>CM037017.1:16068916-16656416 GCA_020875875.1 Dioscorea alata
CACTTACAATCCTAAAAGATTAAAATCAGCGGTGTGGGAACATTTCACATGACAAGAAATTTGTAGAGAACGAAAAGCAATATGCAATTATTGCAAAACGATGCTTGGTGGGAAATCTAGAAATAGAACCACTCATTTGCGTGATCATCTTAGAAGATGTCCAAGCCAAACACACAAAGACCCTAAACTTTGGTTGTCCATGGCCGAAATTTTTTAGACAAAATTTTGGTTGTCCAAGAAGTTGCTTGTTCCTTGGAAGAGAATAAATTAGTCTCCCCAATGGTGCTTGCAAAAATTGATATTGAAAAAGCATATTACCAAATTATTTGGAATGCTATTCTTACCACCTTAAGTAAAAATGGGTTTTACTACCCTTTGGATTGATTAGATTAGAGGGTGAATCACTTCTAGTAAATTTTCTTTACTCATTAATGGTCACTCCTCGGAAAAATTCTGTCATTATAAAGGAGTCAAACAAGGAGATCATTTATCGATCTTCATATCTCTTCATTCTAGTGACACAAACTCTCTCCATTTTCAATCATGATATAAGCCTAGACATGACTCAAGATTATGATTCTAAACTCATATACAACTTCAATGACCCTATGTATGCAGACAACCTCAACCTTTTTTCTAAAGCTACCAGGAAAATTGGCAGAAATATCAAGAATTGTCTTGTTATCTATTCTAATCGAATTGGTTAGAAGCCTAATACTCATAATTTTGAGGTATTTTTTCCTTTCTGGTTTAATATACATGTGGCTGGGAGTATTCTCTATATTCTAGATTTTAAAATTGGCACATTCCTTCTCAAATACATAGGATTACTAATTTCCCCTAAGAGACTTCCAATTTCTATCTTCTAACCCTTAGTTCTTCAAGCTATTGATAAAGTCCATTTTTGGAAATGATAGCATATTTCCCTATTGGTGGAGTCACTCTCATTAACAACATTCTAATTATTGTTCCTATTTATTTTGTAGAAGCCTATCCTATTCCCAAGCCAATCATTGAAAATAATTCCAAACTAGCAAGGAAATCCCTTTGGGCTAAGGAGGGTGATGGCAGTGGCATTCCACTTATAGCATTGAATAAAGCTACTCTTGGAAGGCCTCGGGGGGGCTGGGTATTAAAACTTGGAGACAATTAAAATTACTTTGATGTCAAAAATGCTTTTAAATATCTCAATAATTCTAATGCTATTTGGGTGAATTTGCTCAATATCAAATATGGGAAAATGAATCCATGGGAGATTAAAATTCCCCCAAATGCCCCTGGTTCTTCAGCTCTTTATGTAAGACTATGGATGTCATTAAGTGATAAGTGCCAGAAAGTTCATATTTTTTTATATCATTTACACTGAATTCGGGATGTAATTTGGCATGTTTAGCACCTTATTAATACGAAATTTTATTCTTTTGTTCACCATGGCCTTTATTTCTATTTTAGGGCAAAAGAAGTGAATTCGGGGACATTCTGAAGCAAAATGGACCAAATTGCTGAATAAGAACTTCACCATGGCTCACAACGACCGTGATGACATCTCATCGCGGCCATTGTCCACACTCAACACTGCCGTTATCAAGCTATGGCAACGTGGAATCATTGGGAGCAACACTGAAGCCACAATGGCCTCACAACGGCTGTTGTGAACCCATCACACCCATGATCCACCCACACAACTCCCAGACAGCCATGGTAGGATGTGATTTGGAGCCCAAGAAATAACTTACTCACCAAGGCCATCACAACGCCCGTGGTGAGGCCATGGCGGACTCAATCCTATAAATACCCTAGATTTTTTTTTATTTCGAGGAGGATTCTTTTGCCAAATATGGAGAGGGCTGGATTTTTTGAGACCTGTGAAGCTGGAGATGATTTCCATCAAGATTTTAGCGGATTCTAGTGAACTTTTGAAGGGTGATTCAAAATGCATCAATAGTGGAGTGCATGCGAAGAAATTCGACGTTCTCTTGATGATCTTGGATCTACTCAACGTCAACCATCTTAGACCATATTGGAGGGAGTTAGTCTAGGAATTCTTTTAATTTATTTTCTTTAGATGATTGCTATTCACTGATCTATACTTGTATATCCATTAGTAGACTCCAATTTGAGGGGAATTTCTTGTAAATTCATCTTGATTGTTACTTGTGATTCCTTATTGGTAATTCTTATTCTTTCTAATCTTTTGTGAATCATTGCATGCTTGCTTAATGATAGTTTGCTGATGTGGATGAGGAAGATATGCCCCCATATTAGAAGACCCACGCTTTATTACATCTATGCATGCTCGAAGATGTTAGGTTGTGCTAGATCTCTGAATTAGGGTTTGATTAGATTTATGAGTTAGGATTTGAATAGCCCTTCTAATGGAATTTTTTAACTCAAGGCGGACATAGGAGGTTGGGATGGAAGAGATTCCATCTTAAGTTTCTAGTGTTTAGACCTGGTTGCCAAGAGATTGGGACCAATAGGCCCTTGAATTGCCCCAGTCCAATCCTAGATTGAATTGTCACACCTTAATGCTATTTCACAAGTAATCATTAAGAGAATCTTTATACGATCCCCCCCCCCCAACTCCTTCCAATGTCACATAACGATCCTCCATTGTATTATGTAATAAATTGTAGAAATATACTAAAGAAAGAATGTAAACTTTTAGGTTTTTGATTGAGTGAAAAAGAAAGTAATAGGAGCCTCTCGCTGTTCCTGGGGAAATCCGACCCTCATATTCATCTACGAGGCATTACTTGATGACCCGTAAACTTGTGGTATTCACGGACTAATTGTAATATTATTTACATATTAATACTCATATATTCACACACCTTAGAGGTCTGCCATTAAGCCTCACATTTATATTCACTCTATCAACCCGAACATTATCCCTTTTGTAAAAGACTCATGTTGTTTTGATATTCCCCTCAATCTTAAATCTACTTATCTTCATATGGATTAGGATTTTGACAATATTCAACTTTTTTTATTTGATTGACAGTTTTTCTTGGGAGCCTGATGTTCTTAAAATTATTATTAGAAATGATCTGAATTCTCCAATCTTAGATAAGGGGTTACTGGATCCAAATGAATAGTCTACTTGGGCTTGGCTTCCTAATTCTAATAGCAATAGAATTATTACTTCAATCTATTCTTTTCTCAATCTTAAGCATATATCTTACTCTTCTTGGAAAGGCTGGACAAGCATCTGGTCTATAGAAGTGGCCCCTAAGGTCCAATATTTCATTTGGCTACTCATAAATGGCAGCGTTAAAACCTCGCAATACCTTCACTCTCTCAGCTTAGGCCCAAGTGATCCTTGTTATTTCTGTGGCCTTGAGATGGCAGACATTCCTTCCTTCTTTGCTTTTTGCTTTAAAGCTCAATGTATTTGGAGAAGTGTTGAGCCCATAATTGGAGTTAAACTCCAACAAATCCAGAACCTTACTACTGGTTGTTGGTTCAAGGCCATGAATTCCAAAAGAACCATTTTTACTTCTTTAATAATTGTTGCTACAATGTAGTTCATATGGAAGGCAAGATGTGAGTTAAATTTTAGAGGGGAATAGCTAGATCATCACAAAGTGGTCAAGAAAGATATCAACCATGTGGATGAATTTTTCTCTTTGAATGGATATCAACTGAAAAAGAAAATTTGTTAACCATTTTTTTTTTTTTAGTTTTCATGTTGATTGTATGTTTATAGATGCCTCCTGGGTCAACGAAGACAATACAGTGGGATGGGCTTTGTTATAATGAAATCTAATTCTCAAATTATTTTGGAAATATTCTGTGGCTTAACAGTTAAATCAAGCTTGGAAGCAAAACTGAAGGTAGTACAAGTTGGGCTTAGCTATGCAAGAGATTGGCAAATTCAGATTGGAAATATCTTCACAGATTGTGCTGCAACTACCCAAACTTTGACCCCCAATAGAAGTGATAATATATGGAGATTGCTAAATTTGACCCTTAACCTGAAGCACATAATTGGAGAAGTGGGCAATACTAAGCTGGTGTTCATTCCCAAATATTGGAATGGCTTGGCTGACATTTAGCTAGGAAAGGAAGACTTTCGCCATCTATTTCATTATTTTATAGAGGACTTGACTTGCAAAGATTTATGAATAATTGAAGACCCGGGGCTTTACTTCTAAAGCCATGTCTTGTATTTTTGTTCTTTTTTATTTCTTGTTTAAGATTGTTTCTATATCTTCCTTATTCTTTGATGTACACTTAGGTGGTGTTTGGTTAGATGTAATTCTAAATGCAGTGAATTTTCAGTTACAATGTAATTAGAAATGCTTAGTTTTCAAAATACAATGCAGTTAAATCTTGTATTTGGTTGGGTGTAACTGGAATTACTGTATCATAATATTTTTTATTTCTATGGAAGGATTTGTAAATCTGGAATTAGAAAACACATGTGTATAAGTGTATATATATATGTGTGTGTGTATCTATGCATATCTATGTACATGTATAGCAGTATATGCATATCTATATGTGTATGAGTATATGTATATGTAAACATACTATGAATAGGTATATGTATACATGTATGTATATGCATATATACATATGTATATATGTAGAAGTGTATATATGTATATGCAAACATACCTATGTATGTTTATATAAAATATATGTGTGTGTGTATATGTGTGTGTGTGTGTGCGCGCGCGCGCGCACAAGCATATATATACATCACGTAAGGATTTTCAACTCCAGGGATTTCGACTTACGCTTAATTTGGGTATAAAACCAAATCCCTCATTGGATGTAATTTGAGTTACATGGGTTTTTAGAATCATGTGAACCAAACACTAGATTTTTAAAAACCAAGTAACTCAAGTTACATGTAACTCCAAATTCCTTCAAACAAACACTACCTTAGTTTCCTTTACTAATAAATTTAACTCTTTTGAGCACTTTTAGCAAAAATAAATAAATAAAACGTTTATTAACACTGATTCATCTGTTGGCATAAAGATTGTCATATATAGACGCTTATCTTTCATTACAAACAAATTTTGTAACTATAGACTATTTATACAAGCAGAACTTTATAAATGTTAAAATAAATTAGGTATTTATTAATAGGTGTTCTTTTTTTGGTATAAATATTACTATATACTGACTATTTTCTATAACAATAGTTAACTTTTGTAGCTGTAAAGTCTTTTTATAAACAAAACTTTATAACAGTCAAATAAATCAAACATTCAGTAATGTTTACTGCCATTGATATAAATAATATCATATACTAATACTTATCCATAGTGATAGTTAAAATCCAAAGCTTATAAACTATTTATACCAATGGAACTTTGGAGCTATCATAATAAATTAAACATTTGCTAACACTTATTAATAGTGATAATCAAAAGCTGTAGACATAGGTTCTTTTTATAATTATGAATGACATTGGTTTTTTTAAAATAAAATTATATATAGCAAAAATATATTTGGCTAATAGCTTTGGCCAATATTTGATGTTTTTGTTGGATATACAAATAAATTAATTTTTAGTGTTGATTTATTAATACAAGTAGACTTTAGCAAAAATATATTTGGCTAGTGGAAATTATATAATTTATTAACAACATTGGCTTTTGTTAGACGTTTTATTTGACTAATACCTTTGGCCAATATTTAAATAAATAAGTGTTGATTTAATTTTTGTTGGACATACAAAAATAAGTGTTAGAATAGGAAAAATAGTTTGTATATCAGTTAAGAAAAGAGTACAAGAGTATATATAGAGAAATATTAGGGTTTTATGGTATGAGCCCAATATAGCCCATTAACTAATCTAAACTCTAACACTCCTCCTCAAGCTAAAGCATATATATAGAACATGCCTAGCTTGTTACATTGATTACTAAAAACTTTAACATTTGAACCCTTGGTGAAGATATCTGTCAGTTGCTCAGACTACTAGGTGTTTAGCGTAGAGATGACTCCCTTCAATACCATATCACAAACATCATAAAAATCAATCTCCACATGCTTGGTACTCTCATGGAATGTTGGATTATTTGCAATGAAGATGATGGCCTGATTATCACACAACACTGCATAAGTATCGTGATGGGGAATCCTAACTTAGATAGAAGAAACTGCACCCAAACCATCTCACAAGTTGTCTATGCCATTGATCTGTACTCTGCTTCGGCACTCGATCTTGAAACCACATTCTGCTTCTTGCTGCGCCAAGTAACCAAGTTTCCACCGATATACGTAGGAAAACCCGATGTAGACTTTCTATTTCCTCTATCGCCAGCATAACCAGAGTTAAAATAGACTGCAATGTCCAGGTGACCATGATTCTTATAGAAAAGACCTTTGCCTGGAGCTCCTTAGCATTAAATGATCCATTTTCTAATACCTTGCAATCCTGGCTAGAAAAGACCATCGTGACCTCTACTCTAAGAATAATCAAAATCAAGTAGGACCAAGTAATTTCAGACAACAACCCCAGAATTTCAGCCAAGGCCTCCCAATCCTCCACAAGTCCAAAACTCAAATTTGGAATTGTTGCTTAAAACTTTTGTGATGACCCATAGTAAGCAAAATGAAGAATTTAGACAACAAATTCAAACTATGAGTGAATTAATATAGCAATTAACATCGAAAGTTAGTTTTGTGGCAACTCACAACAAGATGCTAGAAACTTAGATTGTTGAACAACCAAGTTCTTCATCAAGACCTCATGACATGTTCCCGGGTAAACCATAAATTAACTCGAATGAGCAATGCAATGCTATGACCCTAAGGAGTGGCAAACAATTGGAGGATCCAAAACTGAGGAAAGATATCAAAAGAAAAAAGTCACCATGTACTGAAATTGAAGACAAAGAAAAGGTTAAAGACAACAAGAAGGAAGAACCCAAGTATATCTCATCAAATGCTTACATGCCACCTTATTCCTTTCCCTCCAAGACTGGCTACGGCTAAATTAGATAAACAATTTGACAAGTTTTTGGAAATTCTGAAGAAATTGTATATTAATACACCCTTCACGGAGCCTTAGTAGCAAATGTCCTTATATGCTAAGTTGTTAAAGGATATATTATCCAAAAAATGAAAATTGGAGGAATATGAAACTGTAGCATTAACTGAAGATTACAGTGCTTTAATCCATAAGAAATTACCTCCAAAGCTTAAACACCCAAGCAGTTTCATCATTCCCTGTGTGATTGGCACCACAAGTTTTGAATGGGCACTATGTGACCTTGACGCCAGTGTAAGTCTCATGCCTATCTATGTGCAAGAAGCTGGAAATGGGCAAATTAAAACTGACTACAATCACTTTGCAATTAGAAGACCGTTCTATCAAGCATCCGATTGGTATCCTTGAGAATGTACCTATTAAGGTCGGTAAGTTTTTCATTTCAGCTAATTTTGTTGTGTTAGAGACTGAGTAGAATTCTCAAATTCCTATCATTCTTGATAGGCCATTCTTAGCCACTGCAAATGCCATCATTGATGTTAAACATGGCAAATTTCCTTTAAATATTGGTAATGAAACAATTGAATTTGATTTGTCCAACCACACTAAACAACCTTTGATTGAGAATTCGTGTAATGGAATTGACATTCTACATCGAACTAAGAGACAAGAAATGCCAAAGCATTGCTTTGGTGATGACGTTGGTGAACATGAAAGATCATTGGAAGCAAAAACCTACCACCCATCTCAAAATGCTCAGATTGAAAAAGCTGAGGCCAGATTCCATGCCCAACATTCCTAAGGAAGAGAAAGCTTCACAGGTAAAACACAAACCTCTTCCTCCAAGCGTTAGTGGATGAGTAAGTCCTATTAAAATAACTCCTAGACTTCAAATTCATGAGCTTAATGAGTTAAAACTAAATTTTTATGATAATGCCAGGATTTACAAGGAGCGAACTAACCATTGGTATGATAGGCAAATTCTTCACAGGGAGTTTCACAAAGAAGATTTAGTGTTAATTTTCAATTCCAAGTTGAAACTTTTTCCAAACAAGCTCAAGTCCAAGTGGTTAGGTCTGTTCCAAGTGCTCAAAGTTTTTCCTTGTGACGTTGTTTAAGTATAGAGTGAAACTATAGGTTCCTTTAAAAGTACATGTTCCTTCAAAATTTTGGGTTTCTTCAAAGTGCATGGACCAAGGGTGAAGCATTACAATGTTGACATGTTGAATAAGAAGGGGGTGATCTATACCCTTTTCCAATCTTTTTTGGTCTCCACTTAACACATGAAAAAGGGTCAAGTCTATGACCTTAAATAAGCATTTCTTAGGAGACAACCAAGTTTTCTCTCTCTTTGTTTTTCTTAATTTTTAATTTGTGCTTAAAAATTTTTAGTTTTAGTTTTGATATCGTTATTTGATTTAAATTTTCACACTTGTTCCCACAAGTTCTAGTTTTGATTTGGGCCAGATGTGCCCATCAAAGAGAATATTTAACAATTGAGAGGTTTAATTGAAAATTAGCATTAAAGAAAATTTTCTCACTGGTTAAGGATGGCAACAATCACACCATACTATTCTACAAATGAAAGCCCATGGCCAAAACCGAAAGCTCCACTGTTTTGGATTTGTATTATGCCACCACCGTGATTACACACAAATCATTCATAAACGGCGCATCTCATCTCTTAGCAACGGCCATCCCATCTTGTTTCTTATTTCTTATTTTCATTTTTCTCCGTTATCCTGTTTTTTCAAAAAAAAAAAAAAAAGATTTTTTTTATCTTTTTCAACTTTAATTGTTATTATTTATTTATTTTTAAAATCTCTTAATTTTCTTAAAAAACTTTTTCTCTTTTTAATTTCTTTTTAAGCTCTTTTAATTTTTTTTAAAACAATTAATTTTTTATTTTAATTTTTTAAAAAACTTTTTATCTCTATTCATACCGGCTCCTAAACTTCCAAGGCAAGGTGAGTCTGTAAATTCTGAAACCATCAAAGTGCTCAATCTTCCTGACGCCGAGATATGCAACATGAATACTTGGATGAAAAATATAAAAACTAAGACCACTTTCCTCCACTGTCACACTAATCTTGTGAGGATCCTTTTATCTCCCTCTCTAATGTAGAAAACAATGTCAATTTCAAGCATGGAAATCATCTTTTGCTTTAGTAATGTTTTATGAATTTTGCATGATGGCATTTAGGTACTACATATTTAGTGTGCTGACCCTTAGTTATTATCATATTGCATGTAGATTCACTTAAGTGTTACATAATAAAAAATATAAAAAAAATTAAAAATTAAAAAAATCAAAATTCATTTCAAAAAAAAACTTTTGATAATGACTTTAGAATTATTTTACTAGTAGTTGATATGACACATAATGACATGAAGGTAGTCTAAAATAGAATCACTATTCATTATTAAAAGCTTTGGACACACATCAATTCAAGTACGATAATGTCCGTACTAACTCTATGGCTCTTGATCATATATATCTTAATTTGGTATATATTCTTGCAATCAACTTGTGATTTCGTGGTTTTTAGACAAACCCTAATTTTAGTTACATTTTATCCCATAAGTGGACAAATAAGAGAAAGGTGATATAGGCAAAATTTATGTCAATAGAAGTTTAGTGAAATGATTGATTTTCGACAATAATCCACTACTTTGTGTAGTTGTAGCTTAGGATTTTGGCTCCTAATGAGAGTGTCCCTCTAGCAGAAAAGCCTTAATTGAGCACGAACATATTCATATATATTTGTAATTGACCAAATAGTTTGGTGTTCTCATGCCTAATAAGCATGTACATCCCTAAGTAATTTACAATCTATGTTAGGCAAAATAAAAAAAAATAGAAAAAAAACAAGTGTCGAATAAAAGACTCATTGATCTTTCATACAATTGTTTAAGACTAGACACAATAAGTAACTTAGACTTTATTATTCATGACATCTCATGTTTCCAAATTTTTCGGGAGTATCTATAGCTTGAAACACAATCACAATCATCCAAATTAAAAAGTAAGAACACGTAACTCTTCAATTAAAATTTTTGAAAAAATCAAATATGATTTTTTTCATTTGATCAATAAAAATAGTTCACAACCAATCTTATTACTTCAGTTAATTCTTTTGAGAAATACGTTAGACTTGAATAAAATTATATCTTTAACATTCAATTCAAATTTTAGTAAGACTAAAGAAGATCTCACTGTCTAATCTTTTACTTAATTAAGGTTGGTCATGGTAAGAAAATATCTTGAAGTTCGCTTTTAAACCTCCAAATTCATGGATCTCATAGTTTTATCTCTCCATCTCATTCTCTTTTCCCTTCATCAAAAGCCCCTATCAAAAAGTTCCTTCAATACCAAGCTCCTCATCTTTCGATTCAGATTTGCTTTGATATGGAAAGAAATTTTATGGGAATGCTGAAAGGATAATCTCACTGATAATTTGAGTTTCCTTTTATTCTATTATTTTTAATTTTTTTCTCGTTATTTTGAATTTCATCGAAGACATTTATCCTTGAATTTGTTAGGATATATCTAGATTTGATTTTGTGAGTTATTTTTAATATAACTAAGATTGTAATTTGATGATAATTAAAGTGCCATTACTAATATAACTAAGATTTAATTCTAACAGATATAAATCCAATTATAACCCTAGTTCAATTTATAAAATTTGCACAATATTGTGGGTCCCTTTTTTTATATAATTCTTCAAAAGTGCAGTGTAGTGTAATTAATTCAAGATGCTAATTAATTTAGCAAATTATGGGCATGTTTGTTAATCCTAATTGGGTTTTCTTAATTGATAGTAATTAAAGCATATTTGTCCAGAGCAGTAATTATATGGTTACTAAGAATTTGTGGTAATTGAATCTCTTTAATTGTTCTCTCAATTCTTAAAAGCAGTGTGATTTGAGAGTAATTTCATTGTGTAAATGATTCAACTAGCTATTGTTTGATTGGCAGTAAATTAAATTACATGTAAGTAAACTTACAGCGTAAGACTGTAAGTGAAAATGTTATATTTCAACTTACATCATTGTTGTTTGGTTTGATGTAAGTGAAAATGATGTATTTACTTTTTATGTGTTTGGTTTGATGTACATTGAAGAGTATGGTCACCATGTAAATAGTATGGTGTGATTACCTCTATTAGTTTTTATTACTAATTATTTATTACTTGTCATACAAATTAATTTAGACCAAAATACTTAATTAACTAAATACATTATTTATCTAATGTCAACATATTTATTATTTATTTTTTTTTAAAATTGCATTAAATTTAATTAACAAATAATATTTTTAACATAAAATTACATTACAAAATATTTAAATCAAATATAAGATCATTATCCGAATATGCTCTCCTTCGTCTCTGCTGCTCGCCATCCCCACCCCATCGCCCTCACCGACGCTGACTCTAGCTAGACCCTCTCATTCTCAGACCTCCTCTCTCTGGCCCATGCTCGGCCTATCCTCCACCTCGGTGTCACCCGCGGCTCCGTCGTCCTCTTCTTAGCCCCAAACTCCAACGATTTCCTCACCAACTTCCTCGCTATCACCGCCCTTGGCGCCATCACCACCACTGTCAATCCCCTCTACACCATCCCCGAGCTCTCCAAGCAGGCACAGGATTCCAGCGTCTCCGTCGTTATCACCATCCCCGATCTCTGGCCTTAAGGTCTAGCATGTAGGCCTCCTGACTATCTTCCTTTCAACCCCTATGCCTTCCTTCGATTCTGACTCCATTCCCATCACTTTCTTCTCAGGTCTCATCGCTTATGATGGATCTGAGTTCATCCTGTGGCCCGTCCACCAGACCGATGTCACGGCACTCCTCTACTCCTCCGGCACCACCAGCGTTAATAAGGGGCTTGTTTTGACCCATCAGAACTTCATCTGCACCACCATGATGGCTTCCCAAGATCAAGATCAGCGAGGTGACCCGCCAAACTTGTTTCTCTATTTCCTTCTGTTGTTTCACATCTTGGGGTTGTTAGTGATACCCGTACCCGGTCAAAGAGGGTATTACCCTCTTTGACCGGGTACGTGTATGGGTATACCCGTCGGGTAGGGTACAGATTGCCATCTTTAATCGTATCTACTTACTGCTAACCAAATAACCCCTTAATTTGTAAGAAATTACCAATGACCAAGTGGTCTATTGGTAGCTGAGTCCCATTAGAATCCTTAGCAAGTGGTGAGAGTTTGAATCATGACTAAGGCCACATTTTTTGAACTGTGAGTAGTGGTTGTGTGCGAGTGGTCCCAACACCCATGTGTGTGTGGACCTCGCCACCACTTACTCCGCCAAGGCTTGTGCATGCCCTGCTTTTCTTAAAGACTTAGCCGCTCATTTTGGCAAAAAAAAATTTTAATATATAATTAATTGAATTAATTTTTTAATGTCCATCAATCTTCTTATTAAAAGTGCAAAAACAATCCATGATAGGAATAGAGAAAATAGTTTTTTTTCCTACAATTATATTAAAAAAATCTTGATCGCGGCTCTTAGTGTGTGAATAAGGTATACTAAAGGTCCGTTAGATACACAAGATTTCAATGGACAGCAAAGGACAACTTCTATTGTTTTGTGTTTGATTTACAAATGGGGTGGGAGTACAACACAAACCACCAAATCGGTACGACACAATTTCTTAATTTTTTTTGTACCACCAAAACCACAGTTCAAAAATTTTAGTGAAGTATAGAACAACTTAATGACAAAATTGTCACTATTTAAAATTTAAAATTACACTACTACATTACACTACTGCATTACAAAGGTGATAACATGATTTATTTATTTATTTCATTTTATTTATTTTTTATCTATTTATTTATCTATTTATAAATTTGTTTATTTATTTATTTATTTATTTATCTATCTATCTATCTATTTATTTGTTTTAGGATTAAGATTTTAATGAAATTTGTTGTGGATTAAATGTTTTTAAAATTATGTTGTGTTTGGATTTAAGCCTACTCAGTTGATTTTTTAACTTGTTGCTATGTTGTTGGCTAATTTGATTAGATTTTCATAAAACATTATTGTATTTTTTTATTATAAAACAAATATGGAATAGTAAATAGGTATTGTTGTAATTTACTATTTTGTGTTCTGCACATGCAAATCAAACACTAAACAACAAAAAAAAAAATTTGTACTGTCCAATGAAAATCAAACATATAACAGCACAAACACTTGTACTGTACTTTAACTGTTTTTTTTTACTGTACTGCTTGTGCAGTTCTCATTTCTTCTATTTTTTCTTTTGTAGGATAATTATATTTATCATATCTGTAATCTATTAAGATCTATTTGGCTGTAAAATAAAAAAATATAGCATAATTTTATTATGTAGGAAGTAGGGGTGGACATGGGACGGGCTGGGTCGGGTCTGGGCTGGGCTAGACTCAAAAATACAACCCATATATTCGGGCTGGGCTGGGTCGGGCCATGTTCGGGCCAAATTGTTTTGGTCCAAACCCGGCCCATTTGATTGTCATTAGGCCCAGGCCCAGCCCAACCCAACCCAAAAAATAAATAATTCTTTATGAAATAATTGAAATAACAAAATAAAACTGCCACTACAACCCCTAAAATTTTTTCAAACATTAAAAAAAAATACAACACAAGTATTATAAATGGTTCAAATAAATTCTATATAAATAAGTAGTAATATTATCAACAAATATTACATCAAGTACAAATATATCATTAATAATATTATCAACCTATTATATATATATATATATATATATATATATATATATATATATATATATATATATATTATAAATAATATATTATATATATTATTTATATATATATATATATATTATAAATAATATATTATATATATTATTTATTTATTCGGGTCGGGTCGGGTTAAAATTCATTTGATCCAAACCCAGCCCGAAATTTAATCGGGCCAAAACATTTGAGCCCAACCCAACTCTTTGGGTCAACTTTCTAAACCCAAGCCTTGTATTTTTAGGACTGGGCTCTGGCCAGCCCATGGGTCGCCCGGCCCATGTCCACCCCTAGTAGGAAGTGCAAGTGATTATTGCAAAAATTGTGACATATATTATTCTTATAGAATGAGTGTTTGGTTAACAAGATAAAAAAAATACGGAGATCTGCCGGTCAGCCACCAAACGGCCGGACCACCAGTGGACAGCCGGTGTATCACCAGAGGCCGATTGGACCGCCGAACGGACTAGTGGCTTGTTGCCGGAGACCGGCCGGACCGCCAGCTGGACTAGAGGCCGGCTGGACTGCCAATGGACCAGTGGCTGGTGACTAGATCAATAAAGAGAGAAATTTTTTACAATGAGAAAATATTACACTCTCAGTGGAATATTTTTTTTATGCCATAATTTTATACTCTAAAATAAATACACAAACCAATATGGCATAATTCTCAAAAAAAATTTAAATTATGGCATAATGTACGGATTGTGCCATAATTCTGGACTATCCAAACAGGCCCTTAGGAATGTTATATCTTCTATATCTTCTGGTAATTCTTCAAAATCTATTTTCCAATTATATCTTGGATATATTTTTTCAATTAATTCTTCCATTTTAATTATTTTCTGTTATTATTATTTCTAGGATTTGTGTTGTGAATTTACTATTTTTATTATTACTGTGATTATTTTTACTTCTTTTTTCTTAATATTTTTCATTATTGTTTTTATTTATTTTAAGATTGTATAAATTGAAATATTTACTATTATAACTGTAATTATAAATATTACTTGTATTATAATTATTTCTACAATTACTTGATTCATTGATTAATTATTTGATTTGTTTAATTTCTTTGATTATATTTATTTTGATTTCTTTCTTTTTGTTGATATTTTGTTGATATTTCTTGGATTTTTATTACTAATTTATAATTTTGTTTGATTAATATTGCCTTTTATTTTAGATTTAATACTTATAGTTGCTTTTTAATTTTTGATTTGTTGATTTATACTTTTGTATTTATAGATTATTGCTTTTTCTATTACTTTGTTTCTTAAGTTAATTGTTTTTTTTATTTTAGATTGTTTTTATACTGATTTATATTATTAATTTTTTATTTTATAATTTGCATACTTATATATTGTTGATTTAGGATTGATTGATTATTTTTTTAATTTGTTTAATTTTAGTTGCTTAATTTTTGTTACTTAGTTAATATTTCTTTATGTTTTTTTTATTTTTTAATTTTTATTTTCTTTTCGGTTTTATATTTTTTATTTTTTCTGATTTATAATATATGTACTACTTAATATGTACTAAAATAAGATTACTGAAAGAAACTACTAAAAAATATAAAAATACTGAAATAAAATTACTACTAGTATTTGCAAAGATTAAAATAACTACTATTATTTGTAGAAATAAAACTACTACTACTTGCACTAAAATAAAAATTCAATAGGAAATAATAAGGAAAGTTCTTATGCTCAAACAAGATCACCAACATGTAATACGATAGAAGTTAAACTCAGTTAAATAACTTTAATTGATCCATAATTTTTTAAAATAAAGTTGCATATTTTTTAGTTTTTTTTTTATTGTTTGGCTTAAGTTCTCTTATCTTGATCTGGTACAAACACCCATAATGACCAAGCATCATAATTATATCCTCCATATTGAGAATCAATCTTTCCAAGTTCTCTAGCGGGTACTGTTTGGTGCTCTCCTGTTTATCTTACACTCCTTATACCAGTTGAATCATCTCATACGAATACTTAGGATTTCATTTAGTTGTCATTAATTTTTTGAGTTTTTATGTGTTTTTTGTTTTAGGATTTATGGATCAATAAAAAGTCATAAAATCAAGATAAAACTTACCATCTACATGTTGGGAACCTTGTTAAGGGTTTACCCCTACAAAATAAAAATTACCTTATTTTAGAGGAAGGAAACCGTAGCTTTGATACCACTGTACGAGGAGGATGCCTTTCAAGTTACTCGGGGGCTCATCCAAAGAAAGACGAAGGCTCTAAACCCCTGAGTGAAGTAAAGGTTAGGATGGAAGCTCTTAGAGTATAAGAGTGAGTGTGAGAGTGAGAGAGAGAGAGAGAGAGAGATGCATAGAGAAAGAGAACAAGGGAGAGATGTATTAGAACAAAGGCTCAAGATTTCATTCAAAGGTTAAGGCCAAGTATATGTTTCTTACAAACACCAAGGGCCCTTATATAGGCTCCAAGACTTAAACCCTAAGTAACTTTAACCTTGGTTAACAAGCTAGCCATAGTTAGGTTACTACAATATAAGTCTTTGTGGAGGACAACATTTTCCACAATGATAAAATGCAAGGATAATAATTTCTACAAAGAGTACAAGATTTTCTACAAAACAAGACTTTAGTAGTATTGCTACAGTAACAAACCTATTTTACACACTAAAAAAACAAACACCACCTATTTATTCCTAATAGAATGCAGATATGATAAATATAATTATCCTACAAAAGAAAAAAATAGAAGAAACCTATATAATAGAAGAAATAAATACTATAGAAAATAAAGAAGAAACATATATAATGGAATAAATTAACAATAACATAGAAGATGAAGAATATCAAGAAACGGTTAGACAACAAGAAAAAATTAATATAGAAGAAATAATGATGGATGTAGAATCAGGAGCAAGCCATAATCCAAATAATCAAAGAGCAGAAAGTTCAAATACTAGAACAATAGTAACACCAACAACAATCGAAAGAACCAGTAGAACAATGCAACCTTTACAATTTCCATCTCAACATAATTTCACTTCAACTAATTATTATGAACAAAATTACAGAACAAATAAAGGACAACCATATCCCTTAGAAGTTATAAAAACAATGCCAAAACAAAACAGTGAAGGAAGCATGTTAGTATTAAGTACAGTTCATCCTCAAAAATGGCCAGAATTAATCGATAGATGGGAATCAAATGCGATAAATGCATTAGAAAGAATACCTCATACATTAGATTCAATAGGAACAACAAATTTTATTGTAAACCTTTTAGCAACCACTGCAAGAGATCTATTAAACAGTTGGAAAATTAACTATTCAGAAGAATATCAATATATGATACAAATGGCAGATAATCCTTACAATGTAATAGGACAAATTAGACAAATCATTTTAGGAACAAATCCATCAAGAGGAGATACATTATTACAAGATATGGCAGCTAGAGATATAGAAAGACTTCAAATAAATAATTTTGAAGAAATAGTTCAATTTAGTCAAACATATATCACCTTAACAGCCAAAATAGGAAGAGCATTTACAAATAATGAATTAACTAAAAAATGGTTCAACAAACTCCCTAAACCTTTAGAAGATATTATTTTAAGAAATTGGTTAGAAAAAGGACATGAAAATCTAACTGGAATAAGGACAGCAATAATGTTCACATTCAATTAATTATTTAAAAGAAAAATGTTTAGAAGCATAAGCAAATAGACAAATTTCAAATTACAGTTATTGTAGTAAAATTTATGTACCAGCAATTAATACAAAATGGAAAAAGACAAAAGGATTAAAAAGAAGTCAATACTTTAAAAAAGTAAGACCTAAAACTAATCATGTTAAAAAATTTAAAATACATAAACCATCAGGAAAATGTAAATATTATCTATGTGGCATAGAAAGGCATTATGCTAGAGAATGTAAAAATACACAAGTTAAAAAGAAAGACTAAACATGTATCAAAAATTAAAATCCATGATGAAATTGATATTGTAAGTATAGACAGCAATGATAGTGAAAATAATAGTGATGTTTGTAGTATATTTGATGGAAATGAAAGACCAAACTTCTTCTCTGAAGATTTAATAGATTTTTCCGATATAAATAAGACAATAAAATGAATAAACAAACATATAATCTAGATATAAATCCAAATAACTATTTGAACAATATAGTCAAGTAGAAGATTTTGAAAATTGTATACATGATTTGAACCATATAAAATAAATTATAAACAAAAATGTGATAAATGTTACAGATTTCATATAACAAAACCTAGGGCAACTTGTAAAAAATGCGAATTATCTTTATGTAGAAAATGTGTATTAGAACTCTGCAAATTGAACTTTGAAGAACCAAAATTAGAAAATTTAATAATCAAAAAATAAAAACAAATAATGATATAATAGAACAATTATTAAAAAGAATAAAAACCCTAGAAGAAGAAAATTATAAGCTAAGAGAAGAATTAGAAAGCATAAGAAACATGAAAATAAATGAAGAAAATCTTAAGATAAAAGAATAATTAAATAACTTAAGAAAAATAATTAAAGAAAGAAGCATGCAAGGAAATAATAAAAATGAACCAATAATAATAGAAGATGCTGAACGAGAAAGTATCATAATTAAAAAAGAAAACGAAAATGATATAAAAGCAACATATAATGTAAAAACCATAGAAATTCAGGAAAATAATAATCAAGAAAATAATAAAAAACAAGAAAATGCTATAACACAAGAAAACGAAGAAAATAAAAATTTAGTAACAACTGAGAGCATAATGACAATGTATTACAAAGACAATAATTTACTTAATATAGATTTTATTTTAGAATTCAAAGATGGATTTAAAGGTTTAGGAAGAGGAATAATAGATACAGGAGCAAGTAAAACTTATATAACATAAGATATAGTTCCACCTAAATATAGAGAAACAACAATACAGAAAGCATTAGTAAAAGATGCCTTTGGAAATCAATTAACCTTAAATGAAAAGTTGGTAGATTACTCAATAATTCTAAATAATCAAAAATATACTCTACCATATACATGGATAAAACCAATAACAAATGAAAATTCCATACAATTTTTATTAATTTTTATTAGCCGTGAATTTTATTAAAAATCAAGCATGAGGAATATTTATTCAAGAGAAAAAGTAATGCTATTTAATAAAGAAAATCATTTAGAAATAATAGCAAAGGTACAATATTTAGAATATTTATCAGAATCAGGCATCCCATTAGATAAAGAAATGGAAGTCATAAATCATATTGAATTAAACCAAATAACTCCTTTAAAAAGTAAAATAGAACTCATACTAGAAGACTTAAAGAAAGATGGAACAATATGAGAAAATCCAATAAAAAATATAGAAAGAACAAATGAAGATTGCGAATTAGAAATAATTAATACATATATCATAATAACTTCTCCAGTAATAAAAGCAACTCCATATGAACAAGAAGAATTTGATAAACATATTAAAAAACTTTTAGATTTAAAAATAATAGAACCAACAAAAAGTCCCCATAGGACTAGAGCTTTCATTTTCAATAAACACAATGAAATAGTTAGAGGAAAAAGCAGAATGGTATTTAACTATAAAAGGCTTAATGATAATATAGAAGATGACAAATGTCCATTACCAAATAAAGAAGCATTAATAAATAAAATCAAAGGCACTAACATTTATAGCAAATTTGATTTGAAAAGTAGTTTTTGGCAAGTCAAATTAGAAAAAGAAAGTAGAAAATGGACAGCATTTGTAACTCACAGTGGACATTATGAATGGAAAGTTATGCCTTTTGGCCTAAAAAATGTTCCTCAAATCTTTCAAAGAAAAATGGATAATATATTTAGAAATGATCCTTTTATTGTCAATTACATTGATGATATTCTAATATTTAGTAATCATATGAAGGAGCATATAAACCATTTAATAGCATTCTTTCAAAAATGCAAAAAAACATGGTCTAGTTTTATCTGAGAAAAAGATGAAAATAGAATGTAGAAAAATGGAATTCCTTGGAGTAATTATAGGAAAAGGCGAAATAGAATTACAAAAGCACATAGCAAGCGGCATCCTAGAAATGCCAGAGAAATTAGAAGGATTAAAACAAATTCAAACTTTTATAGGAAAGTTAAATTATGCAAGAAATTTCATACCCAATCTAAGCAAATTAGTTGGGCCTTTATATAATAAAACAAACAAAATGGAGAAAGAAAATTCAATATTGAAGACATCAAATTTGTCCAAAAAATAAAACAAATTGTAAGCAATATTAAACCTTTAGAATTACCACCACAAAATTCATATTTAATAATTAAAACAAATGGTCGTATAGGTGGATGGGGAGCTATTTTGAAATTTAGACCTAAAAATAGAATCTTTAAAAAGTGAAAAAAAAATCGGCAGATATGATAATGGTACTTATAATACCAAAGTAACAAGTACAGATGCAGAAATTCTAGCATGTATAAAAGCTATGGAAAAATTCAAATTGTTTGTAATAGAAAGTAAAGAATTTTTGTTAATAACTAGCTGTCAAGCAATAGTATCCTTTTATCATAAGTCAGAAAATAAATTATCCACAAATAGATGGTTAACATTCATTGATTATATAATAAGAAATGGCTTTCATGTTGTTATAGAACATATTAAAGGGAATTATAATATTATAGCTGATCAGTTAAGTAGAATTATACAAAAAAGCAAAAATACTTAAACAAAAGACCTGTCCATCCGTATAGTGAGACTATGGCTGCAAAATCAGCAGGTTCATTCGCATTCTTACCATGATGGGAATCTGGATTACTTTTCGCAGACAATAAAAGAAAAAATATTCATTAAACTAACAACATTCTATTTTGCATAATCTCAAAAACCTCTACAGGTCAAGAACAATTTTCACCAAATCCCATTCCTTATCCTTCAATCTTCCCAAAAAGATCCAATCTTAAATTCCATACTACCAATATTCTTGATCAACAACAACAAACCCTTCTTGATAATCTTTGGGCTACCAGAAATAATTCCCATTTTCTCCAGGCAATGAAAACCCTCAGCCAATACTTCCAAGATCAAAATGAAAAGCCCAACCATATCATTCCCTACAACTCCACAATAAAACAACCCCAATCAAAAGTTTTCTCACCACCAGCTATTGAACATTTTATTGCTCAAGATAGGCAAATCAAATTAATGGAAACAAACATTGAAATCAAGAAAAAAAGAAATAGAAGAATTGAACAAAAAATTTCAAAAAATGAAAAATGACTATGATGAGATGTCCCAACATGTGATTCAAGATCAAAAGCAAAAGGAAGAGTTACTTGAAAGATTCCCTTCATCAATTCAAGAGGTACGACAAATTATTTTACAAAAAGTATTGAAGACATCATATGAAGACTTTGTTCAAACCTAGATGCTTCTCCGAGAAATGGCTAAAGATGGTGTGCATCCCAATGGTATGGCACTCTCAGTAGATGTATTTCAAGATGATCCACAACGACATCAAGACTTTCATTGTGAAAAAAGTTTTCTCATCATTAAGGCATCCTTTGAGCTATCTTCCTAGACTGACAAAAAACTAAAAGGAATATTTATAAGTGTTGAAAAGTTATTACAGCATGGTATGCTCAGCAGATTGATACTCACAAGGCCAAAGCAAGTCAAGTTCCTTCAGAAGCATTGGAAACTTTTATATCTCTTAGTCAAAATATTCAAAAAGCTGAAGTTTCCTGCAGTCATAAACTTATCAATCAAATCCATTCCACCAAGCTATGAAGAAGGATACTTAGAAGATGCGAGACATTCAATCGCTATGGAAATTTTCATGAAGTCTATTCCTTTCCAAATACATGTTCCTACAAAAGTGTTTACAGAAGAGCTACAAACGTTTGATACTCCAGTTACTGAACAACTCTCTCTATGGCAAGCATTCGCATTCATTTCCAACAGACAATCTTATTATCATCCATTAGCAATGGAAAATGCCACAATGAAAGTCTATACAAAAAAAAAAAAAAAAAAAAAAAAAGTACTCCCTATTGACATCCCGTTTCCAAATCTCAAGTTCAATAGGCGGTGTTTTTTTTTTTTTAGTGTGTAAAATAAGTTGTCACTGTAGCAGTACTGTAGATAGGCCTACTAAAGTCTTGTCTTTGTAGAAAATCTAGTACTCTTTGTAGAAATTATTGTCCTTGTAACTTATCTTTGTAGAAAATGGTGTACTCCACAAAGACTTATCTTGTAATAACCCAACTATGGTTAGCTTGTTAACCAAGGTTAAGGTTACTTAGGATTTAAGTCTTTGAGCCTATATAAGGTCCCTTGGTGTTTGTAAGAGATATACTTATACTTGGCCTTAGCCTTTGAATGAAATCTTGAGCATTTGTTCTAATACGTCTCTCCCTTGTTCTCTTTCTATATGCATCTCTCTCTCTCTCTCTCACTCACTCTTATACTTTAAGAGCTTCCGCCCTAACCTTTATTTCACTCAGGGACTTAGAGCCTCCGTCTCCCTTTGGATGAGCCCCAGAGTATGTTAAAAGGCATCCCCGAATCAAATGGGCCTTAAAGGTCAATATTATGGATGTTGCTAATGTAACTAAAATAAAAGTACACACTAAGTAATAGAGGTGATCTATTTGTGCTAAAGAACAAGTTGGACAACTAAGCATGGGCCATCTAACTTTTGCCTTCAATTTTCACATTAGCATCTGTAATCATAATATTTTTTTTTTTCTTATCAATATATACATAATTTCTCGGTTTTGATTTGATCTTCTTTGAAGAAAAATAGAAAAATTTAAATTAAAAAATAAAGCACATATATTACTTTGTTTGTATATTCAATGTTTATTGTTGTATGTTTTATTCATTTATTTAGTAAATATACTTTCATATAAATCAAAGGCTCAATATACATTGTATTTAATAAACAGATGAATTGGATATTATCAAAAATCTAGTTGCACATGGAATGATCATTCCTCCACTCTACGCTCCACCAATATAATTCAGATGTGGGATTATATTTAAACTAATATGTATCTAAGGCTAATTAGCTTGACAATATGGATTAAGAAACCATTAAAAAAATCCTAGTTCTTATATGCAATCAAACATTAACACATTAAAATTTAAAACTGCTGTAATTTTATCATATCAACATCTTCATTAAAAATGCATTTCATATAAAATCATAGGTCAACTAACAGTTAAAATCACTCCCATGGATGAAATTAAACAACACACACACACACACACACAAACTATATTTAACATTTTAAAAATATAAAAACAAACATCAACATTAAAATGAAAAAATAAAAAAGTGGCTTTAACTGATAAAAAGGCCAAAAAGAGAGGCATTCAAATTCAATAGTTCAATGCAAGTCAGTAGGATGTTAAAATATTAAATTTCAGCTATACATAGCAAACTAGTACCACAATTGAGAGTATATACCTAATGTAACCAACATTTCCGTCTCATTTGCTACCTCCTAATTTCAATTATCATGCCCTAAACCATCAATGGAGAACCTAGCAGTTATTCCACTCATCAAAGAAACTATAGACAAGATCAAGAAGGGCAAACAAGTTCCAGATGGAGCACATTTTGATATCAATCTCAAAATCTTGATTGACTGACCCCTACCTATCAAAATCATCTTTAGTTTACCTTGGAAGAGCCCTTCGGAGTTGCTCCTAGAAGCTTGAAATATCGGCTTCGCCAACATATGGTTTAGCTTTGTCACTACTGGAATTTTTTTTTAAGCCGAGCGTGAAGACCATATCTCTAACAGTTAATCATCTGAAATTTGGTGTGAAATTTTAGACAGAAATCACTCCGGAGTAGAATCTGGACTAATTATGGAGTTGTAGAGTTAGCTTGAAGATCCTCATCCTCTTTTTTGGTGTCTCAAGTAGCAGGAGAATCAGCATTTGGCATGCCTTCAGGCATTTCAGCGCCATAATCACCGGAATTGTTGTTATCCTCATAATAGGTTGGTTGATATTCGAATGCTGGGGTAGTTGCGGGATCAATTGTAGCAGCATTGGAACTTTTCTTTGCTCTAGCTCTCTTGGGCCTCTGTTGGAGGTTATTGTCTTCGTCAAATGGCAGTTCATCCATGTCCATCTGATCTTCATGCGCAGCAGATTTTGGTTTTGGATGGCTTTGTTTGTCAGAACTTGATTTCCTCTGTAAAAGTTGGGAGGCATTATAACAGTAATGAGATTATCTCATTTCAAAGTATGGTATGTAAATGTTAATGCCATTGCAAGAGATAGTAAGAAGAACAAAACAGAAACTTGGGTGCACTCTTGATTAAAGAATGATATCAATCATCCAAGTGAAAGGATAAAAAAATTAGTATCATGAAAATCACAATGGGAAGAGATAACTGAGAACGAAGACCAACTTTCAATGTAATTGCTGATTACCAATCAAATCAAATTATTTGGGTAATTAATGAGAGAAGAAGAATTTGATGGGAAAGAATAAAAAGTTCAAACTGAAAGCTGACATTTTGGGAATACCTTCTTGCTTGTAGACTTCACATTCTCTTGCTCATTTTCACCAGCTTGTGATACTGGATTTCCAAAATCTTCCAAAGATGCATCCCCATCAGCATCAACACGGATACCTTTGGTTACCTTTTTCTTCTTTTGGCGATCTTTAGCCTGGTAAAGAACAAATTCCATGAGCAACCTTATAGATCACATGCAGAAATGCTGTTTTGTTTCTGCAGGGCCTTGTAGAAACTCAGATAATCATAAAAGGTCAAGGAGTTTATTGGCTGAGGTATGCATGCCAAAAAACTCTGAACGGAATATACCAAGCTTCAAAGTGTGAGAGAATCACTGAGAGCACAACTCATCTCTCATGCTAAGCGAACAAAATACTGTGGCAAGTCAGAAGCTACAAGGGAATAAATTATGAAAAGATAGCACCTACCTGCATGGGGATTTCTCTCAGTTTCTGCTCCAGCTGGGCATCATCAATAAGTAGAGAAACAACATCCTCCGGCTTGAGCAAGTCGCCTTGCACATGCCCGCCGGTCATGACCAACTGTTGAACTGTATTCTTCTGGCTAGCTCTTTGCAAAATCTTTTCCTCCACCGTCTCTTTGCAAATTAATCGGTATACAGTAACCTACACAGCCAATAAACAAACACATCAATAAACAATTATGTTCTGATTACTGCAAACAGACATAATGCTGCAATAATTAAAATTAAAACATGTGAAAGAACACTAGTAAAATTAAGATGATATATCAGATAATGCACAGCAGCTTTATGTCATTAAAAGGCATCAAGAAAAGAAAGCAGTTCCATAATTTGGGGTGGGCATGTTTAATCCAGTTTGCAATTTCCATTTATATTGTGGAACCAAAATTAAACGAAACAGATTAGCCAAATGATATTTTCTTGAATTGAAGCAAGAATAATGGGACCATAATCAAACATTTATGTAAAGTGGGAAGAATCAGCGGTGCAACACAGAAAGCAAGGTTATTACAAATCATTTTGTTGTAATTTAATACAAAACCTAACACAATAAACCTGAGATTTAAATGCTTGAGAAACAAGTACTACCCAAGCATTTGGAAAAGGCAAACCAGACTACCACAAAGTACAGTTCACATTCTTCACTTTGACAAATCTAAAGACAAAAGCTACTGAAATTGTAGATTTTTTCGTTTAAGATTTGATATAAATTGTTTAATCCTAGTCTTGCCTGGCGAGTAGATTTTTTTTACTTCAGCAAATATGTCACCAATCATGAGCTCCCTTGTCATGAGGCAAGCTTACAGCAAAAAATAAAGACGACTATATCCACTTATTAAAATAAAGCAAACTAGATACTCCCAACAGCTGTAGCAACATTTTTGGCATTAGAAAGCTTGTAAGCTTCTGGAAGGGAAAATGTGAGTGAACGCAGTATACTAGGCAAAGAGAAGCATGAAAAATATAAATTCTCACTACTGCCTTCTGTAAGATTCATCTCTCCCCGTCCCTAGACGAACCTTATCGTTAGAGGCACTTGAGGAAATAAAAAGTAAAACCATAATCCTACAGCATAGTTATAAAAACAATTTGCAATTTGCATATTATACATTCCATTCTTCTCCTCTTACATTTTGTATCACATTTTCTAAAATTCCCAATTAAGTAAACTAATGGGCAACAAATATTTGTTCTCTCTATGAATCATTTGCCACCATATTCAAGTTAAATATTTAACTGCAAACGTGCATGCTCTAATGAAAGTGAGCATTCAGAGTGCTATGTTGGGAAATCAAGACAAACAAGCTTGTGATAGTAAGAAGTCAAACTGTCCACAAGTTCCAATAGTGCTTAAAACAGAAATTTCAAACTTCAACTACAAGATAATCAAGTTTCCACAAAGAATAAAAGCTAGATGAGATTTTACTTAACTAACCTCCTTTGTTTGACCCAAGCGATGTGCTCTATCCATGGCTTGCAGATCTAATGTTGGATTCCAATCACTTTCATAAAAGATAACAGTGTCAGCAGCAGTCAGATTAATACCAAGTCCTCCAGCTCTAGTGCTCAGCAAGAAAACAAATATGTCATTCCTGCAGTGGAAGACAAGAAATACCCGATCAATATTTATAAGCAGCGTCAGTAATTCTCAATCACATCAGGTATAATTGTTTGCCATATCCAACTAAAACTATGAGTGAAAAAAAGAGATGAATTTCTACCGCCGTTGGAATTCTCTGACCATATCTCTCCGATCCATAATGGTTGATGACCCATCAAGTCTGAAATATTTGTATTTTCTGTAATTCATGTAATCCTGCAAAAAATAGCCACATTGCACGGAAAAAACTGAGGATGAAAAAACAATAAGCAAACAACAATAGACATGTAGCTCAAGCTGCAGCTTCTCTTCTACGGATAAGATATGCTTCAATGAAAACAAATAAGATAAATAGATTCAGCAAGCGACTAGCAAGGTAACAGAGTTGAAATGGTTATTCTGAACAACAACTGAAGGGCAAGAATATCGCTTGCAAGTAGTTGCAGATAAGTCCTTATCTCATGACTAAAAGAAAAGATATGACCGGCACTGCAAGTCATTAATAGAACAAAAAAATAACCAACACCAAGTTAAGATTTACAACAAAATGAATTTTTCACATATCATGCAGCAAAGTACATGTCTGACATGATACATGAACAAGATTACCTAGTGGTAGTCGGTTCATTTAGGCTCCTCAAGCATATTTAACAACAAAAGAAGTTCAATCATTTCCTAAATCACATTGTAGAAGTCTATCAAAGAATTACAACAGAAAAAAGAAAAGTCCTCCAGTGGATCAAGGAATGATATTCACCATTAGCATTAGGCCATATTGATGTTTCAAATAAAAAAGAAGCAAATGCTTGATGAGGAAGAAAAATGAACAATATGTTCAATCAGAACAATGGGAGAGAATAAACATATCACCAAGCAAAAATAAACTAAACAGAACTCTTAAAATTTTAACAGGAAGTCTTTAAAGTAAATTAAACTCCAAATTTAACATGGGGTAGCAAATTTTGAGGTCATTCAGAAGAGCAGATGAACAATTGACATTTCATACTCCTTATGGCTGAACCAGAAACTAATGTTGAGCAATTTGCCTAGAGCAGACAGACAAAGTGAGGTTCCAACATGAATGCCTTTAAAAATAAAGAGCTGCTAATATATTCACAAAACATTACATATAAACATTAGCCAGCGCACATGAAGGTAAAATTCTCTTAGAAGCAGCCACTTTAATTATCAAAGTGTGGTTCCAAGTTAGCTAATTCTTTAGAATTCAACTGAATCCTACCACCAAATTTGAACAGTATATAAACTACAATAGCAATTTGCATGATGGCAGATAATGAAGAAACAAAAGCACAAAAATTCAGACAACTTGTAAATGGAAATACCTCGAGGATATTCAGCATTTTTGTCATTTGTGCAAATAAAAGTACACGGTGATTTTCAGCCCGAAGACGTTTAAGCAGTATGTCCAAGGTTTGCAGTTTTCCAGAATCCTGAGTGAACAAAATCTAGATTAGTCAAGACAAAATAATATCAAGATTACATAGAGGTCATCAGAAAAATAAATAACTCGTGACCATATTAACCTGTTAATTTTTACAATAAAACACAATGAAATTTTTAATATGAATAGAAGTACATAAAAACACATGACCTTCATTTCCCCATCACTAATATTGAGAGGCAGTTGCCACTTGCCACCTTTACTTTTTAGACATCATGCATGCAGACTTTTATAAATATATATATTAAAAAAATTAAATTAAAAAAAAACCTAGAAAATACCGTGAGCATTTTAGCAGGGTCAAAGCTTTGCATGGGTGGACAAGAGCCAAAAATCCTGTATGTCAGCTCAAGAATCGGTGGGACGGAATGTGATTCTTCGTCTACCTCTTGTACCAAAGGATGCGGATAATTAGGCCTTCTTGGGCCATTAAACTCAGATGTGCGAGCAAACCCAACAAACTTCTTTTTAACCCAGGGATGGTGAAGATTGTCAATCATTTGATATGCAAAGCTTCTATCAGGGCACTCGGCATTTATCTGCAAATGACAATTTCAGAACACTGAGAACCTAATGGGCCACCAAACAACCTTAAAAGAGACGGAACATATTCAAACATGCAATCAAGATATTATATAACAAAGGGCTCCAGGAATATAATTGTTTAGTGGCAAACACAGCTGCAGATTAGACTGAAACATTTATTGCACAAGAAAATTGCAGTAATGTTTAAACAGCATTTCTATTAACTAAATCATACTTACAGGTGGAGCTCTAGCTCGAGGAATGAATGCATATGTTGCACGTAGCAGCTTGATATTGGACATGAACCTCTCCTGATGAGAGATGACCAATGATTCATATGGGTCATTGACTGGACCAGTTGCAAACTTTTTTCTGAATAAGCTAGATTCAGATGTTATTGGCAACATTAGCATCCTTGCAATGGCTCTTACTGTACCCTTTTCTAAATTGTGGTCATGTTGGAGATCGTCACCCTCTGAATTCATGAATTGATCCACTATTTCATCTATGAACTGCCTATCCAACCTCGATATAGAAAACAATGCCCTTTCCAGGGGAGAACTCTGAGCCACGAAGGACAACTCAACAGGAGATAAATTAATCAAGCGTCCAAAGCCAAATGTTCCACTGTGCACAGAATGCTGTTCTAAGGATCGATATTGGGGTACCATCGAACAATAGATGTTATCTGGTGAAAATATATTAAACAGCCTCTCAAATGATTCATACTGAATACCATGTCCACCCGTTGAACAAGGCATTTCAGAAGTCTGAATAATTTCTCGATAAACCAGCTTTGGTAACTGGAGGAAAAATGAATAAGAAAATCAAAGATAAATATAAGAGGGAAAAATAGGTACAGTGGACGATATCAATATATGGGTATCAATCGTATAGATGTGAGAATGGAGCCTACCTTGTATACGATGGGATTCCAACCACCTGAGTAATATACATCTTCAAGCTCTCCAAAAGGAGGAGGAAGAAGAGAATTTGGGATCACCCCAAAGTGCAAGTACGTGCTTCCCTCATTACGCTCAAATAACTCCGGATGGTTGCAAACCTGACAACAAAAATGTTCAAACAGAGAAAAGTCAAAGAAACAAGAGGCAAAAGGATTCGCTTTAGTTTAAGTGTGTTTACATAACTACAAACAAATCAAATGGGAAAAAACCAATGTTGTCAAGGCAAGGATTTATGAAATCTTCCAAATGGATGATCAGATAAAACACCAACTTGATAGCTTGCAGATTACCTTGCGTAATTGGATAACAATATTCATCAAATTCAGGATTTTCTTGTCATTCAGATGGCCACGACTACCATCAAATAGTTCGGCAAGTGATATTTTGTTCTTTATTGCTTGATAAAAAGCCTGCTGCCGTGAACTAAGTTTACAATGCACTGTTACTTCCGTCTTTGCGGTCATTTCTGTTATGACATCCTTCTTAACCCGTCGCAACATGAAAGGTTTCAAAACTGCATGCTGCAAAAACAAAATAAATAAATAAAATAAGTGGCCTTTAGAAGATGACAAATCAAACTTCCCAGTCAGACATAGGCCAATTTAGATAATAAACTACATATTCGAAATCCTGACAATTCCATAATGCAATCTAATTGCCAGTACATTAAGGCTCACAACCAATATCTCACGGTGTAAAAATCACAAGGAGTAAAATTTAGGATGATAATCTTAAAAATATGAGGCTTCATACAGTAGCTACATGAAAGTCCACTATCAGGACAACTTGGGCTTTCCAATTTCATGTGAATGTTATGTTCCACATAGAATCTACAGAATATCACATACCAGTCTGTTAAGTTGATGTTCATTTAGTGTGCCCCCATGTTCTGCATGGTTCTCGATTCTGATGCAAAAAAAAATAATTAAAATAAATTAATAAATTAACCCAAAATAAATGAGCAAGGCAGCTAAGTAATCAAATTTCAAAGACTGCAGAGAAACCAATTGATGAAGGTGTACCCTTTTGAAAACCATTCATTGAACTGCTCATGACTGTCAAACAATGTAGGCATTATGAAATGCAGTAGAGCCCACAATTCTGCCATGTTATTTTGTATTGGTGTGCCAGTGAGAAGTAAGCGGTTTCTACAGTTAAAACTGAGCAGTGTCTTCCATCGAATACTAAGAAGCAAAAGGCACATCAAGTTAACAAGGATAAAGCTAAATAAATCCACCAAATAGCATTTGCTGAAAATGAGAAACTGCAATATACCAGAACTTTGTGTATAAGCAATATTATACTTCAGCAAGTCTTTGAACAGAAAGAAATGACAAACTGAGATATATATGAAGCAAGATTGGGCTTAGTATCAGATTAAAAGTCCAATGGACAAAGGCAACGTACCTGCTTGCACTTTTTATTGCTTGGGCTTCATCTAACACCATATATTGCCATTTAACACGTCGCAAGTATTTCTCATCAGTCACAAGTAGCTGGTAGCTAGTGATCAGTATGTGGAATCCAGCCTCCCTGATTTTGAATTCAAAATAAGTGACATTACAAAGATAACATTATGGCAATAAATCAAATCAGAACATAATTCCATTTTACACAATTTACCTCCTATATAAACGCTTAGGGTTGATGTTTTTCCTCAACACAGTCCTTTCTGAAAGCCCACCCCAATATGGAAGTGTTTTCAGATCAGGACAGAATCGACTAACTTCATCGGCCCAATTATTCAAAACTGAAGAGGGGGCAACCACAAGAAAAGGACCCCATATGTTTTTCTCCTGCATGGTAAAGTCAGTCTGATCAAAGTACAAACAGAAGTGAAATAACCAGATAAAATCATGAACATATACAAAAAATTAAGTTTTCTGTGGCTCATGTCAACTAATACTTAACTGAACCTCAGTTAAATTAATAAAAGAAAACAAGTCATTGTAATTTTATCAAATAATGAAAAGGAGATACAATAATGAGAAACAGATGTCAGACTTACAAATTATATTTATTAAAAAAAAAACAACATGGTGTGAACAAGAAATCAATTCACAAACCTCAGCTAAATGAGCAAGGAATGCCATGGCCTGGATTGTTTTTCCAAGGCCCATTTCATCCGCAAGTATGCCATTCAATCCCTGATAGATCCCAAAATTTAAATAGAGATGAGGTAACATTAGAATCCCTCTCATGGAAAACACATACAATAAGAACAATCATTAAAAATTCCCAGATATGACCTGTTCATAACAATTAACCAGCCACTGCAAACCCTTTAGCTGATATTCTTTAAGGGAGCCCTTAAACATCTCTGGAGTCTGTACAGATGATGTTATGGGCATTGTTGAGCTGAAATAAAAGAAAATGAATGGGCCAAATGGTAATTACATAGCATCAATCAACACAATACACATTAGAAAGTCAAAACAGATAGATGCATTGCAAAGTACATTGCAGATAATTTATATTCTATTTCTTAGTTTCTGTACTGCTGGCTGAAATGTGTTATCTATGAAATGCAGTCAACTTACGGATTCAGTAAATCTATGTCAGTAGACCCTGTAATTGACGAATCATTTGCAGGTTCAGCATCTTGCCGCAGCTTCATACATGCGCTGTCAAATGCATTGGTTATCATCTTCTGTTGGGAAACAGCATGTTGAGCTGCTTTTAAAGCTTCCTTTCTTAATTCAGCGTCCTCTGGATCATCATCCTCCCCTTGTTTAGTATCTGCTAACTCTGAGATCTCGTCTGGAGCCTTAGATTCACCATCTGCCGGAGGCAATGAATCCGAAGGCTGCGAAGTGGACTTATGCTGCATAAAATGACTGTAAAGCTCGGTTTGTGACAAAAGAAAGTTGAGCCTCTGCTGCTGTCTCTTTGCCTCACGACGTTCCTCTTCACGCCTCAAGGCTTCAGCTGCATCCTTTTCTTCTTTCTTTCTCAATTCTGCCTGCAATTAGCAGAAAAGGGCAATGGTTAAAAGAATTCCTTCCAAATAAAGTGGCTATCAGTTGATACAAGGGCAGGTTATCACTATGCTGCATCACAATCACAATCATCATTGTAGCCATTATCATCTAAGTCTTATCCAAGATTCCAATATAGGAGATTGATCGCAACTGTAGGCTGAAAAATCCAAGAGGAATAAATTCAGCTATCAGTCTTAAACCTAATGTCCATAAACAAAGAACTGACCTAGAGCTCTCGTTCAGACAGGTAAAGAACAATAGACAAGCATGTGAACCTCACTGATGTGAAAAGGGTAAGCTATCGTGACACAAATGGATTCACATAAGCTGTTTCTGAACCCATGGATCAAACAATACAAAAAAGTATAATAAAATAGCCATGCAAATTTTTAAAGAAAAAACCTCAAGCCTACAATTTCATTATCCTTGTGTGCAGTTATTCTCAACCTAAAAACCAGGACCACCTTGTGAATTTTAACAGTTGGAATCCCATTTTTCTGCAACATCCGCAGCAAAACTTTCAGTACTAATTAAGTCACAGCTCTACCTTTCTATATAACTAAGCAACACAAAAGCATCCAAAGAATAGGTGCTGCAAAACACACCTTTTTAATAATATCAAAATCGCTCTTAATTGAAGTATTAACCCATCCACCAGACGACAGAGTTAGCAGCAGTAAAGATTCAGATGGTCAAAAAATCAATAATGACCAAAATTAAAATCAAGATAATAAGTAAATAGAATTTCTTAAGATGCCCATTGTTGTGAAGACTTGCATCTTTAAATAAGTAAATAGCATTAACTTAGTCAAACGAGCATGGACATAGTCCGTTATTTATAGAAATTTCAATTTAATTAATTTTGGTGGCATCTCATACTATCAAATGCACAAGATGGTTGTATGTGGTCTTTAGGACCATAAATTGACACAACCATACCTCACTGAAGCTTGCATCCTTTCAAGGTGTCTTGTTTCCCCCTCACTAATATACATTACAAAGATCCTCAAAGAATAACAGGCCATCATTGAAAACCAAGTTTCAAATATAAATATATATATAATTGATGACTACCTAATATTGTTATAATTGTTAAAATTGGAGAAATTATCTCATGTTCTACGATGTTCTAAATAGACTTGGTTTAAATTATTCTTTTAAATGGAGCAGGTTGGACCCAGCCATCACAATCACATAACAAAAAAAGTGGCTAAGCTTGATTCTTAAAAAACCCACACATCCCTTTCGCCTAGGTGGGCCGAACTACAGGCTCACATAGTCCCTAGTCCATCAGGTTTGACTCTGCTGAAGACAATTGTTCATGATCATTGTTGGCCTCACTTTCACTTAAAATTTGAAATACTTCAGAAAATGCCATCATCCTCCAAAAACCTTCTAATAGCAATGGGGAAAACCAAGATTATGGAATCCAATCAAGGGTCCAAGCCAGTATTAATTGGCAAGTCATTTGGCCATCACTTTTCATAATGTTCATAATTATTGCATGCATGAGTATCCTGATCTCTCACATTCATGAGCAACACAGCATCATATACAAGAATTCAGTGCAAATATGTGCTCAATTTAGACAATAAGGAGATGAGCATTGTAAAGGGCATATTTGCATCACTATAAGAACCTTACAAAATGAATAATTAGAATAAAATCCATAGAACTAAAGGCTAGTAATATGTAGTTCTGCAAAGATACTGAGGTTGCAATGATTACTTGAAAGTGAGCAGTGATGTTACCATACCATCCACAAGAGTCAATGTGTATCAAAATAACTGAAATATCATGCATGAATAATGATAGAAAAAGAAACATGCCTGCTCCTTGTCAACTCTTTTCCAGAATATCAGCATGTCTCTCGCTAGTTTTCTTGTGCGAATTGAAGAAACCCTCATATATTTGAGTGATCTGCTCACCTTCAGTTTTACCTGGAGTTTTATAACAGAATATAGTCAAAGCTGAGAATCAATATTAATATTTGAAGTAAATTTTTCTTACAAGAAATCATGATATGATATCACAATGATATACCTCTCTTTGGCAAGTCTCTGAAAAACGCTTGGCATCTGTCAGTTGCTTCTTATGAAAATTAGTAAATATTCTGTGATGCTTGGGAATATCTCGTCTGACAATATTCAACCAAACCTTCCCAATCTTTTCCATTTCTTCTTTCTCAATGACAGAAGGGTCCTTCTTTACTATCTGCTTCTTAGGCAAGCTGCGTTCGATAATCTGAAAACATATCGCACATAAAAGAGCTGAGATAACATAACATGCATCACACAAAGGTGCTGCAAAAAGACAATCGTGGATTCTAAATCTCAGAGATAGGCCTAACCTCATATGTATCACCCTTTTCCAAGACTTTCACAAAGTACACTTGCAAGTTGCCAGACTCGGACATTATTGACCTGCGAATCCTCCCAGCTGCTCCTTCCGGGATTGAGAAAGGGCCCAATCCATTGTCACATACTTGAAGAGTGAATTTCTGAGGTGAGGTACCAGTTGATATTGCCCTTATCCTGGCTTGAAGAGATTCATACTGAGGTACAGGATCACCCAACCCTCCTCTATTTCGGGCCTCAAACCTTCTGTCAGCAGCCAGCAAAGCAGCTAAAGAACGCAAATCCAAGTTGCCCCTAAGAAATTGTTCTTCTATCCGAATTTCTGATAAACTAGGCAGCTTTAGGGAAGCAACCAACTTATCATAAGTTGGGGGGATCCTGTATGTGATTCCATTCCCAATATCCAGGTAAACAGAATCAAGAGCAGGAGCAAGCCGACTGGCCCCAGGAAATTTCGAGTCATAATCTGTGTCATAATATTGAGGAGAGATTTCCATTTCATGCAAAGGTGTCTCTTCCTTTACAGGAGCTGAGTAATCATTGCCAAACCTCCCCATTTTCACACCATGCCCATGTTCCAAATGCGGCTTTGCCATTCGAGCGGATAATGACCCCGATGAAGAATCCCTAAATCTCACTCTCCTGTACTTCTGAACATGTTCACCAAGCATGGATCGGTACTGCTCCTCGGTAATTTGTGCATCATATTTTTCTTCATCCTCATCATCAGTACCAATATCTTTCCTCATGGATGAGTTCAAACCAGCCTCTGAATCAACAGCTAGTCTCTTCCGTGATCTCACGTCTCCATTGCAATGGTCCACCCTGGCTCCCTGGCCTGAAGAGTGAACATGCACCAAACCAAACAATGCAGAAAATTAGAGGTCCACTATCACAGATACACAAACAAAAAACAACAAAATTAACAACAAATTAATAAAAATCACGTTAAAGTAGACTGACTCCCAACAAGACATGATACAACTCCACTGAAACTAAACCAAGAAAACCCACACAATCAGAGTATAAAACCCAAGAGAAAACTTATCAAATAGGAAAAAAAAAAGAGCCTACCTTGGCTACTCCTGCTCTCGTCCTGGCTACTATTGCCATAGTTTTCCAACTCCACTTCCGGCTGCGGCACATGAAAGTTCACCAAAGACTACATCCAAAACCAACAGACAAGAACACAAACAAACAAACAACCAAATCAAATTCCATCACAAAGCAAACCAAGAGACAAACCAATGACGACCCAAATCAACAACAAATTCAATAAAAAAAACCCTAGAAAAACAAAAGCACAGACTTTTCCATCAAAAAAACCGAAAACAAACCTCAAGATTGAAAAGATTAGAGTAGGAAAACCCGTTCCTCTGGCGCCGCGACGAGTCCATGAGGGGCAAAAGCGAGGGACGGATCAAGGAGGGGAAGTCCGGGATGAAACCCTAGAGAAGGAAAAGGGCATGAATAAGAAGGATGAGAAGCGGAGAGGAGCAAGCACGGATGATGGGCAGGTGGGGAAGGGGCAATAGGGATTGGAATAGGAGTTCGAAAAGGAAAAGGAAGATGAATAGTGTGGATTAAGAAAAGGCATGGCGAAGAAGGAACGAGGACGAAGGGGGTGATGATGATGATGATGATGATGACGATGCCGAGATGGTAATCGGAGAGCGGTAAGTTGTACCCGCGAGTGGGATGTTTGGATTAACGTGAGTCTACTAGGGTTTGGTTTAGAGGAGGGATTGGGGATTGATTTCATTGGGTTTTGTTGGTGGACTTTCTTTGCTTTTTGGTCTTTTTTGGGAGGAGAGGAAGAGGGAAATGGGTGGTGAGATTACTTTCTTGCCCCTTGTTTTGTTTGGATTTGTATGGGTTTTTTTGGAATTTGTGATTTTCTTTGAGAATACTCAAAAACATATGCTGTGATTGTTCAATGTTGATATGAGGAGAGTAAATTTTTTGTGAAAAATGAATAAAAGTGTTGAATTTTTTTTTTTTTTTTGCATGTGATGATTATCTTGTTGAGAATTATTATTAAAAAAATAGATATTAAATATGTCTTAATTGTTAAATATTAATATATGGAGAGTTTTTTTTTTTTTGCTTACAATGATTATTTTTGTTGGAAATTATTATTAAAAAAATAGATATGAAAATATGTTGTGATTGTTCAATGTTGATATGTGGAGAGTAAATTTTTTGTGAAAAATGAATAAAAGTGTTGAATTTTTTTTTTATTTTTTGCATGTGATGATTATCTTGTTGGGAATTATTATTAAAAAATAGATATTAAATATGTCTTAATTGTTAAATATTAGTATATGGAGAGTTTTTTTTTTTTTTTTTTTGCTTACAATGATTATTTTGTTGGAAATTATTATTAAAAAAATAGATATGAAAATATATTGTGATTGTTCAATGTTGATATGTGGGGAGTAATTTTTTTGTCAATAATGTATAAAGGTGTTGATTTTTTTTATTTTTTTTATTTTTGCATGTGATTATTATCTTTTTAGGAATTATTAGTAAAAAGATAGATATTAAATATGTTGTAATTGTTCAATATTAATCTGTGGAGAGTTTTTTTTTTTTTTTTTTTTTTTTTAGAATATATGTAAGTGTTGAATTTTGTTTTTGCATGTAATGATTAACTTGTTGGGAATTATTATAAAAATATTAAAATATGTTATAATTGTTAGATATTAATATATGGAGAAAGATTAGAGTGTTTAACAAAAAAAAGAGTTCCGTTCTAAAAGCTTGTAAAGACAGAATATCCCATCATCCCATGAATCTTTTGTGTTTTTTTGAACTTATGTACTTTTGTGGGTAGTATGTGACCTCTTAACTAATTGATATAAAATAGTTAAAATTACAAAAAAAAAAAAAAAGGTTCATTGATATAAATGTAAATTTGTATATTGTTCTTAATAGATCCCAATTTAAAAATAAAGATGTATATCATCAATATTTAATTATTTGAGATAAAAATAAATTTTATCACCCCGAAATATATAAACATAAAAAGCCATGCAATGTACACTAACATTGTGATCATAAAAATTGAGTTGTTCATTTATTTGAAAAATAAAACGAATGAAACATTTTAATATTACTTTAAAACAATTGGAAATATATATTAAAAAAACTATAAATAAATCTTTGATATTTTAAAAAACTATTAGTTGAGAAAATCTTTCTAGAAAAAAAATAAATCAATCAAAAGATAGGCCAGCCACTGTTTGTCCCACTTTGAGGTATGGGACTTAACCCCTCGATATCTCTCAAGCTATTTTTGCAAACCAACTAGACACTCTAAGGGACCGTTTGGTTCGCGGTAATATTTTCAGATTACCATGTAACACATGGTAATATGAAAATATTACCACGTTTAGCATTGCACTGAGAAAGATTACCACTTGTTACGTGGTAATCTGGATGGTAATATCACATTATCAATATGAGAATATTACCAAGAAGGTGGTAATCCTGTTACTATCGAATTTGGTGTCTATCTTAAATTACCATGGTAATCTTATAACTTTTTATATTTTATCAAATTGATTGTCATGAACCAAACAATGTAATAACTATTCCCAGTAATAAGAGTTCCCAACCAAACATGGTTATATCAAATTACCACAATATTCCCAACCATATAACATTCCCACCCATATTACCATGGTAATCTTATTATGTGGTAATATGTTATTAACACGAACCAAACGGCCCCTAACATTATTGTAAAGATGTTTACGTGATCTTTTTTAAATGCATTTTCAAATTTTTTTTATTAACTCATTAATGAATAAAATTTATGTATGCATATTAAAAATTTTAAATATAAAAAATTAGTATTATTTAAGAAGATATGATGGCATTAATTGGTGTTGAAATTTTGGTGATATTTTGAATAAAAAATATTATATTATCAGTCTATTCTACATGAGAGTATAGGTATAATTTTCTAGATAGTCCATATATTTTTTGAAACTTATTATTTTAGTCACTCACTTTAGTCCCTCTACTATATTTAAGTGAGTCATGCTAGTTGCCCTTTTTTATGGTTTAGGGTTAAGATTTAGGGTTTAGTGGGACTAAACATGTCTAAATTAAAATTCTAAAGGTAAGTTTAGAAAAGTAAAAGGAATGTTTAAGAAATTATATGTTATGACTTTCCACATTAGCATAACCATCTCCTTGCAACGTATGCCTCTCCTCATCACCAATTAGCCACGATGGTAGGATTAAAGAATTCTACAAACCGCATGTTGATTCTTCTCTCCTTGTTTCCTCTACAACACATCAACATGCCTATAGCCTCGTCATTTTGTTGTGTTGTCTTGCATAACCTTTGTTGACTTGTCCACAATCCTCCCCTACATGTGAGGACCATTTAAATCTAAAAAGCATGGTGCCACTGAACTCCCCGCCATAACATTACTCCCACCATTTGAATTTAACCTTGTTTTCAAGGTCTAAGTGAGGAAAATGATTTTGTAACCACTCCAAATCATGCCAAGAGTTATTGTCTCAGGATAGTCCTTCCCACTACACTAAGGCCTGCTGAACTTGCTGACCATTTTGTGAAGCTATACAATTGCTACAAGTTGTAAAATAGAACCCTGCTTTGTAGTTACAAGCCATAAAGGAATGGCGGTGGTATGTGAAGTGGGATCACCCACACATTTTTCAACAAGGAGACATGAAATACTAAATGTAGACAAACTTCCACTGGTGATTGAAGTTCATAAGGCACAGTCATGATTCCATGGATGACTTTGAAAGGCCCAAAATAAAGCATTCTATGCTTTTGATTCTTGCAGAAGGCCATGGAGTGTAGTATATAAAGCTGTAGCTTAACAAACACCCAATCAGCCTCTTTAAAATGAAATCTTAGTACAGATTTTATCACCCATCTTTTTCATCCAAGCTTGAGCTTTTAAAAGGTTTTGTTTCAATTGAGCCAAAACTTTATCCCATTGCTAAAGGAGAACAGATACTATTGGGAGGTCATGATCATTTGAGTAATAAGTAAGCAATAAGGGAGGATCACTACCATAGACTATTTTGAATGGAGTCATTTCAGTAGTACTTTGAAATAAGGTATTATACCAAAACTAAGCCCAAGGCAGCAATTCGACCCAAGCTTTCGGGTTCTCAGAAATAAAGCAATGAAGGTATAACTTTAGATGTTTATTTAAAGCTTCAGTTTGCCCATCTGTTTGGGAATGATAAGAAGAAGATATAGAAAGAGTAGTTCCCATCTCTTGAAAAAGATGCTTCCAAAATTTACTGAGAAAAGTTCGATCTTAGTTACTTATAATTGATTTTGGAGCACAATGTAGTTTCACAACATTATAGATAAATGCATCAATTACCACAATGCTAGAGAAATTAGACTTTAAAACAATAAAATGACCAAATTTTGATAATCTATCGACGACCACATAGATAATAGTGAATCCCTTTGAAAATGCCAACTAATTATGAAATCCATATATATATATATATATATATATATATATATATATATATATATATATATATATATATATATATATATATATATATATATATATATATATATATATATATATCCTCCTACATGTGTTGAGGAATTGGGAGTGGTTAAAGGAGTCCCTCAAGGTGTGTGTGCGATTCTTACCCTATTGACAAACCATGTAGGTGAGCACGAACTTAGCCCTATCATTTTGCATACCTTTCTAATATAAATAATGCACTAGCCTTGCATATGTTCTTAATGATCCTGTATGGGCACCCACTAATGTAGCATGATACTCCTTCAATAATTGTCGTTTAATTAAAGAGTTGTTGGGCACCACTATCTTGCCATTTCACCATAGCAAATTTTGTCTTCAAGAGAATTTAGCATCACGTGGCTGATGATTTTGCAATATATTAATAATTTCATCACAAGAGGGATCTTTTTGTTATAACTGTTTAATGAAAGAAATTATCATACACTGTGTAGAAGAGAATGCCAATAAGAAGCATTGGGATAAAGCATCAACACTATATTGTCTTTTCCTGGCTTTCATTTAATACTAAAATCATAGCTGAACAATTTTGGAAGCTAGCATTGTTACTTAGGAGTCTATATAGTTTGCTAACACAAGTGTTTCAATACCTCCAAATTAGTCCTAATGATGAATTTGTGACTAATAAAATAGTGGTGAAATTTTCTTATAGCTTCAATTTCTACAAATAATTCTCTAACATAAGCAGATTGCCTTTGCATGCTAGGTGTCAGTTTCTTAGAAATATAAGCTACTGGCTAATTGTTCTGACTGAGAACTACACCTATGTCCATCCCCTTGAAGCATCAGTCTCAAGGATGAATGGTTGTGAAAAGTGTGGTAATTTTAATACAGGAGAAGAAGCTATGGTGCCTTTGAGTTCTAAGCAAGATGCTTAAGATATGTTAAACCATTAGAAAAAGTCTTTCTTAAGAAGATCAGTTAGAAGATGTGCTATTGTAGCATATTTGTAAATGAATCTCCTATAAAAGCTACTTAATCATAAGAAACCCCTTAATTGCTTAGTGTTTCTAGATTTTTAGCCATAGCAAAATTGCTTCGACTTTAGATTTGTCCATTTGGACTACCTCAGCAGACATTACATGTCCCAGATATTCTATTAGCATAAGCCTAAAGCTAAATTTAGAGTATTTAGCATACAATTGATTGTCATGTAGAGTTAACAAGACTATGTCCAAATGTTTTAAATGGTTCTCCCAGTCAATGCTATACATAAGGATGTTATAAAAAAAATAAAAAAAAAACTAAGCACAAACCTAGGCATTACAAACTAGAAAATTCCATTCATCAAGGACTGAAATGTTGAAAAAGCATTTAAGAGCCCAAATGGCATGACAAGCCATTGGAAATGTCCATGATGAGTCCTAAAAGTAGTTTATGTTTGTTTTCTAGATGCAATAAGACTTGATGATACCCAAAAATTAATTCTCATTTGGAGAAGAATTTAGCACCATCCAATTCATCCAATAATTCATTCACTACAGGAATAGAGAAAAGCATCTTTAATAATTATAGCATTTAAGGCCCTATAATCTATGCAGAAACATTAAGTTCTATCTTTTTCTTTAACAAGAATGGGTGCAGAAAATGGGCTATTATTGGTTTATATGAGACCTTCCTAATGCATTTGTGTCACCATCAGCTCAATTTTAGCCTTTTGACTATGTGGATATATGTAAGGTTATACTTTCACTAGGTTGGTAGTTGGTTTCAAGGGAATTATATGGTTACATTCTCTAGAAGGAGAAAGACATGAGGATACAAAATAAAAAATAAAAATAAAAATAAAAAAATAAAACTTATATTACTTTTGCAGTAACTGTTTCAAATTATCAAGCATATTAGGAGTAATTTATGCTATGAACACACTCTTCTAGTCTTCTAGAGTATTGGTAGTCACCTTAAAGTATTTTGCTATGGCCTTTGAAGTGCACAAATGATGCAATTAATAAATAGAACCTGGTTAAGGACTAGAATCTTTATCTCCATATAATGTTATGAAATTATTGTCATCATAAAATTAAAAAGATAAAGCTCTGTAATCAACAATATGAGGCCCTAGTGTAGCCAATTAAGTTGCGCCTAGTATCACCTTAGCCCTAATTACAAATAGTAAGTAGGACGAAAATTTAAGTCTATAACCTTGCATCTTCACTTGCAATTGATTAACAATTCCCTCCAATTACAGGGAGTTTCCATTACCTATAAGTACTTTGAATGGGCTAGTTGGTTGTACATCCATATGAAGAATTTTGACAATTCTTGGTTGAATAAAACTATCATCGCTATCTCCATCCAATAAAATTTTGACAGGATACCCATTTTTTTACCTAGTGAAACTTATAGTGCTAGAAATTATTGTACTATTCATAGAGTTTAGTGAAAATTTTGGAGGCTACGCCTAAGTGGTTGTAGCAATGTTTAACTCCACCAAAAATTCAGTAGCATATAGATCAAAATTGTCAAGAGGTTCTTCATTTCTTGTATTTTGTCTGACTCTTATAAGTAGGAGTAAATTTCTTATTACAATTGAAGTAGACTAGCTGAGATGTACTAGAAAGAGTTGGTAATGCAGGGTGCAACATGATTTGAGTTGAAACTACAAGTGTTGTTACAGTCTTAGCTGCTAATGCTTGAGTATTAACTATCTTCCCTAGATGAAGTATCCAACTAACATCATGATGGAATAGAGGTGATCTGGAAATACTCTTAGTAAATGTAGAGTATTTTTCCTCAAAGAGCTTGGCCAAATTAATTGCTTTGTTAAGTGACTCTGATTTCCAAGGGATGACATCCCATTGTATTCTTTAGGCCACTAATGAAATAGGGCAGTAAGGCCATAAAAGACACTCTCTTGATATGGTTAGCTAATGTAGTAGAGGTAGCATAGTAATTAGAGACAGAATCATCCTGTGTGAGTTTGAACAATGCATAGTTTGGACACTCAAAGATAGATGGTCTATATACCTCTTTCATAGCTTTTACCAATGAATCACATGAAGTTATTGTCCTAGTTTTTTGCAACATCTAGTACCAAGGAATGACCTATCCATCAAAGTTAGGGATGCAAGTGGGGTAGGGCGGGGCGGGGAATGGGATCCTTGTCCCCATCCCCGCTTCCCACAGGGTGGGGATTCCCCGCCTCCAAATTCCCCGTGGGGGAAAAATTTGCCCCGCTCACTCCCCCGCAGGGATCTCCACGGGGTCGGAGAATCCACACCCCCGCCAATATTTTTTTATTACATAAATATATATATAATTTTACTTCTTCAATTCTCATTAGTCTCCTTCTTCAATTCTTCATACTATCCATTACTTCAATTTTAATAAATCTCCAAGAGGACAAGGAATCTACATTCCTTGTCGGAGATCCTCATATAAGTTGCATATATAATTCCTTGCCAAAGACAAACCAGACTTCTCTATAAGTTGCATATACAATGTCATTAATTGCTCGGAGATCCTCATATATAACTCCTTGCAATTTTGATTTAGTTGCGCAATATAGCTTTCCTGTAGCTGGATGTACATAGATTATTCTTCCACTTGATATGCCATTCATTATGTACTTCCATATTTTCTCTTTTTGTACCATGTGAATTTAGTTGGGAAATTCATATACAAAACTGATCTTTCTTTTTCATCTATTTCATTTGTGGTCATCCATTCTATGAACATTGTTGTTTCAATACCTGGGATTGAGATTATGTTGGGAATAAATTGCTTGTCACTAAAATAGATATTATGTTCTTCAAGCAAGTGAATTATTAATGTTTGAGCAGATGACTCTCTATGATGGATTAGAAATTCAAATAGTCTCCAACAACTTTCATAAGCAGATAAATAATGATAATCCAAATAATTATGTATCTCATCTGTTTTGGTCTATAATGTTGATGCTTCAAACATAGCTCTTGCTCTGTCTGGGCCTTTGCTAATATATTTGAATAGATATTTGACTAATCTTGTCAAATTACAGATTTCCAATTGATATGAGCTTGATAACATACAACCAAATCAACATTACAAGGAACAACAAATCGATTATCTAATTTAATGTGATTTTGTGACGTGGTTGCAGACGTATCCCTTCTATAATATTAAGGGAATCCATCCTCATCAATCATTGTTGAATTGCGAAACGGCTTTGGGTAGAATTTTTTGCATCTTCCATTTTCCATACATGGTGCTTGTAAATTTGCTAACCCACATGTGCCATGTATCATAAATGAACTTATAATATCATAACCAATAGAATCATTTTCTTTATCAGGTAGTTCAGCAGAAACTATATTATCAATTTATGATGCTGTCATAATACCATTTTCTTCCAACCATAATAAGATATAAACACGAGGCAAACCTTGTTTTTGGAATTTAACTGTATAAACAACTATAAAAGGAAGAAGAATTAGACATAAAAAAACAACCATTACAAATGTAATTAAGTTTGTAATCAATAAAACTAATTTTTTTCAAAAAAAAGGGCTGTACATAATTTACTTGCTTTTACAGGTCCAAAGTGATTTTTTTATCAGATCATCCATCAAATGACGTAGTTTTATCTTGAAAACCTCGAGACTATGTCAGGTCTATCTTTAGGATGTTGGCCTATAATAGCACTCAATACATCTTTTATTTCTGACCATCGAGAATTGCAAAAGAATGTAATGAATAGTTTAGTGTAGCCAAAAAATCTGCAAATAGCCATTGCGTTTTTGTATTTCTCAAACATATACCTAGGGCTTGGTATAAACCTTGTATATAAAATAATGCACTTCCTAATACTATTGCATCATAGATCTTCTTGATTGATTGCATCTCTAACAATCTTGTACATTTTAGTTCTCAATGATGTTTTGTGCTCTCTTATATATCTTAAAATTGTGTCTTCAATTATAGCATAACAATCAACTATAAATTGTTAGAAAAGTCGACCTTCTTCAAGCAAGGTATTATCCTCAATATTTCTTTGTTGAATCAAGTAAGCATAATATTGTCTCATAGTTAAACACTCCATTCCTAATTTACTTTGTATTGGAGATTCCTCATAAGGCATGTTTAGATGAAAGTAATCTTCACCATAAGAAAAGAGTAATGGATATTGAAGTGGTATGAACAGCGGATGTAGGTCACTAATTTTTTTTAAATCTTCTTGTTTATGTGCCTACTATAATATCCCTTCCATGGTCATTAATACCAATATCACCGATAATTAGAATAGTAATTTCTAGAACTTTTGGAGCAAAATAATTATGATCTTTATGATTTCTATTTGCAAGAAGCTTTATCCTAACTGGCAATTCACTAAATTGCATGTGAACTTCTCTTGCACTCCAGAAGACTTTTACAATCTCATTGTACTAATCCAACATATTTCTTAATCTGCATACGATGTCATTCTATCATCAAATCGAATGCATGACATTCTATCATCTAATTCAACATTCGATTCAATCATGTATAGCTATGCAAATTTAGCTTTTTGCCCAATAATTGGAAGCAAAGACCCCATTCTATCATAATTTTGTCCTGATAGCTTGAATACATAAGGCCCAGGTTTTTGATTAACACTATTATCAACAATACCACCAAGTGAAGTTTTGAAAAAGTGAGTTGCATATTCTAATCTGCTCTTTAAATTTTGGATTTCTTACTTCAACATTACCATCAAATAATCGTCTTAAAAAAGGTGGTGTTGTTTATTGTGGCGAGAGACAAATAAGCCCTTGCTTGCAATACAAGATAAATTTAGGATTTGAAGTAGATTTGGATAAGTCAATTCTTTTATCATACCACATGGATGCATTGCAAAGTGGACATTTAAAAGTTGGCTTACCAAAGTATGAAAGTTGAAATATTGTTCCTATTGCAAACATTAGGAGAATAACAATCCATACAACCATATATGTCAAAAATTTATAATTGTAAATTTGAGAAAGTTGAGAATACTTCAATTATAGATGTGGCTATTTCAGAAAGAACGATAATAGAAATATGGAGAATCACCAAAGAAGGAAAATGCTTACTTTTATGTCGACTGCTTAAAACAGCACCATAATCATTTGTATTAAGACAATTGGGTGAGAAACCAATATCATGATCAACGAAAACATCTTTATTATTAGCCATTAGTAGATTAGATTCCAAGAGTCCAAACACATTTTCTTATCTACTTGTTGAAGCATCGGCGTTAGAACAGGACCTATTTATATTAGAAGATAGATTTTTGTTGAAATGGATTCTAAGACCATCATCTTATCATTGGCTTATTAACACCTCCAAGCACACCTCCAAGCACACCTCCAAGCCTTTATAACATCCATCCGTCTTATTTTGTTACATGCAACCTCTGATTTACTTACCATAGGTAATAAATCAACCTTTTTAATATGACATGTCTTAGTCATTTTTTAAATTTTGTATGAATCTTTTGTAGTTTTTGTAGCATAACTGGAGTAAGATGATCAACAAGAAATAAATTAAAAAAACTATAGTAATATACTAACTTCACACAATATAAATATCATATAAATATAAAATAATATAAGAATATACTTACCTCAAAAGAAGTTTGCAAACATTTAAATCAACTTACCACTTCTAGTCAAGTTTTTGAATCTATATAACATGAACGCATTTAGAAACAAATAATTAAATTTACAATGTAAAGTTCTGTTCGAAAAATCGGCCTAGGCGGCGCCTAGGTGCTGGAAGGTGGCAGGCCGACCTGGTTTTTTGAAAAACGGTGAAAAAATCGATGTTGGCATTCTATCAAAAAAACGGACGCCCAAGCACCGCCTGGGCGGGCTGGGCGGCTTTTGGGAAAAAAAATTCAAAATTTAATGTTTTTAACTAATTTAAAACCCCCAAATTAATGTTTTGTGGGACTTGTATTTAATTAATGTTTTTATATGTATGTTTTTATGATAAGTTTTCATTTTAGAGTTGTTTGGATTCTATAAGCTCTTGTATTATTATTTGATTGTTGATGCATCAATTTGGTTGTTGGTAAATGTCTATTTGGGTATTATATAGAATTAAAAATTATATTATAAATATATATATTTTCTAAAAAGGTAAAACCGCCTAGGCCCCGCCTAGGCTCTCTGGGCGCTAGAAGGTGGCTGACCGCCCGACTAGCGCCTAGCATTTTTTTGAACACATTGTAAACACAATAGCATAATTTGATCAAATTATTTTTTCTTCAAATACAAAAGGATTTCACATCAACTGAATAAATTCATAAATGTATTTTTCACATTAAGTATTAACATGAATAATAATCATAACAACAACAACAATAATAATGTATGCATAGTATCATACAATTTAGTATAATGTATGGACAAATGATTTAACCTAAGGTAACTTATCAACCCCTATCCTCTCTCTCTCTCTCTCTCTCTCTCTCTCTCTCTCTCTCTCTTATGTTTTTACCAATATCTATTTCATTTATATTATGTTTTTCAATTAGTTATTAGATAGTATGCTCCATATAGGATTTGTGCTATAACATTATTTATATTTTTAAAAAACTCCTTTATTATAGTTTATTAAAAAAATGGTTTTGATAGATAACTTATATGTCACAAAATTATAATTATTTGTCACGTTATTAAATATATTAGAATGGATAATATGATAATCATTTATTAATTGTGGCATTGTAAAAAAAAATTGTAGCATATTATTTAGCAACCATAAATGTTACAGAATTTTATCATGAGATTCATATTTTATCAGATTTAATTAAATGATAAATATATCTAATGAAATAGGAAATTTCAGTTAATGATGAATTTCCTCATTAATAATATTAAACTGTTTAAAAATGTATAGTGACATTAAACACTTTTATGATGTAGTGCAATTATAATATGTGAAAACCATTTTAATTACTTAATTGTTATTTAATGATGAGAGAAGGAGAGTATTTTTTTTTAATTTTCCGTAGTATTTATAAAAAAATCATAGTAATTTGTGGCAAGTTACAACAGTAGTAGGCTATAAAAATAAATGTCATGTCATGAATGATTGTAAAATTGTAACATCACTATTTTTTAAAGGGAAAACTATGACATTGTCTAACAAACATGCAAATCATCACATTAAGTTTCTAATGACAAAGAAAGTATTGAAAATTCATAAGAATATTCTTATTGACTATCAAGAAATATTCATAAGAATATTCTTACTGACAAACTAGGGTAAGTTGATTATCAAGAAATAAAATGAAGAATGTAGTAACTTATTGACTTTAGACAGTATAAACATAATATGAATTACAAAAACATAAGAATATTCTTACCTAAAAAAAAAAATATTACAAAAACTTTGAATCAACTCATTGCTTCTTGTCAAGGTTTTTTGAAACTATACAACATGATTGCATTTAAAAACAAATAATAAAATTTGCAACGTAAACACCTTAGCATAATTGATCAAATAATATTTTTTTTCAATTACAAAAAGATCTCACATCAACTGAATAAATGAAGAAATTTCATGAATAATAATCATAGTCATAATAAATTATGCATAATAGCAATCAACTAAACATAAAAATGAGTTAACCTAAAGTAACTTCTCAACCTCTCTCTCTTCTCTCTCTTTTATAACAATATCAATTTTATTTATGTTATGTTGTTCAATCACTTATTATAGTATACGTTATATAAGATGTGTGTAAGAATATTATTTATGTCTTTTTCAAAAATAATTTTTTCTTATATTTTGTCTAATTTTATTTTAAAAAACAAAATATAGTTTTCATAAATAACATATATGTCAAAAAAAAAAATCCATGTAACATTATAAAATATTTATTACACATGATATGATAGTCACTCATTAATTGTATCATTAAAAAAATATTTGTTGTATATTACTTAGTAACTATAAATATCATAGATTTTTTATTTTCTCATAACATTAATATATTTATCAGATTTAATTAAATGATAAATTTATCTAATAATATGGACAAATTGTGTTAATGATATACTTTCTTCAACTTCCATCATTAGTGAAGTATTTATTCATCAATACTATATACTGTTTAAGAATATATATCGACATTGTTTTTTTTTATGATACCCAATTATAATATGTGGGTAACATTTTTATTACTTAATTGCTATATAATGATGAGAGAAAGAGCATAAAATATTTTTAATTTTAGGTAATATTTAGAGTCAGACCATTGTATTGTATAACAAATTATTACAGTATTATATGACAAAAACATTCGTGTCATTGATTATAAAATGTGTAACATCATTGTTTAATTAAAAAGGGAAAAATAATATTGTATAACAAACATCCAAATCATAACATTAATTTTCGAATGACAAAGAAATTAGCATAAAGTCATTACATTAAAAAAAAAAAAACAATATTAGTGCTTGAAATATTTCATTTTGTGGAATTGCCGCATAAATCATTATTTGTAGTGCAACTAAAGTCAATTTAATTTGCAATTGTGTCAATTCATGTAATCTGTGGAGAAAAATGTGGATAATATTTTTGAATTTATAATGCAATAAATTATACTGGTGTTCATCTCTAATGTCTCTATAGTTTTTAATATATATATTTAATGAGGTATGCCAAATGTAATCACGTATTAAACTTATCTTATTCTTTATATAATAAAAATAAAGGTATTCGTTATTGACTTTTATCTTATGATCATCTTGTTTTTTTCTCATTGAACTAACCTATTACTCATGATCAAACAATAAGTCTAATTATCTATAATGCTATCATTTGGCATTCGATACATGTATGTGATCACATACATATGATCTCAACATTAATATTTGTTGTGCTATATGCTTTGCTACAAATTGTGGTGAACTTTTGAAAAATTTTTAAGATATTTATCCAAGAGATTTAGTATATATGTTAAAAAAGGGAAAACACTAAGATCCAATTATTTCTTCATTATAAGTTTGTTATTTATTAAAAGGTATCTAACATGTTGCAAGTTATTACACTATTTTATCAAGTTATTTGTTTAGACTCTGTAATTTCTACAAAATAAATTACGCTGGTATTACTTTCTTCTATGATCAAGAACTTTTTAAAATCATGCTAGCAACGTTGTTTGTATGTGTATTGGATATTGTTTTAGTATTCAAAATTACCTACAACTATTTGTTTATTAAGGAATTATCAAACCAAAGTTTTTAATGTGTTTGGTTTTAGATATTATAAAAAACGACATTTCAAATGCTATGTTAAAATCCAAATGTAATATAAATGAATAAAAGGTTTATCAAAGAAGATATGAAAAACCTATCATAAGATTGTAATTTAGTAATTATAAGTAGAACAAAAAGATAATATAGATATAAAAAAGGGGAAAATGTTTTTACCTCCAAGAAATATGGCAAACACTTGAATCATCTCACCACTGCTTTTTAAACATATGAAATAATAGAACGTTAAATATAATTTCAAAGATAGTAACAAAAATTGTTAATGATATTTTGATAGAAAATTAGATGGTGGGTCTAGATTATAACAAAATATATTAAGATGAAGACTACGAAAAATCCTAGGAGTAAGATTGGTAGTAATAACTCCAAACATTAGTCTCATTCATACCTTATAAGAGCGTAGCTCTAACATGATCTCTAATGAACTGGTGAACTTTATGCTTCAAACTATGAACACCATGAACATCACTCGTGTAACTTAGTTAATTGTTACTTAAACTAGTTTCATAACACTTTTTTTTTCATTTTGTTTTTATTTTCCTTCCTCTATTTTCAAACTTGATAGACTAACATGTAGATAAGAAAGAAAGGTCCTTGTCAATAGCTAACAAAACATTATTTATCTTTGGTTAGCTATGACATAACCCATGTTTCTTTAGCTACAATGTATAGCTGCTAACTTTTTCCGTCGGCTGTATGTTAGCATCCCTGCATCATTCATATGGCACCCTTGTTTGTCTCCATTCATTGTCTTCCCATTCCTAACATTTTGTTTTTTGTTTTTGTTTATATTTGCAATAAATTCATCTCAAAGAAAAAAGGAAGGTCCTTGTCTCAAAGTCAAACAAATCTACACATTAACAAATATAATATATCTAAATATATGCACTATTTTTTATCCATGTTGCAATCATGATTCTAATTATATACAAATAAACAAAGAGCAATCAAGTGTGTGTGTGTGTGTGTGTGTGTGTGTGTATTAATAAAGAAGGATTGAGTATATATATTTAATATCTATAATTGTAGTTCTGTTTGGTTCACATAAACAAAATCCAATTGATGAAATATTTTTTTAGCAAAGAATAATATATTTTATTATTTCTCCTTAAAAGAACTAATGTTTTTCATCATAAATGTAGTATTTTTTTCTTGTTTTTATTTTTATTTTCCTTGTTTTGTTTTTAAACTTGAAAGATGCACGCGCAAAGAAGGATAAACGCCTTTATAGCAAGGTCAATCAAGATGTGATATGTTAGCTATTCAAAAATCATCACGAAGGAGAAAAAGTCTCAAGAGGATAGACTTATGATGTAACATGTTATTTAATAAAAAAACACTAAATATATATATTTTTTTAAATTAAAGTTTAGGAATGGAAGTTTTGAAGATATGATATGTTAGTTAATCAAGAGTGACCAAGAAGAAGAAAACGTTTTTAGAGGGTAAAAAAGTTGCATAGAGAAGAAGAACAAGGGAGAGACGTAAGCACAAAAGGTCTAGATATTATTTGATAAGGGATGGGTGGATGGTATGTCCACCTTACAAACACTAAGGGCCTTTTATAGGCTCCAAGAGACTTAAATTCTAAGTAACCTAAACCATGGTTAACAAGCTAACCATAGTTAAGAGACTTAACCCCCAAGTAAAAGGGTACAAAGATAAGTTTTTGTGGAGTACAAGATTTTCCACAAAGAGAACAACCTTTTTCAGAAAGATAAGACTTCTAGTACTATCTACAATACCTTTTACTTTGGGGTTAAGTCTTTTAACTATGGTTAGGTTGAACATATTTTCTGCTAATACAAATTCTGCAGAAAAGATTTCTCCTTTTGTTAGTTGTCTGAATACTTGTTGCTCAGAGATAAACTGTTCATTCTGAGTTGTCATTTCTTTTTTGAATATAATCTGCTTTACTTCTTCAATTGGTTCTACGAACAATTCGAGCTTCTCCATTCTTTGTTGGTCTTCAAGTAACATTTTCTTCATTTGGTCTGCTTTATTGGTGATTTTTTGAAGTTAAACTTGGATCTTCTTTATTTCTTCAGTTTTTTTTATTTATTTCTGTTTCCAATGTTTTGATCATTTTTTCTTGTTCTATCATGTAGTCAAGTGTTTGAGGTTTCAATGAAAATTTGACATTTGGTTTTTTTTATAAAGGTAAATGTGGTGGATTTTGTGATGGATTTTGGATTTTTTTTTTCATTTGACTGGTGAAAATATTTTGCTAAGGTATGGAAGATAGGAATAAGAGTTTTTGGGTCATGTTTATTGGCCCAAAGGTTGTCAAGGATAATGTGTTGTGGCAGATTTAGATTTGCTTGTGTACGGAATCTTAAGGCTGAGGTTGGAGGGGAAATGGAAAGGTTTAATTGGGTTTCAAAAGAGGGTTGTTGATTATAAATACTTCTTCCTGCCTTTTTGTAAATCTGTAAAACAATATACTGTTAGTTTTAATAAGATTTCTTGCCTTTGCAAGTTTTTATCTGCAAAAAAATTAAACTTGTTAGTTTTAATAAACTTTCTTGCTTTGGAAGCTTTTGGGGATTGAAGATAACCAAGTTTTCACCATAACAAGAGACACATATGGACCTACTGGTTTCTGTAGCCACAGCTCTTATTATACAGATGAACAAACATTTGTCTGCTATTAAACTACTTGGGATTTGGTTACATAGTTCCCATAATTAAAAAAAAACGCATATGAACCTACTGGTTTTGTAGTCACAATTTTCTTCAATGCGAATGGACAAACTATGGGGTTAGGCTTAAATTACATGTTTCCCAAAGAGAAAGAAATGTTGGATATTCTGTTTGTTGCGGATTTTCTATTCCTAGATTTAAAGTTGGAGATGAGCAAACTATTGGTTCCTTTTGTTTTAAATAGTTAGCAATTTCTAATTGTTTTAAAATATCTTGTATTCCTTTTATTTCTTTTTCCATTTTGTAACTTTTTGTAACATTGTTAATTTTTTTCTTTAAGTTTGAGTGATTCTCCATTAATTCTCATTTTTCTTTTTGTAATTAAATATATGGTTTTTTGTAAGGCTTCTACGGCTCTGCTTCTTGAATGTGAGATTTGGTATTTTAAGATTATATTGTCTTTAAATTTTTTTAAGTCTTTAATTATCTTTCCTAGTTCTATAGGATTTTCTTCATATACTTTTCTATTTCTTTTTCTAGCCATTATTTTTATGCTTTATATATGATTATTTATGGTGTTTTCTTTTTCTCCTTCATGTATTATGATATTTTTTTGTTTATGAATTGTTATATTATTTCTTTCATCATTTTCCGGTATTATTATACTTTTTCCTTTAATTAATTTTTTCATATTTTCTAGATCTTCTCTCAGTTTACAATTTTCTTCTTCTAGGGTTTTTATCCTTTTTAATAGTCATTCTATTATATCATTATTTGTTATATTTGTTGTTTTGTTTGATCTTTCTATTTTTTGTTCTTCAAAGTTAAAGTTTTACAATTCTAGGACACATCTTCTACATAGAGATAATTCACATTTTTTGCAAGTTGGCCTATGTTTTGTTATATGAAATCTGTAACATTTATCACATTTTTGTTTATAATTTATTTTACATGGTTCAAATTCATGTGTGCATTTTTCAAAATCTTCTGCTTGATTATATTGTTCAAATAAGTATTTCAGATTTATATCTAAATTAAATGTTTGTTTATTCATTTTGTTATCTTGTTTATTTTATGCCAATTTACTTTTTAATATTTTAATCATGACTTACTTCTATTTCATTATATTCATTTATTAATTTTCTTCTATAGTTCCATAATCTATTTTGATCTCTTAAATATTCGTCTTGATGAAAGTCTTTATAGTTTATTTTTGTTGGTTTCCAAATAGATTTTCCTTGTTCATCTTTTTCTTTTGTTTTAGTTCTTACTTCTATTAATGATTCTACTTGATATTTAATTTGATCTCTTAAAATCACGTATCTTTTAACTTCTCTTAACCAATTACATTGTATAGCTTTTATTTATTTTTTTACATTTTTATTCTTTTTAATTGTATTTTTTATTGAGTTGTTTATTAAATTATCTATTAATTCTATATTTGTTGAGTCTATTAGGTTTTCATGAATAACAAACTTCTATTGATTCATATTGTTCTTTTAAAGATTTTTTCCATTTATTTAGCATATTCTGTCTTTGTTGGTGTTCTAAAGGATGTAATTCTTTTCTTGATATAAATTTTATTATTCATATCCAATTTTCTTGATTATCATACTTTACTGATTTAACTTCAATTAATGTTTCTGTATTTTGTTGATAAGTATTTTTCATTACTATATAATCTCTGACACATATTAACCAAATTGCTCTTTTGTGTTTTATTTGATCATTGACACTTGTATTATAACTGCTTAAATATTTCCTTAAGGGTTTTAATTGGATTTCAATTAATTCTGGATCCTTTGTGTTTATTAAGTCCATTTATTCTTGAAGTTCTTCTATTACTATTCCTTTATTTTTATAATCTGTCATTCTTACACTATTACCGCCATTTGTATTTTCATAAAATTCTGCATTACTAGGTTTTTTTATTGTTTCAATTTCTATAGGTTGTATGTTTCATTCACTTTCTTCTAAAACTTCTGATGAATAATATTTTCCTTTTAATCCTTGGTTTTCTAAGAAGGATTTTACTTTTTAGGTATTAAGATGTACTTTACTCTGCAGCTATTTGTTAATTGCCTTGTGAATGTTTTTGTGATTAAAAGATTTGCTGCAGTTGGAATCATGTTGTATCCTTTTGAATTTACTACCAATTTTATATACTTATAGAATGTTTCTAGGGGGATTAAGAAGTTTGGGGTCATGTAGATTATTTCCGGATGACTGCAGTTCATGTCTACTTCAATTGATTCTATTGTTGCTTTAGTCATATTTTTTATTTATCTTATGTCCACTAAGCTTAGTAAAACTTTTGTTCATAATCCTTTTCTGTGTAGACCAATTACTTATAACATTATTAAACCTAGATGGATTAAAGTGTACCCTGATGAGATTATTTTATTATATGATTATTTTGTGATTAAATCTAACATTATTTGTTTATTAGCATTTGTGCAACATATTTCTATTTCATCATAATGTTCATATATTTTTGTTTTTAATTCAAATATTCCAAATTTATATAATTCTCTTCCAGGGATTAATTTAATATTTATGTTTCTTGCTTTATCTTGTTGTTCTTTAATTGTATGTGTTACTTCTTTTCTTTTTTGATGTTTATTAATTTGGTTTGTATATCTCATATGATTTAAGAAAGAAAATCTTCTAATATTATCTATACTTTTTACTATAGTTTTATGTTCTGAATTTTCTGAATTTTCCTTAGACATATTTTGTTTCTATTTCATCAAATTTTTGTGATAATTTTCTTTTCCAATTATCTTATAATTCTTTTTCTTTTTTTTTATCCATTGTTTACAATTCTTATTTTTTCTTCCAAATATTCTTCTACTTCATTAAGCCATTGATATTTTTGATTTATTATTTTGTCTTTTAGGTTATGTTGATTTAATTTTTCTAAGGGATAATATCTTATTTTTACTAATTCTATTTTATAATATTCCATAGTTTCAAGTAGATGTTTCATTTCTTGGAAATTTTAGTTTATATTCTGGTGGTTTTAATAATTCTTCTTTAGTCCATATTTTAAAAGGTGTTATGGGTTTTTTGATTTTTTGATTTGTTTCTAGTTGAATATTTTTTACTTTGTTGCATAATTTATCCATTTAAATTTTATGATTTACTTTTTCTTTTATACTATTTTTTACATAGTCTAGATTAGATAAGACAGTTTCTAATTTTAGTAGTTGTGTTTCTAAATTATTTAGTTTTTTTTATTATTAATTCTATTTATGCATCCATTTTAATTATTATCTTTTAAGATTATTTCTAAGATTTGCGTTGTGACTTTAAATGCTTTTACTATTATTGAGATTATTTTTACTTTTTTTCTCTTAATATTTTTCATTTTAAAGTTACACTAATTTTTCTTAAAATTATTAAACTGTTTATTAATATAACTGTGATTATTAATATTCCTATTAATATCATTTCTATTATTCTTCTAATTATTTGATTCATTAGTTAGATTCTTTTTGTTGATATTTGGATTTTTATTAGGGTTTGTTTTGTTTATAGTTATTATATATTTTCTTTATTATCATTGGTTTGATTTTAAGATTGTTTTATATTATTTTTATTCATTTTTATTTTACTTCTTGGATTTATAATTTTGCTTGATTAATATTGCCTTCTATTTTAGATTTAATACTAATAGTTATATTTGATATTTGCTTTTTAAGATTAATTTGATTTATTTTGTTTATTTCTTTTTAATTTAAGTGCTTTGATTTAGTTTAGTTTATATTTATACTTATATAGTTGCTTTTAGATTGATTTGATATTTTATATGCTACTTTAATTATTTTTGTTTTTCTGATTTTCATTTTCTTTTCCATTATATATATATATATTTTTTTTTCTTTTCCAATATATATACTGCTAAATATGTACTTATCTTGATCCATAATAAAGAGTGAAAAAAAAAAAATCTTATGCTTAAACAAGATCTCCAACATGTAATATGATAGAAGTTAAATTAGTTACATAACTTTTATTGATCCATAATTATTGAAAATAAAGTTTTTTTTTTTTTTTTTTAGTTCTGAAGGTTCACTTATCTTGATCTAGTACAAACACCCATAATGACCAAGAATCATGATTATATCCTCCATATTGAGAGTTAATCCTTCCAACTTTCAGAGTTAATGCCCTATTTGGATGCATAGTAATTTTTTCTGTAGGAATTTTATTCCATAGGATTCAGAAATGATTCCTATGGAATTTACTACAGGAAAATTTCCTACGGATTCAGTGTTTGGATGTGCACAGGAATTTTTTCATAGAAATTTTTAATTTTGAAAATGTAACTAGCCGTTAGAGTTTTTTTAAAAAAACTAGCCGTTGTAGTTTTTGAAAAAATAGCCGTTAGAGTTTTTTAAAAACTAGTCGTTACCAATTTCTCTCTATTTAAAGCCAACACCCTTGTGCAATTTGTAAACTTGCCTCTCTTCAACTCACATTTTTACTTCTCAAAGTCGTTTGTTTCAATATGGATTTGGATCAATGGAGAAAGACTAATGAAGATGATGACGACAATGAGCCCTATGATTTTCATTCCATTTGGCCCTTGTGTCGGTCTTCTCTCGAGTTGCCATCTATACAATTCAAACAAAAGAATGCCATTTAAATAACAAGTTAATAATTGACAATTCCCTGAATTTTTTCGTAAAAATAAACATTTGAATTTTCATAACTAATTTAAAATTAAAATCACGTCAAGATTGCCACTAAACAAAGCAATATATATATATATATATATATATCCAGCTCACTTCTTGTCATTTTCATAATTTAACTAATCCCAACAAGTGTAGAATGAAAAAGACATGCACATCCTTACTTCACATGTGTCATATTTAAAACCATTCACAAAAACAAAATACCAAAAAAGGGCCACACTTATGACTCATATCCCACTCACCATGCATCAACTTTAACCTCACATTGTCTTTCAGAATCAAAAATATCTTTCACATAACTATCCCAAAAATTAAAAAAATAAATAAAAAGAAACATGAATGGCAAGCATTAGCCAACAACTCTTGTTATTTTTTGGGACTTTCAGAGAGTTAAATAATGATATAACATGCTATTTTTTGTACGGTCTCAATTGAGCAACATGGGACAAGAGTCATGCATTCAATCAAACAGTTAAATAATTATTTGTTTTGCTAAACCATGGACTGTTATGAGCACCTACTTCTCTATTTATACTACATCATAATGCATTCAATGAGAATTCTAATTAACTCTCTGAGGAATTCATCAAGACATCAATTCAGGAAACATAATAAAGAGGAAATATCATGTTATTATCATTCTGCATTCAAACTCCATTCAACAGACAACAATGTTCTTCACTAGCATAAGAAATAAAGCTAAAAAATTTCAACAAGATCAAGATACCAACTAATGAATGTGTAAGAAAATAACATATGCTCTCAAGTCTGTCTTCGACAGAGGAGCACCCATAACCTAAAGAATCTCAGCATTTGTATTTAACTTCCTCATTGGAATTCTATAAGCCTTATCAGGATTGCTTAGTATGTGCTCATGAAATAGTCTCATGACTTTTCTGATGCCATAAAACATAGGCAAGAGACAGTAGCCTTGGATCGTGAAGTCTATAAAAAATTATCAGCAAAAATAAGAGATAGAGCCTCAATCTATATCCCAAAAGAAAAATTGCTAAATACTTTGACAACATTTCGTTATAACAACAGCTGCTCTTCCATTAATCATCAAATCACCACCCACTCTAATCCATGAAGGGTACAGTATCCCATTCTCTACCATGCCCTTAATTCAAAGTAAGCAAAATAAAAATTCTAAGCTCGCTAACCAAATCAACTGAAAATCACACCCTATGTTCCTCATTACACTGAACATCTCTACAGTAAAAAGTCATCAACAAAAGAGAGTTTCATTGAACCATTGGTGTTCTTTACTAAACAAACAATGCAACCGAACATCAAGGAGCAATCTTTCTTGTAAGAATCAAATCAGAATATTTGTTTGGCTCACAGATGGGAGAATATTTGTTTGGCTAAGACCTCACCGGAGAATATTTGAAGAATGGCCGGAGATCTCGGAGTCGGAGATGCGAGGCGGACTAGGGTTTCACGTTGAGAGCGGGGTGGCAAGGCAGAGAGCGGGGCGGCAGCGCTGAGATGTTGGAGTCAGAGTCGTTGTACTCGTCGGAGTCGTCGGAGAAGGAGAAGAAGGAGGAGAGGAGAGGCTCGTTTGGAGAGAAATAAGAAAAGATGGGAGTGTGAGTGGAAATGAAGCAACCCGAAAAACAAAGGAAAAAAAAAATTTGGGTCCCCCCTCTTTTACAAATTCCTATGGAATGGATGAGATTCTATGGTATTTTATTATTGTAAAAAGGTGTCCAAACACCAAAAAATAGAAATTCCATAGGAACACTAAATTCCATAGGATTCATCACTATTCCTATGGAATTTAGGGATACCCAAACAGGCCCTAAGACTTACCTCCATACTCTTTTTCCCTAAACGGCTCTCCTGGCCTCTGGTGGGTATTGTTTGGTGCTCTCCAGCTCATCTTACACTTCTTATACCAGTTGGATCTTCTCACACACATGCTTCAGATTATGTTTAAATGCCAAAGATTTTTCAAATTTTTAGTTTTTTTGTCTTAGGGTTTATGGATCGATAAAAAGTCATAAAACCAAGATAAAAAACTTATTATCTACATGTTGGGGGACCCTGTTAAGGGTTTACCCTGCATAATGAAAGTTACCTTATTCTAGAGGAAAGAAACCATAGCTCTGATATCACCTGGGCTTGGGGATGCCTTTCAACTTACTCGGGGGCTCATCCAAGGAAGACAGAGGCTCTAAGTCCCTGAGTAAAGTAAAGGTTAGGGAGGAAGCTAAGCTATTCAGAGTATTGGAGATAGAGTTGCATAGAGAAGGAGAACAAAGGAGAGATGTAAGCACAAAAGCTCTAATATTATTTGATAGGGGATGGGTGGATGGTATGCCCACCTTGTAAACACTAAGGGGCCTTTTATAGACTCCAAAAAACTTAAACTCTAACTAATCTAACCATGGTTAAGAGACTTAACCCTCAAATAAAGGGGTACAAAGATAAGTCTTTGTGGAGTACAAGATTTTTCACAAAGAGTACAATATTTTCTACAAAAATAAGACTTCTAGTACTAACTACAGTATTGCTATAGTGACAAACCTATTTTACACACTAAGGGGCTGTTTGGTTACCTGCATTTCAAATTACAGTGTAAGTCAAATTACTGTATTTTCACTTACATCACAGTTGTTTGGTTGCCTGTAAAAAAAATACTGCATTTTCTTTTCAAGTGTTTGGTTTGATGTAAGTTGTGGGTTAGAATCACCATGTAAAGTAAGTGGTGAGATTACCCCTATTTTCAAAAATTTTTATAATTTCTAATTTTCTTTAATATTTCACTTAAAATCTATTTTATTTATTTAAGTTAATGTGTTTTATTTATCAAAATGGTTTTAAGTTTTAATGAATTTTATTTATTTTTTTTAAATTATTTATTCAATATACATGAATTTAACTTACTAATAACATCAAATCCAGGGAAGAAAAATTACCCTTCTGATAGAATGCATAGTTCCTGAATGGTTTCTCCACCAAGACCACAATCCTCTCAGCCTCTAGAGAGGAAACAACAACGAGAGAGAAAAAGATTCCTTAAAAGCACCAAAATAAAAGAAAATTAACAAACAAACAAAGAAAATTAGATCATTTCTCTGAAAGAAAGGAGTGCACCTATCACCGGAGATTTCACCGGAGGCGGCGGCGCCAAGGGCTGCAATGAGTGCTGGAGAGAGGCGGAGAATTGCGGTTGGATCTTTGAACCACGACGTTGATTGGAGAAGGATCTTTGAACCACGAATCACTGATCGGCGGTGAAGAAGACGTCCTTCCTTGGAGGTGGCGACGCTACAAAGCGGTGACGAAGGCTTCGGAGGTAGCGACGAACGCTTGGGAGGCAGCGACGAAGAACTTTGGATGCCGTTTGTGAAGAAGACAAGGGGGATGTGAAGGAAGACAACGGGCAAGAGAAAGCTGGTAATTTTAACAAATAAAATAAAAAAAACAAATGCAGCAAAACTCACTTTTTCCTGCATTTGTTTTTACTGCATATGTGTTTTTACAGGTAACCAAACAACCCAACATAACATTTTACTTGTAATTCAAATTACATCACACCTACTTACAAATAACCAAACAGCCCCTAAAAAAACAAACACCGCATATTACTGTAGCAATACTACTAAGTCTTATATTTATGGAAAATATTGTACTCTTTGTACCCCTTTACTTGGGGGTTAAGTCTCTTAACTATGGTTAGCTTGTTAACCATGATTTAGGTTACTTAGAGTTTAAGGCCTTGCTTGGATCAAGGGTTTTGAAAGGGTGAGGAGGGTTTTGAAAAAATCTTTTCTTTTTGTTTTAAAAAAAAATAATAGTAAGAGGAATTGACATTACTATCCCTTATCAATTTTAAGAATTCCGAACATGTTCTATGTAAATTAAATTGTTTCTTTTCTTCCCTTTCATTATTGGATAACTAACTTAATAAATAACTAAAAAAAATAAATGTAAATAATAAAATAAAATAAAATAAAATTTCTCAATACGTAATTTCAAAAAATATATAAATAATAAAATATATTAAAATATATTAACAAGTAATTTTTAAAAATAAAAATAAAAAATAAAATAAATTAAAATTTCTTGATAAATAATTTCAAAAAATATATCTTTATTTATTAGCTAAAGGGCAAAATAGTCAAATACACATTAAACTCCTCCCCACCCTTCCTCACTCTTCCTCACAACCAAACAAAAAGAAAAATATACTTACTTCTCCTCACCCCTCTATTGAACCAAACACAAAATTTTTCAAAACCTTCCATCCTCCTCCGGGTCCTCCCCTCCAAACTCCCCCTTACTCCTCCCCCTCCAAACTCCTCTTTGAACCAAACAAAGGCTAAGTCTCTTGGAGCCTATATAAGACCCCTTGGGCCGTTTGATACGTGAAAATATGAGGGACAGGACAACACAAACTCTCTTGTTTGATTTGCAAATGCGTTCAAGGTACAGCACAACAACGTGTTTGAGTACAGCACAAGTTGGAAAAAAATTTTCCCACTAAAACCACGGTACAAGTTTTGAGTTATGGACAACACAACAAAAGTCAGTTTTACCCCACTTCAAATCCAAAAATTACAGTTGTCATTCAACTGTATGTGCGATCTCATCCACCGTCGTGAACCTTCTTCCTCGGCCTTCCCTTTCGTCGTGGCACTCTCCTTTTCAAATCTCTCTCCTCTTCTCTTGCCTTCTCCTTTTTACTTTATATTCTCTTTGAGAATTCTAGGGTTTTTGGGCACTTTACAAATCTACCGATCTTCTTCTATGCGAATTTATTAGATTTATTTATTAAGTAAAAAAAACGTTATTTTGTTAAGATCACAAGCTTCTTATCTTTAATTATAATAAATATATTTAATTTTGTGAATTATAGTTTAAAATATCAAGATAATTAGTTTTTTAATAAGATAAGAAATGTTAACAAAATTTATAGTATATTTTTTTATAAATAATAATTATTTAATATCTTTAACATTTTAAAAATATATTTGTGTCAAGTAATTTTAAAATATTTTTTTTTGTTAATCTTCTTAATCTAAAACAACAAAGGAATATATAGAGGGTATTATAGTAATTTTATATTTAATTGTCTTATATTAAATTGTATTGTCCTTTGAATCTCAAACAAAGTACAAAATAAACACTTGTGCTGTGCTGTACTCTTGTGCTGTACTCTTGTGTGAATCAAACGGACCCAGTGTTTGTAAGGTGGACATACCATCCATTTATCCCTTATCAAATAATTTTTAGAGCTTTTGTGTTTACATCTCTCCTTTGTTCTCCTTCTCTATGCAACTCTATCTCCAATACTCAGAATAGCTTAGCTTCCGCTCTAATCTTTACTTCACTCAGGACTTAGTTTCGTCTCCTTTGGATGAGCCCGAGCAAGTTGAAAAGTATTCCCAAATGCCTTTTTTAAAATGAAAGTTTACGGGATAAAATTAAGATTAATAAGTTTATATAAATTTTTTATTATATTTTATAATTACGTTATTAAACAATCAATACTCCCCTCTTCTTCTTCTCTCTCTCTCTCTCGTCATCCTTTTCTCCCCCCTCCCATCTCCTCCATCACCTCTCCTCCGCCTCCTCGCCAGCCCCCAACGCCGCCCAAGAAAGCTCCTTTCAAGGACCGCGCCACAGCAAGGTCGACAGCCGGGGGCGCCACATTCGCACGCCCATTTTCTGTGCCACCCGCGTCTTCTAGCTCACACGCGAACTTGCGCACAAATCCGACGGCCAAACCATCCAGTGGCTTCTCCACCAAGCCGAACCTCCATCATCGCCGCCATTGGCTCCGGCACCACCCTGCCTCCTCCTCCCCCGTCAGGTTGGTCGGTTGGGCACCGTGTCCAGCTGTGTCCATAGCTGAAAACTGAAATTGAAAACTGAAGCATAATCGAAATGAGCGGTGGTTAAGAAGCTCTCACACAATCATTTTCAATGCAGGTGTTTTCTTTTTCGCTTAGCAAAAGCATCACTTGGAAAGCAACAGCGCCAAAGTGAATCCATAGATTCCAAACTCCAAAGGAAAAAAAAATCGCTTTTGTTGCCATGAGAGCCCTTAAACCTCTCCTCTCCCCCTCTTTTCTTCTTCGAGGGATTCCGCCCTTGTTATTCCGCTTCCCTTTCTGCTCTCCGCTTCAGGTCTGCTGCTGTTCCTTATTCTAATTGGATTTCTCTTGCTTTTAGTGTTATCTTGCTGCTTAAGTTTTATCTTGTGCATTGTTGTGGTTTTGAATGGTTGTGCAATTGGAATTTTGGATGCTGTAATTCGGGCCTTATTCATAAGGCATATTCTTGGGATAAAATGATTTCTAGAATGTTGTGTGCTTGTTGTGGAGGACATAGGGACTTAGTGTGATTGGGTTATGATTCATGAGGCATGTGAATTAATCATCATCTTGACACTTAGAGCACTGTGTCCTGGCTATGATTTGAGTCTAGGCCATTTAGGAGATCAAGACAATAGTGTGAGTTCATGGTTTGGAAAAATTGTTAGGCTCCTTAGGGGCCTCATAGCAAGGAATTTGGTTGATCATCAGAGTAGGAGCTTGAAATGGCATTGGACTTAGGGGGTCAGGAAGGAGTGTGTTTTGGTGTAGTGGGGTTTTTGATGTAGGGAAGCAACAGTGTGAAGAAAATGATAAATGTGGAATTTATGTAGATTTAGTGGAAGCTGGATCTTTGTTGGCAAAGGTAGCTGGAGGCCCAGGCTTATGTGGTCTCCTCATTTTCGATTACATGGTGGAGAAAAAGCCAAGATTTTGCATCATATTGCTGTTGGAAAAAACTATAGCAGAGTGAGGTTTATCTTCAAAGCATGCTTTTCCATTTTCTTAGGAAAACATTGGATTTATTCAATAGCCGTGATGAATTGTAGAAATGATCATGTGTTATTGATGAGGTCAATCATAGAAGCAACTTTTGGCCTACTGAGCTAGTTCAGCATCTAACCTAGTAATAGCTATTGATGATAATTTTAACAGTTCAACATCTATTTCTTTACATGGTCTATTTTATTGGCATGCATCAACTCGCATAAATTTTATGTATCAACAATTTGTACAATATGTGGATTGGTTTACGTTTAGTGAGTCATTTGGCTAAGTATTCAACTTTTATCTATTTATTGAAATTTAGGAGATCTCTATATGTACAACCAAGTAAGTCTAATGAGGAAACCAAATCAAGAACATTGCTTTCTGGCAACATAGTCATTATATTTTGTTTTTCAACATTCTTCATGAGTTTGTTGTTGTAACAATTTTGTTCATCAATTAGTCAATCTATCTCAAGTTTTACTTAATCATTCTTATTATGATTGAGACAATTTTGCACCAAGAAAGAGGTCCATGTGGTCCTATAAGCCTCTCAAAAGTACTAAAATCATTGTGAAATATTTGAGGAAAATAGTTTATCTGCATGTCTGTCCATACTCTGACCTGATGCACAATATCCATTTTGGGATTCTCTTTGAAAATAAATGCAAGAAACTTTGCAGTCTTTGCTCTTTGGTAATTTTTGATTAGAGATCTAACATTTTTGTATTTTAGATTGAGAACTGCTTATTGTTTTCACCCATTATGATTTCTTGGTTAGCATCTTGCAATTTTTTTTTTTTGGGTTGCAATTGAAGGTTCTCTTTTATATTTAGGTATTTGTTTGCGTTTGAAGTGTTTATGATGTTAAAATTTAAACTACCTTATAAGTTATCTATTTCTTTTCTTGATGTTTAGGGTGGGAGAAGGGATGACTTGGATTGTATTAGAGTACATGGCCATCGTTTATCATCAGTAGGTAATGTGATCTTCTTTATTTCTAGCAATTTTATTATTATCATTATTTTCATCATCCACAAAGTGCTATCAATTTCTATTGATGGTGTAAGTTTTGTGTTAATAGAAAATGTCTGTGTTACGTTTTGGTAGTAGGATAGCCTTGGTACTCTACCTCACACTTTTTTCCTGCTGATTCAAACTTCAGTGGTTTGAAACTTCGTAGCCAAGCATTTCCCTCACCAGATCTGGTCATGTTTGCATTAATAATAAGGTGTAAATTGGTGATTCGAATGATGGAAGGGCTGACCTAGAGGTACTTTTGATTTACATGTGAATTTGTTGCTATATTATTCAATGAAAATGACTTAAGGGCTCAGACTGGCTTTAATAAGCAATTGTATGTGGTTCATTTTAATCTATCAGTTTCCATTTGTTAGGAAAAATTAAGTTAGAAATGAGAGGACGGTTGTTACAAAAGTGTTGTGACATTGAACATGGAACAACGCATAGGAGGTAAATCCAGGAAAAGCAAAGGAAAAACACATCTTGTGTGCATGCAATTTTCTTCAAAGCTTCTTCAAAGCTTCATTCATAGACACCGGCTTTTTTGTTTATTCTGTTTTGGAGGTATGGCAAGTTAAATAGTTGCTTACATAAATAAATAATTGGTAAGCTATTTGCACTAATTCTAACGTAGAACAAAGAGAAGTGTGTAGGTGTTATTCTACTTTCCAATAAGTGATAAATTATGTCACGCTTGGCATGACATCTGCACCTGATTAGACAACGTGCTTTTCTTAGTTGCTATGTGATTGGACCCGAGTATTGGGTTGGTGATTCTATTGGCCTGAGTTAGTGCTAGTTTTCTTGAACTCAATAGGGAGCAATCACGTACCAGTGTGCAGAGGTTAGCTGCTGTTCTGCAATTTCAAATTTCAATTGCTTTATAATAATCTTTCAAGTGGTAAGATTGATAATGCGTTTTATTGTGTCTTTCTTCTTCAGTTTAACACATTTGTTGAGAGTGCACGGGAAAATTTTGCTATATAAGTGTTTTTGGATAAGGCATTGTACATAAAATTTTACATGAAAATTTATTCTATACTTTTGTGCTTATATTTATATCCCTATTTGGGGGACTGATGGCAATCCCCATTCATGAAATATGTAAATTTTCCAGTTGGAACAACAAGAGACTTTGAAAGTGATCAACCTTGTGATGATGAGAAGGTGACAAAGAAAGAAGCAGCACTTCACCTTGCTCTGTCTCAGCTTGTTGGCGACTTTGATAGAGACTCTAACTTATCATTGCACCGTTTTTACTCTTCTCGATGTGCACCTGTGATCTCCACAGGCTCTTTGAAACTTGATCAAGCTCTTGGAATTGGAGGACTTCCCAAGGTAATATGAACTAGTTGCATTAATAATGTCTTAATTTCTCTTGAATTGAATATTTTTCCACTAGAATAAGAACAATTGGAGCAATTTGGAGCTATGGCATCTTTAAGTCCTGATCTAGACTCAATCACTGGGGTGAGCTGTAGAATATGAATCCCAGCATGTTGAAATCCTGTACCTGTAAATACCCTTAATGAACATCCTGTAATAGTGGGATATTCTTATTATAGAACAACAGAAATCGGGGGGAAAAATTCCCTTAACCAATGGCCAATGAGATTTAAGATTTTCATTAAAGATGGAATGCTGTCAATTGAAATACAATATCACATCAATATGACAAGATAGATGCGCATTGCTCACTGGCGCTTTCTATGCTTTTTTATATTTTTTTGATGCATTTCTTGATTCCAACCATCAATTGAGTTTTGGAAGTAGGCCTAGATCAACTATCATCTCCAAAGAGACTACATGTTACCAAACTTGGAACTGCTTTTTTCCCCCCTTGAGCCAAATGAACCAGATACCTGTATGAACTATGTATCTTCTTGCATTAATGTGAAGATCTCAGTTTTGCATGTTATATGTGCAGTATGCCAGAGTTTACCTCTGTCTCTGCAAAATCAGGAACTTTGTATAGTACTTTTGAATATTTAAAAAGTTTCAAATATTTAAGTTAGCCTAGCATTGCATGTTTATGGCAGATAATCATTTAGGAAACTATGATAGTATTGGATGGGAATATTCTACCTGCAATTTTTTCTTACATGCCTTTCAGACTCTTCTGCTTTTCTAACATATTGAGTTCATTTCCTTGGCAATTGTCTTAAAAATGTCCATAACATTTACTTTTATGATTTGCAAAACTATTTACTATGAATATTAGTGATAAAACTATACGGCCAGGTTGACATTATTCTTGTATATTTAATCTCACACCCAATGTTAGTAGGACACGAATATGTGTGCATCAAGTGTCCGGCACTTAAATTTAAAGGAAAGCTGGGTACCCTGGACATTGTGTGTAAATATGTAGAATGTGAATCATATTGGTTTTCGAAAGATAGAGAATATTTTAGTAAAAAGTTCTGTTTGGGTGTGTGGATAAACATTGTGAACCATATTGTTTTTTAGAAAAGGCAGAGAATATTATTGTGAAACATGTTGATTCTAGAAAGGGTATAACTTAAAAGGCAAATGATTTAGATCATATTAAGATTTAAATTTTAGTAAAATAAGAATTTTAAATTCTTGAAAATCACAATTTAAAAGGTAAGAAAAATATAGTAAAAAATATGCAACTTAAAAAGATAAAAAGATAAGGTAGTCCAAAAATATAGAAGATTTAGATTGAAAATTAAAAGGAGAATGTTAATATAAAGTGAAATGAAAAGGAGATAAATAAAAAAAAAGCTTCCCTTTTCAAATAAGCAAGGTAAAATAGATCACATGGGGAAAATGTGATTCAAACATGTCCTTAATTGTAAGTATACAGTGAATTCTCAAACCTCTCTTACCTTTTTATCAAAAGACAAGAAAACAACAAGATTCTCTACTTCCAATGGAAAGATCCTGACGTATAATATTCCATAGCATATGATGTCATATAATTTCTTTTTCCTAGCTCAACTTTTGGGTATACCAAGAGAAAAGGGGTTACTCAAGAAGTCATTGGTTTGAAATCCAATGCCATTGTCATGATGGTTTCATTCTTATGGAAGAGATCCAATTAGTTGTGTAATTTGTGATCCTCATGTATAAAAAATGATGAGATAGTTTGGAAGGAAAAGTTAAGAATAATATTGGCCTAAATATTTTTGAGAATAATAATGATCTTCTATGACTAAAAACTGTATAAGGAATCAATAAAACGGCGACACCACGTCAAAATTTATCCCCATCAAATAAGAAGTTACCACATCATAAACTTTTTCTCTTTTTTCTTTTTTGCAAGAAAAAAAAAAACTTAATTTCTCTTTATCATCTAAACCCTAAATTTGACTAGAAACTCCTTCCTTAAACCCTAAATTTTAACTCCTTAGAGAGGTTTGCGATTTGTGATTTATGGTTTAGGGCATTATAATGTTTTATAATTTTTAGAATTTAGAGATTTATATGGTTTGAATTTGAAGTTTATGGAAGAAAGAATGACGTGAATGGCAAACCATTCATGGTAAACTTCTGAGTTGGCGATCTTAATTGGAGGGAGATAAAATCTGACATGGTGTTACCATTTCACACAATCCTTTCTCCTAGAAACATGATGAAAATCGTACCTTTTGATTCAAATCGCTAATGAATTCTTAAGCAAATCCTAATTTTCTTTCTAAATTAAGGTATGGACGTCAAGGTTGAGGAAGTTGAAAGTGACAGAGAGACCACTAACTATTAGATGTTAGTTTATTATTTTCGTTTTTTCAATCCAATTGAACTGTAAAGATGTCGAGGCAGTAAGAGCTGTATTTGGATGGGTGTGAAGGTTGGGTTAAGATATATGAGGAAGTTTCTTGTTCTCTCATGGGCTTTTTTTTTGGGATAAATTAAGATTTATATAAAATTAGTGTACATTTTCTCTTTGGTTTTTCCAGATGAAAAGGGGCAGTATTAGCTTATTTTGATTTAAGGCCCTCTAGTCCTAGTAATAAGGATTAAGCAAAATAGAGGGTGCATGTAAAATAAGGATTTGAGGATAATAATGTACTTTTTGTTTGGCTTGCAATCCAATGGGCCTTTCCGATGTTCTCTATTTAATCAAATTCTAAAAGCATATGGTTGGGGAATAAGCATTATTCCTTTTATAAAAAACCAGTAATTAATTGAATTAGACATACTCATTACATAATATTCAATAGGGTTTAACTGAAAGTATTATTTTTCAATTGGAGTAGTAGTATTTTAATTGAAATTCTTTATTTTAATATCAATTTAAAGCTCATAATAATTGGGATAAAATTTTTCTTGCCAATGCAAATTTAAATTCAAACTCTTTGTTCCAAATCACCCCCACTTATTTTAACTACAACAAAGCACCATCTGAGTGGTGTAACTGTTTGTTGAAAGAGTTACCTCTTTAATGTGTTAAATTAAATCAAATTTTGTGGCTTTTTTTTTTTTTTTTTTTTCAATTATAGTATGCATGAAGTTCTTTTTTCATCTTCTTCATCCTTTAGTGTAGGGAAGAATGGTAGAGATATACGGGCAAGAGGCATCTGGAAAGACCACACTTGCCCTTCATATTGTGAAGGAAGCTCAGCAGCTTGGAGGTTTGTGTGCAGTTAAATTCTTTCTCATAATTTATTCAATTACTTTTGATGCTTGACTCACAAAGGAAAATTTCTTTTGTGTCTAATAAGCTTGGTCATGTCTGAAATAAGTATGACACCTAGAACGAATTAGTCTTGTGTTTGACGCAAATTTCTATTATGAATATTTAGAGATATTTATTATTTTTTAACATTTGTTTGATTTAATGACCAAGGATAGAACACATAAATGATGCTTATTTGTGCAATTAATATCCTTTGGCATCAGAAGTAATAGCTATTTCTCATTTGCTGGGTTAGGGAATACCTTGTTTGGTGATTAAAAAAAAGGACAAAAAAAAAAAAAAAAAAAAAAAAAACAAAGAATGTTTCTTGGAATTTGTTAATATCTGGCTTTTTGTTCGAAGTTATTGGTTAAAGTTTTGGGTGTATGAACGTGCCATAATTTGCTCAAATAAAACTCATTTCTGTAATCATACATTTGTAAAATAAAATTATCCTGTTGGACAAAGGAAAAATCAATAACATGCCTGCATTTACATAACTGAGAGTTATGCAACATTTGAATCCCTCTTCAACTCTTTGGATTCCTTCAGTATGTTAGGAATAATGTTGATAATAAATACGTAAATTTTCCACTTACTTAATCAAAGCTATTTTCATCTTCTGGATGAATCCTGTCTGTTTCCTTTTACTGTTTTTATTCTGGAATGTAACATGTTAACCATAAAGGAAGTTAGCTCTTGCCTAGATACAATGATAGACTAGCCTTTTTGGAATGATAATCCGAAAGGCATTTCTTCTTTCTATTCATGTCAACTAGATGTTGTTCCAGAATGGATTTTCTAAATACTTCATCATGGTTAGGCTAAATTATTCTCTAGTCCTTTCCTCTTTCTTTGATTTTATCACTTATGTTTTTATTGTGGCATTTTCTTACTAGACAAAGGGTGTGTGTTTCAAGCTTGTGCATAAGGATGTTCTAATTTTTAATTTCTTCCATCATAGATAACCACTTAGCCTCTGTAATAACTATAATCCAACAATCTGAAAGGCTGAAAGCAAATATTAGTTGGTTCCTATCAGATTTTGAATATGAAGAATTGATGATAGATTTGGAAGGTGATCCCATGTTATATTCTTTCATTAATTGTAGCATACAAAATAGACAAGTCATAAAGAATAAGTTTTAATTCTGACAATTGGATGAGAAAAATAAAAATAACTAACTTAATAATCCCTCAACAATTAGGAAGTCCGAGCTTAAAATTGAATGGAACTGCATGTAAATCATGTGTAGTAAAATGGTGTCTTTACGGGGTGTGCTGCCTCCACTGATTTAGTGAGTCTGTTTCAAAATAAAAAATTATCAAATCATAACACACTGTCTTGAAAGAAAATACAACTCCGGACAGCATGTATGGAATATAGCAAAAAGTTTATTATGTGGTTATCTAATTCATATTATTTCAAGGATAACACATGATCTTGTTGAGAGTTAGATTCCTAAGTTAAAGGATATGATTTTATATTATAGAAACTAGAAATTAGGAGGATATTTGGAAAAATGGATGATAGATCCAAAACAACTTAATGCGTGTTTTAGTGAAAGTGGGTTGTGATGGAGTATACTTTGCGTGAATGGACGTGTAAAAAAAGTTTGAAAACATGTGCAAATGATTTTGTATGTCAGTGCAAATTGAGAATCTGCCTTGTGGAATTTTTAAGGTATAGTTATTTATCACTTTCTTGGAACTGATATTGCGTAAATCCTGGCCTGCAAATAGTTCAGCCTTTCATGAAATTTTGTATTGTTGGATAGGTTGTGCATTAAGTGGACAAGATAGCCATGGAAATCACTGCTAGGAACTCTCTTCTTTGGTAAACTACAAAGACAAGTTTGTTGGAGGCAACTGAATGCTAGATTTGGGGCTTCATCTTGGTTAAAGTTTATGTAGTCTGTTGGTATTTGTATCTGTTAATAATGTAGCATAACGGTTTATCAAAAAGCAAAGATGAACAATAGTGAGGAAGAAGTTGGGGCCTGTTTGTTTGGAAAAGGCTTTTTATAAGTTTCATTATTGACTTCTTGTTTTTTGGGATAACATTTTTAATTGTTATTATTATTATTTTTTCAGAGAATGTTTGTTTCAAGCATTTTATATAACTAATGTTAAAAAAGAATTGTTGAAAATGCATTTGTTATAAACCAATTAATCTGACATATTTTACATTTATGACAAACTAAACTATCAAAATAACACATTTTATAATTCTAAAACATTTTTATATGTATAAGTCCAATTTTTATGTCTGGGGATTCTGCAATTATGAATGTAAGTTAAATATCTTAACATGTACTTATATAATATAAAATGTGCTTCATTTGTTTAATTTTTGAAAACCAAATCCAACTCATGTTTTTAATGGAATTCTAGTCAAACTCTATTGTCTATTGTTGAAACTTGGAAATTTGTAGAATGTGATACTACGTCTAACATTGGCACTATGTTCTGTACATTAGTAATTTGCACCAATTATTTTATTATATGTTGCTTTTCAGTCATTTTTTTAATAATTGCGGGGTTTTTACTTGCCACCTATTTGAGAAATCACGATGTTACTTGATAATTTCCTGAATCTGTAAAGGACATGCTTATCCTTTTAGATAAAATTGGAAGCAATAAGCGTCTGGATAGGATTTAAATTCCTTCAAACAAGGAATTTAGTTAGATTACAAGGTTTATTTAATGTGTTATGTTTGCCAGTTCACGCAAAGAGTTATTTGAATTTTTCAGCTTTTCTAGAGCGACTCTTGTCAATGAGGGACTATCAATCAACTATCAAGGTTAGTGAGACACTAGAAATTGTGGTTGGTGAAAGACAAACTTATTGATAGCAAGAGACTATCACATTTATCTTAGTTTTACATTCAGCCCTACATTCTCTAATTTCCTCTAGTCTGTTTGGGAAAATTCGGCAGGCTTAATTCAAGGATTTCTCAATTGTGAATTGGTCTGCATCAGGAATCCTTTACAATACTTATTATTAGAGTAGCTACTAGTCCCACATCAATTAATTTGATAAATATGGACTTGAATGTATAAGTCTAGGTGTCTTATACAATCAGCTTAAGCTTTTGGGTTGAATCGGACCTAATAAGATATTTGGTTTGCAACTAACATGGTAAAAAAAAATTAATTAATTTTTTTGTTCAGTTTGTTTGCCTTGTAGCTAGTTAAAATAGATTAACACGTATCAAAGGGGTGTATAATAGTTAGTAATTAATAGTCCCATATCAATTAATCTGGTAAATATCGATCTTGGTATGTAGGTTTGGGTCTTTCATCCTATCAACTTAAGCTTTGAATTGAGCCTGGATAATATATTTAATTTGCATCTAACACCTATGAAATTAAATTACCAACCGTTTTATATGTTCCACTTGCATCAGTCATGACAAAAGTTTCATTTTTTGAACATCGGGGGAATTCTCTTACCTGGCATTTCGCTTGTTTTCTTCCATTTTCTCAACAAGTTCTTCCAATTTGGTAAAGCAATGGTTTACTTATGTTGTCCTTTAAAACATAGCCCTTACTAAATTGTCAAATATGAAAGACCACTTTCTTGTTTTTCAATTAATTGTAGTTGGCTTGCCAACAATTTTTAGTAAATATTCTTAGTGTATTCTTACCAAAGTTAGCTGCCACTAATTTTTTAAAAGGAAGGGTGTGTTATGTAAGATTGCCACTTCTCAGGCTGAAGCCAATGTGAAACCTTTAAGTTACTTATCAGTTGTTTATAATGATAATATTGATTTCTTTTTATTTGCAGGATGCTGTGCATATATTGATGCGGAAAATGCAATGAATCCATCATTGGCAGAAGCCATGGGTGTAGACATAGAAAATCTTCTGATCACACATCCTACTAGTGCTGAAAATTCTCTGAGCATTGTGAATTCACTGATTACCAGCGGATCAGTTGATGTGATAGTGGTGGATAGTGTATGTGCCTTGTGACAATATCTTTGCTTATGTTGGTATCAAATATGTATGCATTTCATGATATTTTAACCTTTTTCTGTACTTATAATTGAACCAAGTTTATAATATGCATTTCACAGACAGGAATTTTGACATCAAAATTGTTCATTTAGGGTAAAATGGTTGGAGACTGTATGATGTAAATGATGGCTTACAATAACACTTTGGAGTGCATAGGTAGTTTTCTGTCTTAAATGGGCTTCTGTTTACAAATGAGTTTGAGTTGTCCAGGCAATTGAAGTTATTGTATTGAATGAGCTTTTGATTATGAAATGAGTTTCCATTTATCTGGATCGTTTCTCATTCGAGATACTAGATAGATCTAAGGCCTGATAGATTATAAAAAACAGAAAATTGATATCGTCTTTTCATGCACTCTTACTAATTACGTGAGGTTTTTACATTCTGCTGAGCTTAATGAAATTAGAAATGTATAATAGTGGTTCTGGATGTTCATAACTCATGTGAGTTCACTGAAATAATGGATATTTGTGTTTTTCTTTGGATAGCATTTTCTTCCCTCCTTCCTGTGAGTATATCATGTATAACAAGCACATCTACAATGAACTTTTTCTAAATTCCCTTCACTATTTAAGATTATCATGCACATACTCTTAAGACAGTGGTGACTAGACAGAATTATTCTGATAGAATGGTTTGGAAGTTGTGAATTTGTATAAATTGATGTATGTGACCAATGAACCTCTTTGTGTTTATAACTTTAACTGGAAGACACTATCTATTTGTTTTAAGAAATTTCTTTCCTTGAATGTGATAGGTAGCTGCTCTTGTTCCCCAGTGTGAAATTGATGGCATGATAAGTCTTAATTCTGAAGAAGTACAATCACGATTGATGACGCAGGCACTCCGCAAAATCCATTACTCTTTAAGCAGGTCTAAGACTCTTATAGTTTTTGTTAATCAGGTACCAACATTACATAACTGTCTTTGTTAGTCATAGTGTAAACTTTTGCGTTGATTTTGCAACAGATTTGGACAGCAAAGCTGTATTGTTTGTCATCTATAATACTTTTCACATCTTGTATTATGCAATAAACAAACCTGCATAGCTGAAACCTCTTCCTTTCTGCATATACTATGGAACTAAGATAGTGAGAAATACTAACTTTTAAGATAAAATAATTATTTCTTAATGTAAATTATGGATTGCCACAAAGTCACTTTGGAACAAGTTCTGTTCCATATTTTTTGTTTCAGTTTGAACTGAAACCTTGCACATGTCTATAAAATTCTTTTGATATACTGGTGAATGTCAATGATAGCTACTTTTTTACGAAAATGGGCAATGAGGACTGTAGTTACAGAAAAGTTCACTAGTTGCATCTGTTCCTGCCTAGATGATCTTGATGCTTCAAGTACAAGGTGTTAGATAATGTGTTTTTGATAGAGGGGATTCTGATAGTTATATTTCGAGGTTTTCCCTTTTCTTGATGTTGTACTTTACCAACATTGTCGTTCTGTAGCAATAGTTTGTTTTGGATATATTCAATATTTATTTATTACAAGAAAAATCATCTCAATTCAAATAATGGTAGTCTGCTTGGCTTGGAAGTAAATATCTATCAAGTAAAATGTCATTTGTTAGACAGCATCTGCTTTTGAGCTCACTTTTCTTTCTCATATTTATTTAGTGAATGAATTCAATGGTTTGAGGGCTTTACTTTTTTTAGTTTTCCTTGGTAGAACCATATGGGTGAATATGCACACATTCCATGAGCAGCAAAGAAAAATTTCAGGCTTGCTTTTTTATCATATGAGTAACTATTTATTCATCAGTCTCTAATTATATCTGTTTGAGCCTGTGACAAATGTTGCTTTTTTGTATAATATTGTTGGCAACTATCCTGTTCTCCATAAAATTTTGATTGTTCTTTGTTATTTATTTATTTATTTTTGGTCCATTACATTTTCAGCCTCCTTTCTCCTTTGTCCACAATCTATTTAGTACTTTAAACACAATAACTTCATCTTTTATTATACCTTTTCACATATGAATAATTCCTATATGTATTTTATACAGCTGAGGAATAAAGTGAAATCAATTAATGGCCCGGTTAACATGGTAACTTGTGGTGGTAATGCCTTAAAGTTCTATGCTGCAATGCGAATGAGGATTGTGAGAAACAGCTTGTTGGAAAACAAAGATGAGGTATCCTAACCAATAGCTAATTATGACCTGCTATTTGTTGATATTTCTTTTTGTTGTCTTTTGAGTGATGACTGTATTTTTCTGAATAATAACACACATTTAAGTTGCTTGTTGGGATTTGTATTAAGACTTTGGTAATGGGTATGCTATGGCGTTTATTATTTTGTATGATTCTTTAATATAAAAAGAATGTGTGCTGAGTTGGATTGGAGAGCATTTAGGACCAAATTTTCAGAGCTTTTTCGTTTCATAAAGGAGAATACTTCAACCCCAAGGGTAAGATTTGTAAAGTTCATGTTTTGTGAACCTAGCAATGATTTGATTTTGATAATTTTGTTCTTAACAGCTCATTAGTAACCAATAACTATACATGCTGAAGAATTTTGTGAATTAGAGAAAGTAAGGCAAGGAAGAAGGAAGGTTTACTGCAGTTTACGTGGATTTGTGTTCTTAAAGTTTTTATGATTATTTTCCTTGTTTTGGATTACAATTTAAAAATATAGGCTCATTTGAAAATTGTTGGATGTGATACAGTTTTGAATTTTAAAAATGTTGCAAGTGAACACTAAATCAATTCATCAAACTTGTAATGCCTGATGGTTCACTATAATTATTATGGGAAATGGAATATGCTGGTCCCACTCAATTTTATGAGAGCCTAATTAGTTGTCCTAGTTAATGTTTAATTTACCTACCTTACAAGCCTAATTATGATTAGATCATTCCAAGTCTGTTTCGCCTATTTCCCCAATATTAATATTTTCAGATCTGTCTACTTCCGGTTTTAGCTGTCTTGCATGAAAACGGAATACTCAACTATGCAGAAAGCAAACTGGTTTACCCAAATTTTATTCATTGAATTTATTGAGTTCTTGGTGATCTTAATCAGAAATTTTCAAGTTTGTGCCCACGTCGAGCTGTAAGATTTTCAGTGCCTATTTTGGGGACGGCTATTCAATGTATATTTGTTGAATTTATCACCAAAATCATCTGCTAAGAATGCTGTAAAGGAAGATCAATTGTTAGCGATTATTCAAGATACTTTTTTGTTGAAGAGTATATATACAAACGCTGTAGTGAAAAGATACATTCCTTTGGTGTGCTAATGGGCAATTGGTACCATTGAGACATTAACATGCTTTCCTTTCGACTAGTTAATGTTTCCATAATCTTGCTATGGAGCTCAAATTTAAACCTGCGCATTTGTTGTCTGGGTCAATCTCAGCTTTTGATGAAATTCTTAAAGCTTTTTAGCATCATTTACTCCATGGAGTGTGTTACCCTGCCTTTGAGATGCACAAGGCCTCAATTCATCGAAAGGAGTCTGAGTTTCTAAACATAATTAGTTTTTTTTTTTTGTTTAGAAGTTTCAAAACTAGTACTCTTGTCAGTTCTGCAGTTGTGCTCATCAGACAATTGTGGCATGGTCAAGCCCTAAGATTGAAGTCATTTCTTTGGGTCATACTTAGTATTCACTAAAAAGAGATACTATCCAGACAACCAAATTACATGAAATAGCCCTGTGTTTCTTTATCACTACAGACATGCTATGTAATTGGAACATGTAAATTTGTTTCACTCAACCTATCTTATTGTTGACTTCTCAAAAATTTCAGTATTGATCTTGCTTTTGTTTTCAGTTTACGTTTTCAACACTAATCTCACTATCTCTATATCAATTATGTTCAACAGATTTTCGGCATCAGCATATCAGTACAAGTTACCAAAAACAAGTTGGCTCCCGCCATGAAGAAAGCTACGTTAAACATAGGATTTGGCAGGGGCATTTACCGTGAAGCTGAGGTTTTGGAATTGGCTTCTGAGCATGGAATTGTCTTGAGGGAAGGAAATGGTTACTGGATAAACGGGAAGTTTTTCAAAGACGACGAGGAAGCACATCGTTACTTGGCAGAGGATAAATGTGCACAGGATGGGCTTGTCAATACCCTAAGGAATGAATTATTTGAAACAACAGCATAGCCTCTGCTATTACTAGAACGCACGTTTTTCCCATGACAATGCTTCATTTCATCATTGTTTGCTCTAATTGGAATTTCTGGGAGAAGATCACATAGGGTTATTCAACAATGAATTTTTCATAGTCCATAGAGGTGATAATTTCATTTATCAAATGGAACCATAATGACTTGCAAAATGTCATGCTTGTACATCTCAATGCTGGATTTGTGGGGACTGTACTTCTTTCGGAAGTTAGGATGCTCGAACTTCTATATATTTGCCCTATGTTCATCTCATTACTAGCTGTGATCCATGTTTTATGCACAAAATCCAGTAAATCATAGGTGGCTAAATCATGTATTTGGATGCGGAACTTGAAAGAGTGATACTTCAAAAATATGGCACTGCTTGCTTTGTGCTATGATTCTAATTTACATGTATGATTCTAGCATATATGTTTTTCGTTTTATTTACGTGTGGATTTTGGTGTCTACATAAGCTATTTATCATCTGATTTGATGCCAAGTTGAGTTCTGTTAATCCAGAGGGTGTCAAACTCAGGATTTTGTCTATATATTGGTTTAATCCTTCTGCAAATACCTTGGAAATTTTGTTGGGATGTAGATTCATTTGTCTTCTTCACATCCTTCAGGCTTCTACTTATGATGGAGTTAATCATGCACAAATGGTGGTAGGAGCTTGTTGGTTTGGTTGAAAGCTTGAAATTATCACAGCAAATAGTTCTATCCATTGAGTTGCTTTTGGAAATAAATAAATAAAATGCAGCATTTTGGTAATGTATTGTCTTAATGTTTATTAAAATCGACTGCCATACCAATGTGAGAATTTAGATACTGTTGCGATTTGGATCCAACTCCACCACCTTCGGATGGAGCATTAGCATGGTGAGATGTTGGAGAACATAGCTGCACAATTTCGCCGGTTGGTGAAGATAGGCGAGCATACGTTGAACATTTCCAAAGCCTAATTCGCTTGCTTATGTATTGAGATAGATCTATCGAAGCCTCTGTTGAAAGGGATTTGGATTGCTAATGGAGAGGATAGAGTTAATGGTCTCAGTCCTTTATGAGAGGTTGTCGATGATCTGCTACCTTTGTGATTGGATTGGGCACAATATTAACAACAGTTCTTCAAAATTTGACAGCTAAAATGTTGTAGATAGGCAGAGGATGGAAACAAGCCATGGCCATAAGATTGAAAGGCATTCTATGTAGATTGACGGGATTGAATTAGAGATGGTGGTGGAACTAGCTTTGGATCCTCTTGCTCGCACGTCTCCTGGGTTGAAGTTGGTGTCAGACCTAGTTGCAGAGTTCATGCCATGGCTGGTCCTAGCACTATCGGGGCGAGACCATGGGCGGGGTTCTGGTGTTGCTCCCAGTATCTACCAGTTAGAAGCAGGGAGGACATGTGGCTACTGTTAATTGAAAACTCTCTCCAAGTAGGAGAAGGAGCTATCTCATATGTTACACATGGCAACCGTGAAATGTGGAGCGGTGGTCGCGTAGGCCTGACTAGGGATGGGCATTATGATCATTGCGATCAAACAAATAGTTCTCAGATGGGTTACATGAACCCTTTCTGACCAGGTCCTTGCATTGGATACTTCCTTACTAAGGGTGCGGGATACGACTAGTGCCTTTCTACCTAAGGCGTCAAATAGTACTATCGATCAACCTTGAGTTGGAAACCCTACGTATTGTAAAAGCTTTTCTTATGACCTTAGTGACAATGGGATGGAAGTGACCCTTCCATATAACCTATAGTTTTTCTAATTCTCCTCACATCACTTAACAACCAAGTGAACAACCCAAGGCGTCATGGACTAGATCTTTCTGCTTAAGGAACAATGCTGAGGACATAATCTTTGGTTGAGGGGATGGCGAATGCTCCTTCTTCTAACACTAGGTCTATTAATCATGGGATGAAGGGTATGGATGAGGAGACATTGGAGAGTTTAGAAGAATTATAAATGGGGTGATGATGAGATGACCTTGATACATTTTCAAAATGAGGCTAAGTTGGAAGTCCTAGCCCATTGAGGAAGTGTCGGAGGAGGTTTCTATCTAAAGAAAGGGTGCAGAAGCACCAATGATAAATAATTTTCCCCTTCTTACTTATATCAATTTTACTTATGATATGGAGAAAACTAATATTGTGGTTTGGAATTGTAGGGGTGTTTCAAATACAAGAAATATTAATAGACTAGGTGAAGGACTTATTGGCTAAATGTAAGCCAATCATTTATTATTTAGTTGAAACAAGGGTTGACAAAGTAAGAGCTCCTTAATTCTGCAAAAAATTTGAAAGGTGGGATTACTCTGCCATCCCGATGTTGGGCATATTTGGCATGATTATTGTCCTATAGAAACAGTGCATCGGGAAAGTGGCTACTTAGCTTTGAGTCACTATTTTGTTCATCTTGTTATTTTTGCTCTTAGATCTACTAAATTGATCCTTGTTGTAGTTTATCATTCTCATGATATATCTATTCAGAGGGATGCTTGGGATGATTTATCTAGTATTTGCCATTTGAAAATTTCATGGCTTATTTCTGGCGACTTTAATACTATTCTTGATTTCTTTGAGCATAAAAGAGGTAGCTTTAGTTACTATGCTAGTAAATCTTGGCTATTCAAGGACTTTATTATTGATAATATCCTACTTGATTTGGGCACATTAGATAGAGCTTCACTTGGTGTAATGGTCAACTTGGTCTAACTTGTAGATGGGCTCAATTGGATAGATTCCTAGGAAATAATGCTTGGCTTGCTAATTTCAAATCTTACTATAACCAGCATCTCCGTAGAGTACCTTTTGGTCATGCTCCAATCCTTCTTTTTTCTTACTTTCATGTTTATCGTATAAATAAAGTTTTTCATTTTGATAATTATTAGTTAGAATACTACGGTTGTCATGATTCTATTTTTAGAGCTTGGAATTTTCAGCCTTCTTCTTCTCCCATGCATGCTCTATCCCATTTTCTCTCCCATACTAAAACCCAAATTTTAAATTAGAGAACAAATTATACTAACTCTTTGGAAAATGATATTCTTCAAACTGAGAAAGATAATATATCCTTAGAAGTTGCTAATTATTCTCCAAGCCAAAATTCTTTTGAAGACCTAGCACTCATGCCCTTTATAATTGCCCAGCTGCTTTGTTAAGGCATAATTCCTTGAGATAGGCTTAGAGGACTTGCCTTTGTTTGGTTAAAAATGGTTATTTTAGTACCAAGTTTTTTTTTCGTAATTATGTTCTCATTAGAAGCCATCACAAGGGAAACACTGCCACAGTGGATAATGTTGGCAATACTCATATTGAGCATAAGGGCATTTGTGGCTGCTTTATTGATTTTTACATTCATCTTTTGGACCCCTACTAGCACCTGGTCTGTAACATTCCTGAAATTAAAAACTCTAACTAAATTCACAATTAAAAAATTTGCTATTGTTCATATTTATACTAAAATTATTCGATTATTGAGTAAGGATATTTTATATAGTCATTAATTAGTTACAAGGGTTGAAACATAAATAAAGCAAATATTGAGGGTCAATATAAAAAAGGGGCTAATATAGAATTGAAGCAAATCCTAGGGACCAATGGCAATAAACAAATATCTAAAAATATATATAGATATGTTTCTTAACCCTAAATTTATTCTCTTATTTTGCTTACAAAGCCACCGATTTTTTCCTTCTAGATCTTCCAAACTTTTCCTTCTCCTTGCCTTAATCCTTCGAGACTCGTGAATTCTTTTCAATCTAAAGAGGTTAGATCAGATTCTAAAGGGATGTTGGCATTCAATATCGGTTAACAACTAGGTTTCACTATCTCTTTTTCTTTATCTTTCTTATTAAATAAATTAAACTTGTAATTTTGTAATTCTGATGAGATCTATACTTGATAGAGGATGAGAAATAGATTCTAATGTTATTATATAATTAGAAATCATATGTGTGTGTGTGTGTTTGCGCGCGCATGTGTGTGTCTTGATTTGATCACAAAAAACTAGAGATTTATATTGGATTAATTATGAGAGTGGTAAAAATTGTATGATAGATCCGAGGATTTATTTTGGTATTTTAAGAAAAGGCCATAAATAATTCAAATTGGCCTTAAGTGAAAGATTAATAGATGTCAATGTATTCATATAATCAAGTAAAATTAGAATTTATTATGATTATGTGTGTTAAGTTATACGTGAGTAGGATAGGGGTAAAGCAGAGGGTGGAAATACTTATGTTAAGCGTTGGGCAAGAGATAAGTATTTACTTATACTTGAATGTAATTGTATGCTTGATGGTTTGAGTGATTGCTTTGTATGTGTTGTTACTCATAATAGTTTGTAAATCTACTTTGACTGTGTAGTATATATTGCATTTTATTGGCTGGAGTGATTTCTTATGCACATATTTTTATAAAATATCAGGTGTGATGCTATTTTTCTATTTGATTAATGACATGTTAAAATTTATGTTGTCATCAGATAAAAATCAATTATTTTGTTTGATATATGGATGTGTTGAAAGAAGACAATAAAAATATGTGGTAGAGCGAGATTGGGTTGATGTTGAGACGTGAGATAAGGAATAATCAGAAAAAAGGTAGATGATTAGTGCTTGCTTAGTTTGGGTATGTCCTTTGGCTTAGAGATTGATGTTGAGCATTGTGATCATTCTTGTAGCTATCCATATAGGCGACAATAGGCTGCTAAGATACAGTGTCCATACATATAGGCGAAGATAATAGTACGTGAGATTGATCTGATTGGGATGCCTGTCCATATAGACCATGGGATATATTTAGTTAGGCCAAGTAGGCCCAAATAAATAAAACAGAATAAGAGATGACAGTAGAAGATACGATAAATAATTTGATAATTAAATTGGAATGAGGAACTACTAGTTTATTTTCCTTAATAGGAGAATTGAATTGACATGTTCGATTTCATGTATTGATTAACTATTTATATTTATGGTTATGAGAATTGAATCGATATGATTGCTTGTATGTCATTAACAATATTTCATTGTATGACTACTTGCTTGATAGTATAGGTACAGTACTTTCTGAGCCAACAACACACCCCTTCCCATCTATTTTTCAAGAGTAGACAATTGAGGTGTTTTTTGGCTAATTGAAAAAGAAAGGGGTGTTACACGGTCTGCTTTTAATCGATTGGTTGCTCATCCTAGTGATCATTATGTACTAGATGAGAGCGATTGAGTCTTTAAACATATTGGTGACTAGGGGGAAGCTTTTCATACCCTTAAGATCATGCCTAGGGACAAAAGCCGTGGGCCTAATGGCTTGAGCTCTGATTTTTGTTTATTCTACTAGGATGTTATTAAAGAGATGTTATTCAAAGCTATGTTGCATTTTTTCAAAACAACCACCCTTCTTAGATCTTGGAGCAAAACATAAGTAGTTCTGATTCCCAAAAAGAGTCTTATACTCAAATGACCAATTTTAGACCTATTTCATTTTGCAATGTTGGTTACAAAGTTATTTCTGAAATTCCTTCTAACCGTTTGAAAAGGTCATTGACAAAATGGTTGGTCTTAAATAGAATGACTTTATGGCTGGCAAAACTAGTTTTGATAACATAATTGCAATTCAAGAAATTGTTTATTCTCTTGAGTATGATGCCAAAGCTCTCCTTAGGATGCTTCTTAAGGGTAGATATAGAGAACACGTATGACTATATTGAGTGGAATAATGTGTTTGATACCTTCTGACACGACCCCTTGCGTGTATCCCGCAAGTGCAAGTGCTTGTCGAAGTAATAAAATTACCCTGGTGAGTGGGTAGTCGAATCCACAAGGAATAGGGATTTAAAATACGAGAATTTGCTATTCAGTCATGCGATGCACGAAAAATAATGATCGGAGTGATGAATGAATTTATGGAATCAATTAGAATAAAAGATAAGAAAGTAAATAAAGAGATGGAAGACGAGAGAAAAGCAAGTAGAAGTTAAAAGAGGAGACTAGCAATGGATGAAATAGGGTATCCGGACAAGCTACCTCTAGGAGTTATGCTTCTAGTGCAAGACTATGCTATTATACTTTCCTATTGATGTTAATTGACTCGAGGATATCCTTAAACTCACGGTCCCAAAACTTAAGGTCAACCGTGACTAACCCCAACATTATGTCCCGGTATTAGGATTCACTACGACCCTTGACTCTCGTTGACCTGTCAACTAAGCCCCAGGGGAGTCTATCTTCCTAACCCTAACACTACGTGGGATTGCTTTAAGCTCTAGGGATTCCTAGTGATAAAACCTGTTCCTCTATGTAGTTCTAACCCTTTGGTCCAGGTGGAAGAACCCTAGTCTAGATTAAGCCCTAAAACTCTATCTCGACCACTAATTAACCAAGGAAACGGAGGTAGGGAGAAATCACACCGGAAGGGAAAGGGGTACATTGCTACCTCACAACTCTCCCTCTCAACCCTCTTCAATTTTAAGTAGTCTAATCCTATAGGAGTTGTCACACCTCCAAAGGATAACCTAGATTGTTCCCAACCCTAGTGTCACGGCTAAGGAAGAACAATAGCAAAAGATAATTAAAACTGAAACTCAAATTTATTCATCAATAATGGAAAAGCATAATAACAATGTCATAGAAACATAATGATCCTAGGGTTTTACAAGTCCGAATACCCACGAGGGGTTTAGCTCCTCATGGAGCTATACATGTTCATCAAAGTGTAAAATAAAGCACAAACTAAAAACATCAATGAAAACCCCCTCGTGTATGGTGTGGCCGTGGTCTTGTGCGGCCGTCGAACGTCGATGTCGATGCCGATGGCGCGCTCCAATCCTCCACAAAGTCTTCTCCGAAACCCTAGCCGCACTCTCCAGAAGTTGGGGAGAAAGATAGGTCAAAAGATTCCCAAAAAGTCTCCAAATCGGGCTTTAAATAGGCTGAGTGCGGCTTTAAATTTGAACTTATCGGGGCTTCACACGGCCGTGTGGAATTTCCACACGGCCGTGTGAAGTCTCTGGTTCGCTGGGAATTAATTCACACGGTCGTGTGTTAATTCCACATGCCCGTGTGAACTCTCTGGAAACCTGATCTTCGGCAGAAAATGCACAGTAACTTGCTACAGTGAATTGCTACAATAACAAGCTACAGTGGTGCTACAATAGCTCGCCGAAACGCTCCCGAATACGTTGTTCTTCATCGAGGCCATTGAATTGGGCACACAATCAATGGTAGATCGTGCCGATTGCTTCAAGTCTCCTTCTTGGTGAAGTTCTCCTAAGCTACACGAGTTAGACTTGTTGTGAATGTGACTGCCTTTGTACCCCTCCAAAGGAGGTTGGCACACACTCACAAGTCTAAGTTCGTGCCTTGTTCCTTGCTTGGTCCGAAAACCTCCCAACAATGGGGAACACGACCTAACTTTGTTCTTCTTTTCCAACTTGGCTCCACAAACCTACAATGCACAAGAATACACAAATGCACACTATTTAGTGATAAAAGCTGATAAAAGATATGCTCATTGTAAGATAATAACGCTTCGCGTTACTATAACACAAGCACTTATCAAATTCCCCCACACTTAAGCTTTTGCTTGTCCTCAAGCAAAAATAAAACGTGAAAATAATGAACTTTCCTGGCATTTGGATATTTTCGTTTAAAACTTGTATCTCCTCGGCTACTTTCTCACTTCTTATTAATAACCAACCCTTTGATTGGATTCCTAATCATAGAGGTCTAAGACAAAAGTGACATAATCTCCCTTTTCTTATTCTTGTTATTGTCCCAAAACCTTTTTGCTTTACTTCATTATGCTCTTAAAATCAATATGATCCTAGATTTAATATTATATTTATAACTAATGTTAACCACTTGATGTTTGTTGATAGCTTGATAATTATTACTAAGGTCTCATGGAACAAACCTTGCTTGAACCTGCACCATAACCAACCTGTTGAGGTAAGCTACCAACCCAAAACTGGCCCACACTATAATGGGCTCAACTTGTGGCCCTTAGGTGAACCCACAAGGTTGGGCCTATTTTTTTTTTTTAAATTAAAACAAAAAAAAATTAATAAACCACATCACCCTTAGGATTCAAAGCAGTGACACCCTAAAAATTGACTAAAAAAAAGGTAGAATCGACATAACCGCTAAAGACGGTCAATTAGTGGTTTATCAAATTTTATTAATCCATCTTAACAACTCAATCAAACTTTTTTTTATGGTTAAATTACTAAAAACTAAAAAATAAAAACATGTTTTTAAAAAGGGAAATTATTTTCCACTTTTTTCCTTAATCTATATATACGCTTCTTCATCCCATTATTTTGCATTTGGTGTCAGTTTATTTACTTTAATTGTTATTTTTAGTTACATGGATGATTGAAGGCTTGTTAAAGTTTTGCAATAAGAAGCAGAGATGGGGTGTGCAAAAGCTAGTGACTTTTTCCTCGTTGATAACATGAGTAAGTGGCTGACATCTTCGATCAAAGGTGAGAGAACTATGTGGGCTTCGATTCGCCTTACACACAAGATGATGCCCTTTCATCTTTTCTTAAATTATTTTGAATTATTTTGACTTGTCTTGAATTCTTCTCATTTATTAGGGATTATGTTTAATTTTTATATTTTTAGATAATTTAAAAAAAACTATTTTGTAGTTTTCTTTTTGTTTATTATTTTTTAATACTAAAACAAGATAAAGTGTTTGTGGGTGAAGTTTTTGGTCTCGGGTTTGATCCTTGCATACTGCATTCACATTATTATAGTTTTAAATTTAATAATAAAAAAATTACCAAAAAACATTTGAAAAAAAAAATATCCCCTTGGGCTCTTATGATATAAACTAGGCCATGGCCCACTGGGTTTGCTTGGCATTTTAAATCACTACTGTAGCTTGAGTCAGTTATGAGTCTACCAAAAGCCAACCTAGACCAATAGAGTTGGACCCGAAGGGTTCGGTTAATTGGCCTGTGCCCACCATTAATCATTCCCACGAGGACTTTGTCATTAACTACCAATCTCTTCTAAATTAGGTTATCTAGACAAATAACTATGCATATGGAAAGACCAAAGAAAACTAAATGAAGTGAAAACTAGATTAATAGAACTATGGCAAACGATAACTTAGGGTGATCAATTCAAATTTCAAGGGCTTCTAAGAATATGTTCAATGCAATGATGGATAGAAGAATTTGTACTAACTTCTCCCCAGTTAGGTTCATTTATTTCCTTTCAAAATATAATGAAGTAATTATCTTAGATAAACTCCTACTTCCATGAAAATTTAATCTAATTAGATGTTTTAAGTTTTGTGATATCTAGTAATCTCAAGAAATTTTATTTTGGGTTTTAGGTTCAACTCTAAGTCTTTTAACACCTAAGTTCATTTTTCAGTCATTTCCTCTTGTCTAAAATCATACAAATACAAGAATAAATGCATTCACAAGAAATAGGAACCATAAAATTGAATGAAAAATGATTGAACATATATAAGAATAAAAGTTAATACATCATCTAATATATCATCATTGGGCTAATGCGAATCCTAGAATAAAAGATCTATTTATTCATGTTTGATGTACAAGCCATAAGATGTAATTTAGTTATCAATCTAAACATGAATTGCTTCAAGAATGGATAGAAGAAAAGGAGAACTCTTGATCCTCCCCTCAAGTGATGAGCAATCTCCTTGTAAACCCACATATCTGAATTGAATCTTTGCTTTCATGTTCCTTTAAACGGTCTCTAGATGACCTGAAGCCTTGAGAGAAGTCGAACCATTACTCATGTTGTCAAGATACTTCAAAGAACCATGTGATGGCCTTTTATAGTGAGGGAATGAGTTAGGGTTTCAGAAATTGGCCAAAGTCCACAAGTGTGCTATGTTGCATTGGCTGCACTATGCTTCTTATTGTTTCTTGTTTTTGCATCATCTTTTCGCTTCTAACTTGATGATCTTAATCTTTCTTTAAGAATGTTTCATAGAACTATGAAATTCGGTATGATTTTCAGTCACTTGGATATAAATTTAATGATAAATTTTTATCCGAACTAGGGAAAAAAATTCGTACAAACCATGAATTAAAATGCATAATCGACTATGAAATAGCACTTAGATGAAGTCAAAATATTATGCAAATTGAATACTTATCATTCACCAAGTCTACCATTCATTTTCCTAGTTGGTGTAATAAGAACATTGTTTTAGCTTTGAAGACAATTGAGAAAATGGAGCTTAGGTCATTTCCTTTCAAATACTTGGAAGTCTTGATCCCTCCTGGTAGACTTTTAGTGAATTAGTGCTATTATTTGGTTGATAGGGTGTCTAAGTGTACTAAATCCTGGAACCATTCTAGAATTTTTACTACTAGAAGTGTAGTCCTAATTAAGAAGTTCCTTGTTTGCAATCCCTACTTACCTTCTGTCTTGTTTTCCTATCCCAGATGTATACTACACTTGATGAGATTTCCAAATTAGCTAAAAATTTTTTATAGGGTAGAGGACAAAAAAGTAGTGGTATCCCTCTTTAAGCTTCGTATTACTTTGCTTACTAAGGCTTAGTATGGACTTAGCATTGGAAACTTAAAACATGCTAGGACAGCTCTTATGTTCAAAACTATCTTTGCCATCCTTAATGTTGTTTATAAGCATTGGGTTAACATTATTCTCTTAAAGTATGGGAATTTTGATAAAATCTTCATATATTAATATGGATCTTCTAGAGGAGTCTTTGACTTTCATTGATTTTGTTAGTTGTAATTCTTCAATTTGGGAGGAACTTAGGATGTTCTTGGATAATCACCCAGATTTGAAGATCTTTAAGTTGTTTTTTGACACCTCCGGCCCCAATCATTGGATTTGGATACCTAGCGTGTCCTTTACTAATATCCAAAATCTCGTTTACAACTATCTAATTCAAAATTCTATTGATAAATCCTTTAATTGTGATGGGTGACATATTCTTTGGAGAATTCCTGAGGTCCCATGGGTAAAATTTTTTTGTAGCGACTTTTGTACGGCCACACTCTAACATTTATCTATTATTACAATCTCAATATAGCTTATGTTATAACTATTTTTACTGTAGCTATCATCAGCCCAGTACTGTAGTTTTTTTAGCCCGAATTCTTCATTAATTCTTTCTTTCTTTCTTCCTCTTTGTTTCTTTTGGCCGAACACCTCAACCTTGGAAATATTTTTTTTTCTGGTGACCCGATTCTGGAAAACTTTAACTAGAAATCTCTTCCTCCCTTGTTGACAAGTATTCTAGGAGCTTTGATCCAATCTTTCACTTCATATTTTGTTAGTATTTTCATTGTTTTTGAATTGTTTGAAAATCCTAGGTTTTGCATGATTTGTGAGGATTTTAGGCACAAATTGAAGCTCTTGTTATTGTTATTAATTTTTGTGAATGTTTGTAAAGAATTTTTTTGGTTAGATATATGTTGTAAATTGGGAAAAAAACTTTTGTGTTATGGTTGGTTTTACTGTAGTATTATTGTGGCACAGATAAATTTAGTTGTTTTTTGGTTTCTTTGGATTAGAGTGAAGCTCAAACCCTTAGGAATTCATTGGTAACCTTTAGACCTAGTTTTGAACGAACCCTAGGATCGATGTAGGGTTGTTTGTTAGAGAAACTTAGGGTGATTTATTTTTGTGCAAATTCTTGTGGGTGTTTTGTTGTGCTTTGGCAAGGAGGTGAATCTTTGGCTCGAGGCAAGGAACTAGCATAGGATTAGCGTTTGGGGAAGTGAAATCATCTAAGTTTTGAGTGGGATTATTTATGCATAATTCTACTAGGAGAATATCTATAGTTATATTTATTGTTTGAGCTAAGTTTTATTGGCCTCTATACTTAAATCGAGGTTTTGATTAACTTAAAATGAGTTTATTTACTGATGTTTCATACTTGAAAAATGTTGTTGTTCAAGGAAAAGAATTTTAGTATTATATTTGTTTTGTAAGTTGTGAATTGTTTGGCTTTACAAAACTTTGATTATGCTTTGCATTCATCATTTCCGTGAGGAAATAGCAAAAATTTTGATTGTTGATTATTGTCCTAGTTATGGACTCCTCGTTGTGAGATGCATGTTTGTATTACTTGGTTGGTGACATCCTACTGTAGTAGGCAGTTTTTGTGACCAGCCTATTTAGGTGGCGTGGAAGACAGACAGACTTATTGGTCCAGTTCAGGTGGAGTGTAGAGCCCTGACTAGATATTCATCATGAAGCCGAGGTCACCACACGGTGGACCTATGGGTTAACATTAAGAACATGAGTTCCTTGACGGCTCTAAACCTAGTCGTGGCCACGGTGAAGGTTTAGATAGATTTTTAGACCATGTTGCATTTCTTTTGTAGTGTCATATTAAATTTGTGGTTTTTGCGGTGAGTATTGTGTTTTATGGATTTTGAGACTCGTATTATATAGTTTGTTATATATATATATATATGTGTGTGTGTGTGTGGAACTGTTCTGATCTATTTGCATTATTATAAAAGCTTGGTTTGATGCTTAACTTGTTTTATAGTATAAACCCCGTGTTTGGTATTTCGTGGATTTGTTGTTGTAAACCCTAGTTGGGGTAAAAGGCTTTCTTGACACTATCTTTTGTCATATTGTATCAATGATTACTGTTATGTGTATTTATGTTCTACACTGTTTGTATTATATTTTGGTGAGTTATATCGTGCATTTTGGTGTATTCTTGTAGTATTGTGCTAACCCACTCACTGAGTAACTTAGGTTACTCACCCCTCTTTTCTCTTCCCAGGCTTTTGAAGGCAGTAGTGTGGTAGTGAAGTGGTGTGCTGGGCATCCACTGCCTATTTTCATTCAGTACCAAGTTCATGTATGTTATCCTTGAGCATGTATATGTTGTATTAGAGCATGGATCCATTAGTGTGTTTGTAACTCTAAAGGCAAGGTTTGTATGTTTTTCTAATTTATTGGAAACTTTGTTGTACTTGTGATCAGTACAGTTCTTGAACTCTACTATCAAGTCATGTTGTCAATGCTTCCCTTGCATGCCTTTTAACTTTCCGTTTTGCATACTCTGTTCAGGGTTGTTGGTTTCAGGTATTTTTTCAGCCTTGCGGTGACTAAAGGGTTGATAGTTAGGTATCCCTCCTTGGGTTGTCGCATCTCAAGGCCCGCAGGTCAAGGTCTAACAGGTCCTCTCAGGCACTGTCCCTTCTATAATGAACATAAGGTGAACATCTTCCCAGTACACGTTTTATATTTCAACTAATCAACCTAAGACAACTTTATGATCAATAAATAGATAGTATTAAATAAAAAATAATACAATACAAGAAACAAAAAACCCTACAAACTCTTGAATTTAAAAATCTCATAAATTCAAGAATTTATTCTAATAAGCATCAACAGTAAGAAAATAAATGGTATCCAAAATATCAATCAAAGAGGAAAGCAGATCCATTACAAAAAAAGCAAGCACAAGAAGGAAAACATCAAAATAAAACCAAAAAACAGATCCATTACAAAGAGAACAAAAGAATCAAGTAATAGTCCATAATGTGGTTGTTCTCCTACATCAACATGCATCTCCATAGAAAAATAACATAGCATAATTTTTTTCAATAAAAGAAGGGATTCAAAAAATCACAGGCTTGTTCTTCTACATAAATCAAAAGGATGACAAATAACTCAAGAATCAAAATACCAAACAAGAAAATAGAATAAAAAGCTCCACACTTTGTGATTATTATTGGATAAAGAACAACATCAATAACATCAATGAAACCAAAACAAAAAACTAGGGTTAAGCATGCATTTCCATAAAATAAATGAAAAAAGGCAGATAGCTTAGAAGAATTAAAACATCAAGAAGGAATGGGACAACCAACACATGAATCAAAACATTAAGAAACCAAGACAACCACCAAAATATGGGAATCAGAATGAAGAACACTAACTATGAGATCTTTTTGGGATAAAGAGAGAGAAAAGTATCAAGAACATCAAAGAATTAGGTTAACAAATAAACATGCATTTTTATAGAGAAAATGAGAAACAACACTAGCTTACAAGAATGGAAACATCAATGTAAAACAAGAAGGATCAAAGAAAAGAGTGAGAGGAGAATTAGGCCTCCTCTGTTTTAGAGATCAAAGCAGGCAAGAGAGAGTATCAATGGGCTATTGATGATCGAAGGAAGCAACAATGGAATTGAGCTGTGACTGAGAACTCCAAATAGAGAAAGTGGGATCTCCATCTCTCACCTCACCATGGTTATAAGATAAATAGAGTAGGAAAGAGAACAAAACCTAACCTTAGATGACGAAGGATAAGCTCTGGCATAGGGGGCATTGAAGTGCGAGTAGAAGAGAATTAGGGTTTCGGTCCTTTATATCAACCTACTAAAGATTGTCTTATATCTTGAGGAATTGACTGGAAGATCTGCACAGTTGGATTGATGATTTCCTAATTACGTGCCTTTAAGGACTCAAATCATTTTATGTAACCATTACTTGTATTTTATTTTTTATTTTATATATATACATAATGTTAATTTCATCCCCTGGTGGTATTTGAGTATGACACATGGCACATTGTTAAGAGAGGGTCTCGTGTTTCACAGGAGAAACCTCATTACTCTGAACTTTGGTTTTCTTTTAGTTGGGAAAAAGAAACCCTTTCATCCAATGGTGATCTCAATAGTTGACATATGGCACATTCTAGAGAGTGGTTTGGTGTTCCGCAAGCACACCCTAACTACTCTAAACTTTGTTTTTTTTTTAGTTGGGGAAAAAATGCTAACTGCTTATCTTCAACTCAATCATATGTTCTCCATCTGGCCAGATCCTCTTCTTCATTTTCTATTATTAAACATCTCAATTGTTATTTTGATTGGAATTTAAATCAACTTCATGCATGGATTATTGAAACTCCACCACCTACACAAAGGTATTCCTCCTTACATGTCTTTGAATTGGACAATCTTTCTTATTTTTCCTTGTTTTAATCACATTATGCATATATTAGGTATGATTGAAAGGCTAGATCCGGTTTCTTTTATCCAATCAACCATCCCGCAAGGAAGCGAATTAGCCTGTAGCTCTCGGATTAATGTTGATTTATGAGTTTCAGAGATGTGTAGGCCATTGGATGGGAAGTGAGCTCTGGTTTCACTGGCCTAATGTCTCTCTGGATGCCAAGAAGAAGAGAATGGATCCAAAAAATAGGGTGATGGAGGAAGATGAAGAAACCCTCTAATCTATTGTGATCATCGTAAAAGAAAAAAATGAACATCTACTTAATCAAACGGAATTCTATATGTGTTCTCACTACTAGCTTTGATCGTGGTCTTGTGGTCATCTTTCTGTTTAATTTTTATTTTTTTAAATGATGATGAGAGTTTGAGGTAATTTTGAGGTTTTTAAAGTGAATTTTATGAATATTTTGATTAGTTTGGTATTATTGAGGATTTTATTAATTTTCAGAGCAAAATCTAATGGGAGTTTCCTTATTATTATTATTATTACTATTTATATGATCAGTTATGCAGTTCTCTCTGTGTAATTGTGAGATTTGCACTTTTGTGTGTGTGTGTGTGTATATTTATTTATTTATTTATTTATTTTTTTGTTTGTAGTGTAACTATTAATCCATGTATAGTTTGCATATTCTCAAAAAATTTCTCCAAGTTTCGGTATCCCTGATAAGTCCCTCCTTTAATGTTATTTCCTTTTTTTAGTCGAGATGCTTCAGGTGGAGTTAGAAAGGCAGTTATCTACCATAAGAATTTACTAGACTACCTCTAACTTGAGAAACATAATTTTAGGCGCACAAAATGACAAAAATACGATCTGAATGGCATTAGAAATTACCAGACTACCCCCACTCCTTATAATATCCTTACAGTTGGTGAAACAACCAAAATACCCCCGCAACTGGGCATTGGGAAACGATGTGTGGACAGCTGGACCATTAATAAAATTACACACTAAATGGAGTTAATAAAAAGAAAAATGTATAATACATAGAAATCATTGGTGATACACAAGACATTCGCATAATACTAAGAAAACAAGTGTATTAAACAAGAATGATGTATGTCCCAAAAAAAAACCCCCCAATATTCTGTATAGTGCGTTTAGTCGACTATGATTGCATTACATGAATGATGATTATAGTCAACTTCATGGCACCAATTGCAACGTAAATCATAGACATCAAATGATTGTGATTCAATTCTCTTCCTTTGTGGATGACTAGGTCTTTTCTTTGTTATTGGTGGCATCATACGAAGTTCACGTTAGCCGTCTCTTGGCTTATCACGGTTAAGAATTGGGTATATGGGTTATGCATATGCACAACGATATCAATCAATAGTGAAATAATCGTCAAAGTAATGATACACATTCGTGTATGTTTGCATGTTGCCGCACATATATGCTTACAGGAGAGGTCACACACTTCCCATCTTCTGTAGGAGCACTTCCATATCCATAAGTTGACTGCGTTGTTGTTCTCGTCCATGACTTCATAATTGTTGACATTAAATGGGCCCTCCCTAAGATTGTGATTGTCTTCTACAATTTGTTCCACCTTCTTCTGAATCTCAAGACAAAGGTATGTTTCCCACCTGTTTAATAGTTTGCGTCTGTTTGCCAACATATTCATAAGTTTAAACCTGTAGATTAACATATCAACTATATGTTAACTATGTATAATATACTAAAAATGAACGCTATAAAGTTAAATGTAGTCTAATAAACATCAACTAGGTATAATACATGGAAATCGGCTATTATACAAACAAACGTTTAATTAAACACACAAACTTAAGAAAATACACACAAACTATTTATTAACACACACATACTCAGCAAATAAACATACATATTAACCTTATGGAATCAACCAAGCTCGCCACTAGCAGATGACAAGTTTCTTTGATCCAAGCATTAAAAGACTCCACCTCATTGGAGTACATCTCACATCATCGCACACCTTTAAACAAATAGTTTGACTAGTGGTTACAACATTAGACTTGTGGACCAATGGTGCACTTCTGCCAATGTAGACACAAGTTCACTGACTGCATCATTGAGCTCTTTTGCCTCGCACGCGTATTGTTTTTACCCGAAATGTGTCTAAGTTGCCCTCTTTTCAATGCACATAAACACCATCACTAATTCGAAGCAACGCATCTCACAATAACCCAGAGTTTATTATTTTTTATAAAGATAAAGTCAAAATTCTATCTTATGGTGATGTTGTAGAGGGCATTTTTGAAATGTTCTTCACTCTGAAACACTGCCCTAATTTTAATGTGGATCCATCATATGGTTACGAACAACCAACAATGGCCAAGGCCCTACAGGAGGATGTTGGGATAAGGAAAGTCTCCAGTCGTCAGTTATGCTTTTTAAGAATGACTTCCAACATGACAATGCAAAACATGGTGAGAAAAACAAGTCACAAACAACGCACACTACACGAAAAAAAGAAAAAAAAACTAAGCGGCAACATTTTATAATACACAGGAATCATTTATTCTAAACACGAACTAATTATAATACACAAAAACTATAAATAATACACAGGATATCAAAGTAATACATGGAATCGTCAAAGTAACACATAGGAACACACAAAAGTAACTAGTACCAACATTCGTTGGTGTATTACAATGGGAACAAGGTGTTTGAGTTTCCATTCATTACCCCGCTCACTTCCTCAACGATGATGTCCACAACATTCTTGTTAAACATATGGTATATGTGTCACATGCGTTGAAAGTCTGCCTCCAATTCAATTGGGTAAATTGTTCTATACGAGTCCGATCTCACGAACTTTACTCATATCTGACAAACATCCAGGGTCCAATAGTCACATATCTCACCCATGACGGTCTCCCAAAGCTCAACACGATGAATTAAAGCACATGTCATTCTTCTTTGCAACGGGCCACAAGATAGAAAAAGTTTCCATTGATGTTTAACACCTACATGATATTTGGAAAAACACATGAGAAGTAATAAATAAATAAGAAAGGTGACACAAATTAGCACCTTCACAGTTATACGGTTCTTGACTATTAGTACCACCTTTACACCGGAACTCCATTACCAAAGATTTAGACAAAGAAAAACCTAAAAAAACACTTCTCATAGCCTCCAAAAGACAAGAATAAGAAAGAGAAGAAGGTGGAAGACTTGCATGAAAACAAAAAAAAATATGGCAAAAAGATACCATATTTTAAAAAATATGAAAAGAAGAATAAGAAGAAGAAAGAGATTCTCACAACCTCCAAAAGAAGAAGAAGGAGAAAGGCAAATGGCTTTGACAGAGAAGCTTCATTGGATTAGGCTGTACATATAAATTAAAATTGATGTGACTTGGTTGGAAGTAAATTTCACTAACTTTTCATTTAATCCACATGCGCATTTTTGACATTTCTTATTAAACTAGCTGACTTAACACCAGGGACTAAAAGGAAAATGACTGGAAAAAGAAGGGACTATATGGAATTTAGAAAAATAAGAGGGATTGTCTAGGAAGATTGAAACTTGCCAAGGACTTATAAGTAATTTTCCCAATCTCTTATTTGATTCTATACTTGTAATGGTAAGATTTGAATTGGAATTTTGAGATAGGGGTAAAAATTCTTATTCCTCTTTTTAATTTTGATTCTTATTTTTTTATGCTAACTTTCTCATTTTGTTTATTTGATTTCTTCTTTAATCTTCTTTTGTAATTACCTCTCCAAATATGTGTAACAAATTAATGGTACATGAAATTAATGAATATGAATTGAATACTTTAAAAAAAAATACAAAAACTTCTTGAAAAGGATATCCATTCCTACTCCTATTTCCAGTTTAATCCTTTTATTTTTTGGTTGAAAGTACAAGTTTATTTTCATTCCTTGGAAAACCTTAAAATTTATCGTATTTTTTTATTTTAATTGTGTTAACAAAAATTCAAAATTTTCCACATTTTTTGTTTATAAGTCATGGTCTTTTGAGTTAATAACAATAATTTCTCTTTTAACAAATAAACTAAAAATTTATGGTTTTTTAAGATTATCAAAGTAAAAAAGGGGGTATTGATATCAAAGATAAATGGAATTAGAAAGTTATTAAATTACTTTTCGGTTGTGTTTCATAATAATTAAAAAAAAATTCCAAAGTTGGAGAGGTTGGATATGAATAAAACAATAAATAGATTAAATGTTTTCTTTTGAATGACAAAACACATATCACGTATGCTTATCCTCAATTACTCAAATATTGTTGAACCATATTTATGCTAATAACGAGTATTTTCTTCAATTACATACAAAATTTCATAATGATTATATTTTAAAATTGATTTATATGGAGATTTGTGGAAAAGTTTATCAAGTGAGTTAGTAGGTTAGTGCAAAATTAATCTTGAAATAAATATTGGTACAAGTGTAAAAAAAAAAAAAAAAAAAACAAGTTATGGCAAGTCTTGATCAAATCTCCTTTCAACACAAACATAGAGAAAGCGAGATTCTAAATATTGTTAGGGCATCTCCAACCTCACTTTAAATTTGAGGTTTTCATATTAAATTGGCGCAAATCTTTCTCCAACCCAAGGCAAGATGTTGTGCCAAATTCAAGATGTGCTACAGTGACATGCAAGATATTGCATGTCACTGTAGCAATGCTATTTTATTTTTTTTATTTTTGATTTTCTGTTTTGATTTATACTTTTTTAATTCGGTTTTCTTTCTATTTTTATTTTATAAAATTTATATTTAAAATTTTATATTTAAATTAAAGTAATAACTTATAATTTAAGTTTATGTTTTTTAATTAATTAAGAAATAAAAAATTAAAGAAAATAATTTGTGAAATATAAATTCATTAAAATTAATGAAAATTACATGAATGATAAAATAAAAACATAGAAATTAATCGTAACATAGATTATCATTGATACAAAAAACCACAACACCCAAAATACAAATAATAAATTTTGAAGTAGATGGGACCAATAGTCTGGCATGTTATCGCCACTTCCATCAATATTGCCGAAGATAATTAAAAACTTTATGTGCTACTTTAGTCTCCCATAATGTATTAATTTTACTAATGGTGCTTGTTTGTATGTTATATTTTTATTAAATAATTAATGTAATGTTTGTATTTATATTTGTATTTTTTTTATCAATCATATTTTATTTTATATTTAATAAATATTTATAGTAAATATCAAAATTAAAATGATATTTTAAATAGTATAATATTTAAATTCAATGGTTAAAAGTGAAAACGATTTAAAGATGATTAAATTTGTTGATAATATAAATATATAAATTGTAAAATAAGAAGAATATTTTTAGAATATTCTATTTTAGAGTTAAAAATAGAGATGGTGGTTGGAGAAATTTGCACTGTACAAGCTGTATTTTTGAGTGCTAAAGCGCCAAATATAAAGTTTTGGGTTGGAGATGACCTTAGACAACAATATGTATTAACAAATTAATTCCTTTATTTATTTTAGAAAAAAAATATAATAAAACAAAACTCATCACAATCTCAATCTAATGAAAAGGATAAGCTACTATAAGAGCCTAACCTATCCTTTATAATTTTACTTTTTTATTCTTTTTTCTTTTTTGAATAAGAAACTAAGCATGATTAGAGGAAGTTATGTAGATTTTTTCATTTGGGCAGCAAGCAAGACTAAATGAGTGTGGTGTTCCCTACACGAGAGACATGAGAAAAAAAATTTGGGAATTTTGTGCCACAAGAATGGTTATGAGCCACCCATTTAATTCATCCACATGCACAAATATATTGGGAACCAAAGAGTTGCCTTATCACTTTTTTGTCCAACACTAGATGTTTGACATTTGCTAGGTGGGGATGAGAGAGAGAAATTACGGGACACATGCTATCACGTGGAAGTAGGAGCCACTAACAATCAATTTTTTATGTGAAAAGTTTTGGAAAGAATTGATTGAATGTAATAAAACGACACGTTTTGTCGTCATGTAATGATTACCCCAATTTATATCTGTCTTAGCAATGAGTTATCAATAACTACTTAATCTTATATGGATTATTATTTGATTAATTGAGTTAGACAATGACCCTCCAACATCCAACTTTTATAAGCAAGGATCACAACATCACTTAGCACTCTATAGATTTGTAATTAATTAATCCTTTTATTATTGTGGTTAAAAATTTAATTAACTAATCACTAACCATTAAATTTTATCTTTGAATTTTCATTCAATCTACTTATTTATTTAAATTTTTTAAAATTGTTGTCCATGAACCTTCCCAACTATTCTTTTAGGAGAACCAAAATTTATGTTGTCTCCATGACTCAGTAATTCCATTTGGCCAAATCCATAGACTATGCTTTATTATATGTGTAGAGACAAAAAAATATGAAGAACAACTAATTTGATTTTTTCCCCCATTCAATTACACCTAATCATAGGGGTTGATCCCAATATATTTGTTCATGCACCAATATTAACATGTTTGATTACCTAGGCAAAGTCCTCTCACCGTCTGAAATGACTCAACTAAACTTCATTTTCAGATCAAAGGTAAAAAAATACCCAATGTTAGTGACTGATCACCGTACTAGAAATCCAGGCGTTAATGTTATAGTTACTAATAGATCATAACAAGTAATAGGATCAAATTATCAACATCGGAAGAAACAAACAAATCTATAAATTAGTGAGAGATTGAGTATAATAACATATTTATATTATGATAGTTTATAATTAATATAATATATTTACTTAACTTATATTAGTATATGGCTATATACTATATAAATTATGTTTATTATATACTTTAGTTATTGAAGAAAAAAATAGAGAGCACAAACTACTCAAAACCAAAAAAGCACCAGTCATTTTCAAAATGGGAACAAGATCACCAGAGATATGAATGGCTATAAGGTAATCTAAACCCGCAACCAATTTTGCCCTAATGAACACCATTGGAAACAATGGAGAAGCTAGAGTCCTACCACCTCCACTGAGCATCTTTGCAAAATTGTCCATTAATGCCATCTTCTCTGCAGATCCTTTGCTAATTTCACACATTGTTGGATTCGCCCTTAACCCTTGAAACAATCTTTAAGCAACCTAACTCATACAATAATCTTTTCTGTGCATAACCCCCACCACACCTCTCCATGATTTGTCTCAGTCCTTCCTCCTCCACTGCCACCATTAAATGCTTCACTAGTACCACTGGCCAATTGTGCATCAATAGTTGTTTCATCGCTATCTCTCTCTCTATCTTTCCCACTAACAAAGAGTGCGAAATGCATCATGGGTTGTTTTAAACACCTTATTTATTATTTAATGATATATATATATATATATATATATATATATATATATATATATATATATATATATATAACGAAAGGCTATTTTATATATTATTAATATGTACTAATGTTGTGAATGTGCTATTTGTTTTTATTCTTTTTACTCACATAAGTATCTTACATATAGAACATAACTAAATTAACCAAATTTTGCAAATGTAGGAGCAATATTTACAAATTTTAATTTGTTAAATTCATAATTTTTTAGGTTCTCAAGTTAATCATATGCAAGGTAGTCAGACCCGACCCGGGAATTGACCCGGTCAAGTTTAACCGTCAGGGGTTGATGGGTTTGACCGGGTTGAACCAGGGTTGAACTGAGGCAATAATAAAATTTTAAGAAATATATCATAATACTTAATAATGATAAAAAATAATATAACTTATATTTTAATAAGTAAAAAGCACAATTAATTAAATATGATATTTAAAATTTTTATTTTACATGTTTTCTTTGATTTTAAAAATATTTAAAATACAATTATATTTAATATAAAGTTTTAGTTTTATACACAATATTTTTTAAAAAAATAAAATATTAAAACCTAATTATCTCTGACCACTCCACTCATTAAGGGTGAGCAAAACCAAGTATCCGATCTGGTTTTTAAAATTGGATCAGATACCAGATTTTTCAGATCAGCAAAAACTCGACCCGTATCTGACTCGGTTTAAACCGGGTACCGAAAATCGGGTACTTGATTTAAACTGGATTGGATATCTGGATCCAAATTTAAGTTTTATCTACTTCATAGATTTGTTTTATATAACCACATTACATAAAAAAACAAATATTAAAAACTTAATGATGATAGTGGAGGAGGAAGGACTGAGACAAATCATGGAGAGATGCGGCGGGGGTTGTGCACAGAAAAGGTTATTGTATGAGTTAGGTTGCTTAAAGATTGTTTCAAGAATTAAGAGCTAATCCAAAAATGCGTGAAATTAGCAAAGGGTCAGCAGAGAAGATAGCATTAATGGACAAGATTGCAAAGATGCTCAGTGGAGGTGGTAGGACTCTAGCTTCGCCATTGTTTCCAATGGCGTTCATTAGGGCAAAATTGGTTGCCGGTTTAGATTGCCTTATAGATATTCATATCTCTGGTGAGCTTGTTCCCATCTTGAAAATGATGGGTGTTTTTTGGCTTTGAGTAGTTTGTGCTCTCTATTTTTTTTTCTTCAATAACTAAAGTATATAATAAACATAATTTATATAGTATATAGCCCAATGTTATCAGACCCGTCCCGGGCATCGACCCGGTTTACGCTCCGGGTCTTTGGCCAATTGGTTCAACCGACGGGTCATTCGGGTCAATGTTGGGTTAATAAAATTATTTTTAAATATTATTTTTTTAAATTATAAATTAGTTTTTAATTCTATAATAATATGTAATATTCATTTATTATTATTTATCAAATAAATAACTTGAAGGGAAAAAAAATAAATTGTAAAAGTACATGACAAGCATAAAACCAATACATAACAAAATTTCAAAATTCAAGCTACACATGACTATTCCACAACACAAGTTTAAATTTAACACCAAACCTAACTTAATCCAATATATAACAAAATTTTAAAATTCAAACTACACATCAAACCGATCCACAATACATGTTTAAACTTAACATCTTTACCCTTCAACGTATAAAAAAATTTAAAAACTAAAGGATGAAAATGTCATTTTATAAACAAGCATTGACCCGTCCGGGTCATTGAAACTTAGCCGGGTCACTGGGTTTCATCGGGTCACACAGGATTAACTGCATGTCCGGTTTAATTAGAAACCCGAACTGGTTTAGTCATCTGGTCACTGGGTCGTCTAATCGAACTGCCGGGCCGGTCCGGGTTTGATAACATTGATATAGCCATATATTAATATAAGTTAAGTAAATATATTATATTAATTATAAACTATTATAATGTAAATATGTTATTATACTCAATCTCTCACTAATTTATAGATTTGTTTGTTCTTTTCGATGTTGGGAATCTGATCCTATTACTTGTTATGATCTATTAGTAACTATAACATTAACACCTGGATTTTTAGTATGGTGATTAGTCACTAACATTGGGTATTTTTTTTCCCTTGATCTGAAAATGAAGTTTAGTTGGGTAATTTTAGACGGTGAGAGGACTTTGCCTAGGTAATCAAACATGTTAATATTGGTGCATGAACAAATATATTGGGATCAACCCCTTTGATTAGGTGCAATTGAATGGGGGAAAAAAATCAAATTAGTTGTTCTTCATATTTTTCTGTCTCTACACATATAATAAAGCATAGTCTATGGATTTGGCTGAATGGAATTACTGAGTCATGGAGACAACATAAATTTCGGTTCTCCTAAAAGAATAGTTGGGAAGGTTCATGGACAACAATTTTAAAAATTTAAATAAATAAGTTGATTGAATGAAAATTCAAAGATAAAATTTAATGGTTAGTGATTAATTAATTAAAATTTTCCCCACAATAATAAAAGGATTAATTAATTACAAATCTATAGAGTGCTAAGTGATGTTGTTATCCTTGCTTACAAAAGTTGGATGTTGGAGGGTCATTGTCTAACTCAATTAATCAAATAATTATACATATAAGATTAAGTAGTTATTGATAACTCATTGCTAACATTTACATGACAGATATAAATTGGGTTAATCATTACATGAGGACAAAATGTGTCGTTTTATTACATTCAATCAATTCTTTCCAAAACTTTCCACATAAAAATTAATTGTTAGTGGCTCCTACTTCCACGTGATAGCATGTTTCCCATAATTTCTCTCTCTCATCCCCACCTAGCAAATGTCAAACATCTAGTGTTAAACAAAAAAGTGATAAGGAAATTCTTTGGTTCCCAATGTATTTGTACATGTAGATGAATTAAATGGGTGGCTCATAACCATTCTTGTGGCACAAAATTCCCAAATTTTTTTTTCATGTCTCTAGTGTAGGGAACAACACACTCATTTAGTCTTGCTTGCTGCCTCGATGAAAAAAATCTACATAACTTCCTCTAATCATGCGTAGTTTCTTCTTCAAAAAAGAAAAAAGAAAAAAAGATTTGGTGCCACATCATCAATCACATTGTACAAGAGAGAGTTAAAATCTAGATGCCGGCAAATATAGTTATGTGTACCTAGAGAACGTGCCGAAAGCTGTCTTCTCGGTACGGCTGGGTCCTTTAAGAATCAGACTCATCGGTCTCTGTATGTCACACCCACCCCTTTTACAGAGGTAAATGTGGCACCCATCAGTTAAAAATTTATTTTAACTAGAAAACTGACAGCCCTTTTAAAACAAAAATCAAACTTACAAACATGACTGTCAACTTTACACCGACTACAGGTTCAAATACACGAATATAAGACACATAATTACTCCAACATGCGGGTACAACTGCTACAAAATCATGACACAACAACATAAAGAAAACGGACCCACTGTAACCTTGAACTCAACCCTGATTGGCTTTATTCTCGTACATGCAACTAGTAGGGTCTTGCTCCTATAACTGTAACACATTTCAGTTGGTTGATAATGGCTCAATAATTTCAAATAATTAAATATAGTGTATATAAATTATATCAAGATTAATTTCTCAAATAACTTCTTAACTTTCACAAAAACCAGAATTTTGGCAAAATACAACTTTTAAGAGTTTTTAAAACATAAACTCATCACGAATCATCATCATATCAATTTTCTAAGGAAATATAAATTTTTGTGAGAGGCTGCCTTCCTGAGAGTGACAGCTAGGCTTCACCCTCTCGTCACAATCCAAAATAACATATTTTGCACTACTGAATTATAAAACCAATCTTAAATCGCTAGCCTAAAAACACTTCCCGAATTAGCCGGCGTCGCGACTAGGTTGAGAGCCATCAAAGTCTTCATAACCTTAACGTTGGGCATTGAGATCCCCGTGTGGTGACCCCGGGTTTCTCAACAAAACCAAACCCTGTAAATGGCTCTACGCACCTCTTGACCAGGGATAAACTCTGGGTTGACCACGCCGTCTCCCATCAGACCGGACCGTGGGACCCCCCACTGCAGTGTCGGACTAAAGTCCGTAGTCACCATTAAAATACTGTCAAAGCTCAATAGCACAATACATGCATAATACTCGTAAAATCCATATCCATGATACCATTCTTATACCAGGAATGAAAACCAATTCCACAAGCATTGACTGTAAAAATCATTTTAATATACACACATAGTTTCACAAATCATCTCAAAGTCAAGGTACACATAACCATTAAAATAAATACCTAAAATGAATAACTAAAACATATATACATGTATTTTTCTATAGTTGAACTATGTATAATTATACAAAACCAGATGTATAGATGTATCAATACGATTTTCATGGCACAACAACGGCAAATAAATATAATTATGCTTTAACATTATACATAACTAAACATAATAAAATGAAATAATTAAACAATTATTTCCAAAATACTAGCCATTAAATAATTATTTCAAAATAATAACAATTAACCAATATTTAAAATAATAGCCACTACCAACTCACCTAGTTTCCTTTGGGTTTCTTGCTAGACCTGGAACTCCCTCCTAAGCCTGAACAACACCTAACAAGAGAATGGAATAAAATAAAATAAACACAGACTGATGGCATAACTAAACCCAAAAGAAAATACAAGAAACAATAATAGACTCACTCCAACTAGTTTAAACTAGGCCTTGCATAATCAAACTGGTCTCCAATTGCACCTAAATTAATTCAATTTAAGCTAAACCCCCCTGACAACCTCAATTTCACTGAACCAAGTTCAATTTAACCAACCAACATTGAACCAATTCCAATTCTTATACTAATCTCTTGAACTAGCTTGGTTCAACTGAACCCAATTCTCCTTGAATTGGTTCACCCCTAAGTCATTAGCCCAAAATCTGAACCAAGCCTAAATCAATCTCAACCAACTTAACTTAGCTAAAATAATTCAAGTCTAACCATAACTCATCTTGATTTGATCAAACCTAAACCAAATCAATTCAATTGAACTCAACCACTTCAACTCTTATCCAAACCAACTCTAATCCATTTAAATGAACTTGACTAAACAAAATCAAACACACTTCACTTGATTCGATCAAGCCCAACTAAACCAAATCAATTAAACTCAACCAACTTACTCCTACTTGGTTTGATCCAACCAAAACATCTCATCTCAATTTGGCTAAATTCAACCAACTCTCCATTCCAACCATCATCATTACCATCTTAATCATCATCATTAACTTAATTAACCAAAACAAACCCTAATCCCAATTGCTACAGTAATCTGCAGTAAAACTGAGAATTCCTTCGTCATTCCAAGCAAGATCTATCTCAAATACAAATATTTTTCAACACAAAATCATCTAATAACCACTACTTCATCCTCCCCATCAACATTTCTTCAAAAATCCACCCTTCTCTCCAACAAATCACTAACATGCACACACAACCATAAATCTCAACCAAAACAAAATTATTTAAAATCCTTACCAAGGAAACTCCACTCCGGCGATCTATCACTGGCGATCTCCAAACCCAACTCTTCAAAATCTTCCATCTTCTTCTCCTTTTCTTCTCTTTTTTTTTCACATAACACTGTTGCAACCATTGAAGAAGAAAGCCCATCCATTTCCAAACTTTCTCTCAACTTAAATTTCTGCCAAAATTCACTGTTAGTCCCTGAAAATAAAATTTCTTACAAAAACATCCCTAGAAAGTCACCAATGGTCCCTGAATGATAAAATAGTATTTCCAAAAGATCCCTACAAACCTACCTTTCAATCATTGGTCTTTAGAAGCAGTCTATATCAAATCCTTTTAATTACATGTGAACCCAAAATCTTCTATAAACTCTCACACTTAGGTCCTTTTTTCCACTTGGGTTTCTCAATAGAACTACTCTGTAGGATAATCTTACTGCAACTGTGATAATACCCTGAATATATTTTCCAATAGGTATCCAAAAGTTCAGGGTATTACATTGCAAGCCAACCTTTGTTTGTATTATATTATTATCATCAGGCCGCGCAGTGCCACTAATTTGAAAATTATGCTCAAGCCATTCCTTCATATATGAAGTATTCAAATTCTTATATTATTTTCCACACAACAAAAATCATAATAAAAATAATAAAGAGTTTTATCAATCTTAGGCATTACACAAGAAAAAAAATCAAATAACTTCTAAAGCATCAATAATGATCACTGGTTGCTAGAGAAAGGAAAGATTTGGATGGAGGCTAGAGAAAATGTGGGGGGGGGGGGGGGGGGGGGGGGGGGGGGGGGGGGAACGGAGTTGGAGGCAGGGATTTGGATTTTTTTTTCTTAAGTTAATATTATTTTATATCTATATAAAAGAATATACTAAAAAGTAAAAACCGGATCGGATTCGGATACCAGATTTTTAATTTCTCCCGACCTGGATCTGACCCAGTTTTCATCTTAAAAATTTAGATCGGGTACCCAAAAAATTAGATACCGGATCATATCATCGAATCCGGATTTTTTTGCTCACCCTTACCACTGAACAAAGAAAAAATAAACATCTATCTCTATTTTCCTCTCTCTCTCTCTCTTTCTCTCTCTCTCTCTCAGGACTTACCAAAGACCAAAAAAAAAAAAAAAAAAATCACACACACACACAGACTCTCTCTCTCATTTCTTCTCATCTCCACCGTCTCTCATTTTCTTTTCATACTCGCCACTACTCGCCAATTCTCTCTTTGGCTTCTTTCTCACTTCTTCTCGCCATGTCATATTTTTTTTGAAATTTTAATTTTTTGAACCCAGTAAATCCAGCATGGTCACTCGATTTCTGGGTTAATCGGCGGAGTCACCAGTTTTTGCCCGGGTTATTTCAACACCGAGTCAAAGGGAGGAGCCGGACATGCCTTATGGCCGGTTCTCGATTTTTTAGGTCAAACCGGTCGGGTAGGTCCGGGTTTGACAACATCGATCATATGTTAAAAAAAGAGAAAGATCACTGCCACATGTCATGGGTGAGTGAGAATGGATCCAAACTTTGTATTTATTTTTCTAAATGAATCATTAAATAGTAAAGCCTATCATTTCATTTGTAAAGGTCATACTAGCTAGCAAACTCTACCATATCTATTTTTCCGAACCACAATTCACATTAAGAGTTATGTCTAACTTCATTTAGATTTTAAATCACAAGAACTATTGAAACTTCCATCTATAAATGTTTTGAATTATATTTAATTTATTTATATTTTTAAATAGTGTGTTCTATTTTTAAATAAATTTCAATAAATTATTATGCATGTAAATTATCTATATAATCATTTTAAATTAATGAATAGCAATATTGACACCTTTAGCTCAAATAGTGTTTGGCAGGATAGTAACAGTGTGAAGCAGATCTTTAAAAATATTTATATTAACTTATATTAATTTTTTTCCACTTAATATTTAAATAGTAGGCTATTCATAATAGGTTACTTATAAATATTGATGTAGTTGTCAATTTCCTTTGAGTGGCATTATCAGAAACGAATAATACGGACTACTTGCACATAAACAATATTACACATATCAATAATAGAACTCACGTAAATGGCTATAGCTTCCCATATTAATGACAAGATCCAATGTGGATTTGTTCCTGTCAATAAAAATGAGGGTCAGTATATTATTAGTGTCATTTTTTAAAATTCATGTACTTTTTTTTTGTGATTCATATATTTTAAAATAGAAATACTTCACTGGAATGAGATATGATTAAATCTAGGCTAGATGAATCTAAACATAGGGCTTCATTTCTCAATATATAATCAAGGTATCCAATAGAATATGTAAGCAGCAAAGAGATAGATTTGATAGGAAAAAAATGCAAAAAAAAAAAAAAATCATAAATATTGTAAAGTATAACATGTCACTTTAGAGGCCGCATTTGTCGGGTCCAAAGTAGCAAAGCACACCATGTCTTAATCCTATATTGGTTTTCGCCTCATCGTTGCACTAACCATTCCATTGAACATAGTCATCTAATGGCACTCGAAATCATTTAGGCCATTTAATAAAAATTTAGAAATATGTATGTTGACTTTTTAAAATTAATTAAAAAATAAAAGCAAATCTTATTTTCTTCTCAGAAAGGATCCACAAAACAGTGTTTGATGTCCTCAAATTAATAGCGTATAATAATACTTGCATTTAGAGGCTATTTAGTTACCTGTAAATAACTGTAACTAGCTGTAATGTAACTGGTTTTATATATAAAATGTTGTTTAGTTAGTTGTGAAATGAGTTTTACATGTAAAAAGTTTTGCAGTTTTTGGCGCTTTTGCAGTATTTTAACTTATAGAAAAATTTGCTATAAATTAAAATGCAGGAAAATATTTGGGTTGAAATCACCAATCTCCACTCTCCACATTATGTATCAAAAACATAAGAAAGCTTGCATGATAATCAATTGTTAAGATAATTCAACATATAGTTGTTTATGTTTTTATTTAATTTAATATTGTATTTGAAAAATACCATTTGTTATTTAATTTTAATTATGAAAATATTTTTTGCATAAAATTAAAGAATATTCCATATTTTTAATTTAATAAATATTAATTAATCAATTAATTATTCATTTCTCTTGTATTAGTGGTAATAGTAGATAGTGAGAGTTAAATCAATTAATTATTTTTTAGACATAAAATTAAAAGATATTATCTATTTATTAATGTTTTATTTAATTTAATATTATATTTAAAATAACTCATTACTATTTAGTTTTAATTACAAAAATATTTTTTTGGCATAAAATTAAAGAATATTACATATTTTTAATTAAATAAATAATCATTAAATTAATTAATTAATTATTTCTCTTACATTAGTGTCGACACCAATGGAAAATAGTGAAAGATAAATTAATTAATTATTTTTAAGCATAAAATCAAAGTATATTACGTAATCAAAGGCTTTTATGAATAATATTAAATTACTAGTGTTAATGATAAATAATGTGTTAATCTTACCATTCCATTTGCATGGTGACCATATCTCTCAAATTATATCAAACCGAACAATGAAAAAGTAAATGCATCAATTCTAATTACAACAAATCAAACAACGATGACATAATTTGAAATAAAGCATTTTCACTTACATGTGATTTCACTTACACTGTAAATTTATTTGCAACAAACCAAACATGCCCTTAATGCAATATTAATATCAATATAAATTCTTGGATCCTTAGATTAAGAACTATTTGCATAATTTTTAATAATTGTATAATGTGCATGTTTGATAATTGTATATTATGGATTTCTTAAATTGTAAGGCCTCTTTGTTTGACTTTGGCTATCACCACCTTAGGCATCATGGATGTCTCCAATATTAGACTTTACTGGATCATAATCGATCCTGCTTTCATTTTGTCAATATCCTTCATTTTGTTTTTGATTTACCATTGCAATGCTTATCAATCTCCTTCTTTTGAGCATGTTCTCTTTTCTTCCTTATAATGAACAATGTGTGAGATTCTTGTAGTTTTAGGTTGTTTTGGTAGTTCATAGCCCAAGACAAATCAAGTTTAGTTACTCTTAGGTATTGATTCAATCTCTATTAGGCTAAAATTTGTTTTCCCCATTTGATTTATGATGTTTGTTTGGATTTGCAGTATTTCAACCTACAAGTAACTTGAATAGCATTTTCTAATTCCTAAGCCCATCATAATAGAAAACTTGTTTTTTTTACCTAGAGTTAATAAGGCAGTATTTGCAAGTAATAGAAAGACACTGATGAAAATCTAAGAGAATCCAGCTTAAAGAAGAATGTAAATGTTCCTCAACAACTGTATTTCTTAATTTGACAAGTTATAGTCATATAAATAGACTAACATGGTCAAACATTCATTATATTTATAGATTAAAAAAAAGAGTACAAAAATTAAAATAACCCAGGAGTTTCATTTTATGAACACAACCATAATCAATTCAATATCCAAAATATTTTTTTTTTTTAAAAAAAAACCAAGTTCACAAGTGAACTAAACCCTCTTTTTCCCTCCTTCAGGGGAAAACAAAGAAGGTTCCAAAATAAGTAGGAATAAAAACAACAACAATAAGAGAGAGGAGAGAAAAATCAAATTGAAAAAAAAAAAAATCAAGCAATAAGATAGATGGAAGAGAGAAGAGAAGCAGCAGTTGAGTTTTATTATTTATTGAAGATGAAGGCATTTTAAACCATTTTTTTTTTAACTTTCCCTGTTACTTGGGAAAGTTGATTGGTAACACAATCTAATGAAAAGTGATTATATCATATTAAACAGGGACAACTCAAGATTATTAGAGGCCAAATTTCAAAATAAGGCTTCTAGTTAATTTTAAAATAAATTTAATTTTATTTAAATTTATTATGAAAAATCCCTAGTGAGATAGATGTTCATTAACACTTGTACATGCTAACATAAGTTACCATAATTATGATTAATTGTATTATTTTGTTGGGTCTAGCCCATTTGGTGGGTGGATCAATAATGGGCTCCATGGCCCAAGTTTAAAAAAAAAAAAAACTACATCAATTATTGGAGGGCAAAAGTGTAATTGATAAGAGAGTTGGATGATGGGTTTTCTTCATTCATATGATTGAGGAATGCACCGTTCTCAGTTGAGAGGGAAAAGAGAGAAGAGAAACCAAGAAGAAAGGGAAGGAAGAAAGATAGGGTTGAGCTAGGGCAAGAGAGTTGATCGGCAAGTTGGTGTCAGCGTTCATCCAAACCTGTTGAAGTGATCCTTGAAAGTAGCTCTCCTCAGCCTTAGGGTCTGCTTCCTCATTTTATCTTCTTCTTGATGCTTGTTGTGTAGATCCATTCTTGAGATGATGAACTCCTCTTGTTGATGCATTGTTGATGCATTGTTGTTGTTCCTCTAGTAGTATCTAAAGAAAACTCTTGTCATTCCATAGTTGATATAGTAAAGCATATTTAAGAGGCTCTTAGGAGTCCCGTGATTTTTCCATCGATTCGAAGGGTTTTCCACACTAAAATTGTTGTGTTGCTTTGTTGTGTGTTTGATCATCTTATTCTAACAAGAATTAAGGGGTTTTATAGTTGTTTAAGCTTGGTTTGAAGCTTTGAAGTGTTGTAGAAGCCTTGGGAAGACATCTGAAGCCCCAGGGAAGCCTTTCAAGCTTGGCTGTGAGGCATACGGGCAGCGTGCGAGCTGCACGGGGTCGCCAGTGAAGTGTACGGGTTGTTCACGGCCACATGAAGTCCGCACGTAAACTGTGATTTTGCTACAGTACCGGTGAATAGTACCATGACTAGTTTTTACTATAGTACTTTGTTGGCCAGTGAAGTGTGCGGGGTGCATATGGGCCATACGACATTGGCAGTGAGGTTCACGAGCAAGCTTGTGCCTGCATACTGACCGCACATGAACAGTAACAATGCTACAGTGTAGTGAACAGGCATCCTTATGGTCATGACAACAAAGACACATCCAGAGGCAGATCGAAGAACAGGAACAACATCAAGTGCTTTCACTGTAACAAGATGGGCCACATGAAAAGGGAGTGCAGGCTCCTTAAAAGAGAACAGAGTAGTGGAAGTAAAGAGGAGAAGGAGACTAATACAGTAGCCACAGAGGGTGACATCAGTGTCATTTGTGAAGATGACTGTATTAATCTTGTGAGCCAAGAGAGTGACTAGGTGTTTGATTCAGGAGCTTCATTCAATGTCACTCCCCATGGTAACTTCTTTTCCACCTACTCTAGTGGTGATTTTGGAAATGTCAAAATGGGTAACAGTGGTGCATCAAAGATAGTGGGTATTGGAGACATTTGCTTGGAGACCAATTAGGGGCTCAAGCTAGTACTCAAAGATGTTAGCATGTTCCAGACATTCGCCTAAATTTGGTATCCACAGGAAGACTTGATGATGATGGGTTTGTCAGTTGGTTTGGTGAGAGCAAGTGCAAGCTCACCAAAGGTTCCCTAGTGGTTGCTAGAGGGAAGGAGGCAAACACACTCTATGTTATGCAAGCTAAGCTACACATAGGAGAACTAAATGCAGTTCAAAAAGATGCAAGCATTGAGCTATGACATAGAAGACTTGGGCATGTTAGTGAGAAAGGTCTACAACTTCTTTCTAAGAAAAATCTTCTGCCAAACTTGCACAGTGCATCTCTCAAAACATGTGTTGATTGCTTAGCGGGAAAAACACATAGAGTAGCATTTCATTCTCATCCCCCTACTAGAAAATCAAATATTCTTGATTTGATTCATATTGATGTCTGTTCTATGCAAGATAAAACACTGTGGGTGAATATTATTTTGTGACCTTCATTGATGATCATTCAAGGAAGGTCTGGGCAACTGTTTTGAATACCAAAGATCAAGTACTTGATGTCTTCAGGGATCTCCATGTCAAGATTGAATGGGAGACAAGAAAACAGTTGAAGGCAGTAAGAGCATAAAATGGCGGTGAATACAAAGGGCCGTTTAAGGAGTACTATAGACTTCGTGGGATTAGGCTTGAGAAAACTCCAGCCAAGACACCTTAGCTTAATGGTATGGGTGAGAGAATAAATAGAAGAATTGAAGAGAGGATCAGATGCATGCTCTCTCATGCAAAGCTTCCTAAGTCCTTTTGGGGAGAAGCTATGAGGACTACAGTGGACATGATAAACCTTTCTCCAGCAGTAGCTTTAGATGGTGATGTGCCAAACAGAGTGTGGACTGGGAAAGAGATTTCTTATACTCATTTGAGAGTATTTAGCTGCAGGGCATTTGTTCACATTGCTAAAGATGAAAGGTTCAAGCTTGATGATAAAGCAAAGCAGTGCATTTTCTTGGGTTATGGTCATGAGGAGTTTGGCTATAGATTGTGGGATCCAGTGAACAGGAAAGTTGTCAGGAGCAGAGATGTTGTGTTTCTAGAAGACCAGATAACTGACTTTGATGAGCAGGGTGAGGCCTCTAGTTCCTCAGTTGAGATTCTTGTTAGTGTTGATCTAGTTCCTTCACCTATACAGAATTTAGCTCAAGGGGAAGATGCCCAAGAAAATCGTAATGACATTGCTAGTGATGAAGTTCCTCCAATTGAAGATGTAGAGCCAATTGAAGAAATTAAAAAAACATCTCCAACACCACCAGTTGAGACCCAAGTGAGAAGATCTACTAGAGACCGTCATCCCTCTAGTAGATACAGTACAAATGAATATGTTATGCTTAGTGATGGAAGAGAGCCAAAAACATATGAGGAAGCTATGCAACATGAGAAGAAGTAGGAGTGGTTTGGAGCCATGCAGGAAGAGATGAGTTCCTTGTGTGAGAACCATACCTATGATATGGTGAAGCTTCCTCAGGGCAAGAAGACACTCAAGAACAAGTGGGTGTACAGGTTAAAGACTGAAAGTAATAGCTTACAACCAAAGTACAAGGCAAGGTTGGTTGTGAAGGGGTTTAGTCAGAAGAAAGGTATTGACTTTGAAGAAATATTTTCTTCAGTTGTGAAGATGTTATCCATCAGAGTTATGCTTGGTTTAGCTGCTAGTCTAAACCTGGAGGTGGAACAACTTGATGTGAAAACCGCATTCCTTCATGGTGATTTAGAGGAGGAAATATATATGGAGCAATCATAAGGGTTCAAAGTCAAGGGCAAAGAGAATCTAGTGTGCAGGTTGAAAAAGAGTTTGTATGGACTCAAACAAGCGCCAAGGCAGTGGTTTTAGAAGTTTGACTCATTCATGATGACTTAAGGGTACACTAGAAGTTCTATTGATCATTGTGTGTTTGTGAAGAAGCACTCAAATGATTATATCATTATTCTTCTACTCTATGTTGATGACATGCTGATAGTCGGTCATGATGCAAGCAAGATTGAAGACCTGAAGAGACAGTTAAGCAAGTTCTTTGCTATGAAGGACTTAGGCACAACGAAATAGATTCTTGGTATGAAAATCTCCCGTGACAGGATGAATGGGAAGTTGTGGTTGTCTCAAGAAAAATACATTGAGAAGATTCTTGAGAGTTTTAGCATGAAGGATGCCAAGGCTGTTTGTTCTCCACTTGTAGGTCATTTTAAACTTAGCTCAAGTCAATGTCCTTCAAGTGACAGAGAGAAGGAAGAGATGAGCCGAGTTCCTTATGTATTTGCTGTTGGCAGTTTGATGTATGCCATGGTGTGTATAAGGCCAAATATTGCTCATGCTATTGGAGTTGTAAGCAGATTTCTCTCAAATCCGGGAAAGGAGCACTGGGGTGCAGTGAAGTGGATACTGAGGTATCTAAGAGGTATTTCCCGGGTATGTTTGTGTTTTGGTAAGGATGAACACATGTTCGATGGGTATACAAATTCGGACATGGCAGGCGATGTGGACTCTAGAAAATCAGTTTCAGGGTTCATGATGACTTTTGCAGGGGGAGCTGTCTCTTGGCAATCAAAGTTACAGAAGTGTGTTGCATTATCCACCACAGAAGCTGAATATATTGCAATTACTAAGGGTTTCAAGGAGGCTTTGTGGACGAAGAAGTTTCTTGAAGAATTGGGCATGCAACAAGAGAAATGTATTGTCTATTTTGATAGTCAGAGTGTTATCCATCTTTCCAAGAATTCAACATTCCATTCGAAGTCCAAGCATATTGATGTTAGATATCATTGGATACGAGATGTTCTTGAAGCCAAGGAGTTGTACTTGGAGAAGATCCACACTAGTGAGAATGGGTCCGATATGTTCACCAAAGCATTATGCAAGGAGAAGCTAGAAGCATGTCGGGAAAGAGCAGGGTTGGTAGAACCCCCCAAATAGTGTTAAGGGGGCGAATTGTTGGGTCCAGCCCATTTGGTGTGTGGATCAATAATGGGCTCCATGGCCCAAGTTAACACAAAAAAAAAAAACAACAACTATGTCAACTATTGGAAGGCAAAAGTGTAATTGACAAGAAAGTTGGATGATGGATTTTCTTCATTCGTATGATTGAGGAGTGCACTGCTTTCAATTGAGAGGAAAAAGAGAGAAGAGAAACCAAGAAGAAAGGGAAGGAAGAAAGAGAGGGTTGAGCTAGGGCAAGAGAGTTGATCGGCAAGTTGGTGTCGGCGTTCATCCAAACCTGTTGGAGTGATCCTTGCAAGTAACTCTCCTCGGCCTTAGGGTCTGCTTCCTCATTTTATCTTCTTCTTGATGCTTGTTGTGTAGATCCATTCTTGAGATGATGAACTCCTCTTGTTGATGCATTGTTGATGCATTGTTGTTGTTCCTCTAGTAGTATCTAAAGAAAACTCTTGTCATTCCATAGTTGATATAGTAAAGCATATTTAAGAGGCTCTTAGGAGTCCCGTGATTTTTCCATCGATTCGAAGGGTTTTCCACACTAAAATTGTTGTGTTGCTTTGTTGTGTGTTTGATCATCTTATTCTAACAAGAATTGAGGGGTTTTATAGTTGTTTAAGCTTGGTTTGAAGCTTTGAAGTGTTGTAGAAGCCTTGGGAAGACATTTGAAGCCCTAGGGAAGCCTTTTAAGCTTGGCTGTGAGGCATACGGGCAGCGTACGAGCCGCACGGTGTCGCCAGTGAAGTGTACGGATTGTTCACGACCGCATGAAGTCCGCACGTGAACTGTGATTTTGCTACAATACCATAAACATTTTTTTATTACAGTACTTTGTTGGGTAGTGAAGTGTATGGGGTGCATACGAGGCGCACGACATCAACAGTAAGGTTCATGGGCAAGCTTGCGTCCTCATATTAACTGCACATAAATATTAACAATGCTACATTATAATAAATAGTAACTGACAAGGGCCCGAAAGTGCATGGGTTGTCGCAGTAATAAAGCACCCCGGTGAGAGGGTAGTTGAATCCACAGGGAGTAGGGATTGTAGACATAAGAACTTGCTATTTAGCTAGTGTAAAGTACGAATGGTGAGAGCAAAAATCAATGTGTGTGTGCAAGAGTAATTAAGAGAAATAAGAAAATGAAAGAGAAATATGGAAGACAGGAGAGTGCAAGTAAAGAGTAAAGAGAGAAACAATCAAGTGTAAAATAGGGTACCCGAACAAGCTCCCCCTAGGACTAATATTCTAGTGCAAGACAATGTATTATACTCTCCTATTGAAGTTTAATGAGTCATGGACATCCTAAAGCACGCAGTCCCAAACCTAAGGTCAACCATGACTAATCCCAACATTATGCCCCGGCATTAGGTTTCACTACGACCCTTAACTCTTGTTGACTTGTCAACTAAGCCCTAGGGGAGTCCATCTTCCTAAGCTTCACACTATATGGGATTGCTTTATGTTCTAAGGATTCCAAGTGATAGATCTTGTTCCTAATTATAGTTCTAACTCTTTGGTCCAGGTGAAAGAACCCTAGTTTTAGTTAAGCCCCAGCACTAGGATTCATTACACCCCTTCACTCTGTTGCTTGCGCAACTAAGCCCCAGGGGAGTTCATCTCCTAGCACTTCGCTCTACTTCAACCGTTAAGAACTCTTGGAACACAGAGGTAGGGAAAATTACACCGGAGGGGAAATGGGACGTTTCGCTACCTCACGACTCACCCTCGACCCTCTCCAATCTCAAGTAGTCTAATCCTTTAGAAGTTGTCACACCTCCAAAGGACAACCTAGATGATTCTCAACCTTAGTGTCACGGCTAAAGGAAAATCAATACGATAAGCAATCAAGATTGGAACTCAATTAAATACATCAATTAAGAAAGCATAATAACATGTCATAGAAACAATATCATCCTAGGGTTTATAAGTCCGAATACCCACAAGGGATTTAGCTCTCTATGGAGCTATACAAATCCATCAATGTGTAAGAATAAACAAGAAAGATAAACATAGATGAAAATCTCTTGTGATGTGTGGCGATGGTCATGTGAGGTCGCTCTGTCCTCTCCACCAAGCTCCTCGTCAAGCCTAGGACACATCTCGCCGGATCAGTCCCCACGAAAGCTCCCCCAATAGCTATCTTCCGACGGGCTTCGATGTGATGCCGAGAACTCGCTCCAATCCTCCACAAAGTCCTTTCCAAACCCTAGCCACGGCCCTCTAGAAAATAGGCGAAAAGATCCTTCAAAAAGTCCGGAAAGGTCCTTTAAATAGTGCTGAGTCATGGCTAAAAATCGGCTGAAATCGGGCATCCACACGACCGTGTGGAATTTCAACACGCCCGTGTGGATTTTCTGGATTCGGTTTTCTGTCGCGTAGTGAACAGTAAACTGCTACAGTATTGCTACGGTACTCGCGCATCAAATGTTCCCGATTTCATTGCTCTTCATCGAGGCCGTTGAATTGCGTACACAATCAACGATAGGTCATATCGATTGCTTCTTTTCTCCTCATTGGTGAAGTTCTCCTATGTTACACGGGTTAGACTTTTGTGAATGTGATTGCCGTTGTGCCCCTTTAAAGGAGGTTGGCACACACCCACAAGTCTAGACTCGTGCCTTGTTCCTTGCTTGATCCAAGAACTCCCCAACAACTGCGAATATGACCTAACTTTGCTCTTTCTTTACTAAGTTTACTCCACAACCCTACAATGCACAAAAGAACACAAATGCACACCAATAATGATAAAATCTGAGAAAAGTAATGCTCAATGTAAGACAATAACACTTCGTATTACTATAACACGAGCACTTATCAGTAACATTACTACAGTGACTTCCGCGGATAATTTCACTGTTCCAAAATCAGAAAACCCCAACATATTTTAACTTTGCAATTAAGGGCTCAGTAATAAACATTAACAAGAAAACAATAAAGAAATGAACCTTAATTTAATGGTGGAAAAGAAGTACATTGCTGAATAAAGTATCGTAGAAGGCAGAGGAAAAAATAGAAACTTTAAAAGTTAGTTGAGCAAATATATGAAATTGATTATCACATTTAAATATTTATAATATTGACTCATTATTCTTGATTTAAAAAAAAAAATTAGTTGAGATTACATAGAATTGATTACGTATCAAATTATAAATTTCACATTTTAATTTATAATAGTAGAGAGTTATTATAATCATAATGATTAAGTTTTAAAAAATTTTATGGTTTTAATATTCATTACGAGGCCTCCAATTTAGACCTAGAATGATTGTTTTAGTGATTTTATCTCAAAGCCAACTCTGAGAGTTGGAAAAGTAATTCCACTGGACTCACTAATTTTTCTTATTTTTAAAAAAATCAAATTGTGAAAAATAATTCTATTATACTAAACACACTCTTATATAGAAAAATTTTTCAACTATTCTAATTCCATAAAAAAAAATCCCCCAATATTTTTATACCTCAGGAGAGTTTGCACTTTTCGAGTTATTTATTTTTAAATGCGAATTTAATTGCAATTACTGGTATACCCTTAACCTCTACATGAGTCAAACATCGACCACGGGTCAGAAACAGACAAGGGTTAGTTTGATATATTTTTAAGGGTAAATAATTTAAATAGTCATCCAACTATTATGCTCTGCTCACTCAATCACTGAATTATAAAAAATTTTAATTAAGTACCCTAACTTTATGTTTAATTAGATTACAGGGGCTAACTCCGTCAACGACATGCTGATGTGGCATGCCACATAATGTCCTCTTGCCATATTAGCATGCCACATGGACAAAAAAGTCAAATTCGATAAGGGATATTATTGCAATCTATCTGACTAAAAAATTCAAAAATTCAAAAACTAAATTACGTTTTGTTTTATCTAACATGAAGAATTAATTATATGAGTTAACTATCCAAGGTAAATAGGGGTTTTATTTAGATGTCATGCTGATGTAGCAAAGGGGCATGACATTACATGTCACGTCAGCATGCTGTTAACAGAGTTAGCATAAGTGACCAAATTGAATACAAATCTAAAGTTAAAGGTATCCAATTGAATTTTTTAAATTCATTCACTGAAATAGGAGTAACCAAATAATTGAGTAACTATTTAAATAATTTATCTTATCTTTAAAAACATTTTAGTAAGGACTACAAAGCAAGAATTCCAAAAATAAAGGACTGAAAAGCATTTAAAAAAAAAGTCAGATGGATTGCTTGGAAAAATTGTAAACGTTCAGGGATTTATAAGTAAGTTAATTCCTCTTCTCATAATTTGTCCTTTTCTCTTAGCTCGTATCAGCACGTGTAGTGGCAAAAAACCAAGAAACGTGTCACCAAGATTTTTTCCAACCCCAACATGCGCCGAGTGCCACAAAGCACCACCGAGGTTTCTCTTCTCTTTAGGTACGCTTTGCTGAAGAATCTCATCTCTTTTTCTCTTTGAATCATGCTTTACTTCTTCATTCTGGCATTTTCTCGAGCATTTGGTAGGTGTCTGGTTTTGTTCTCTGTGTCATGATAGAAATAAGGAGCAAACTGCATCCGTATGTATTGGCTTTGGATTGGGTTCTTGAAAGATCTGCTTTTTCGTTTTGGAATTCATTCTTTTCTTGTTCATTGTGGCATTTTCGTGACCACTTGTTAGGTGTCTGGTTTTGTTCTCTGTGTCATGATAGAATTAAGGAGCAAACTGCATGCGTATGAATTGGCTTTGGGTTGGGCTCTTGAAAGATCTGCTTTTTCGTTTTGGAATTCATTCTTCACTTGTTCATTGTGGCATTTTCGCGAGCACTTGTTAGGTGTGTGTTTTTCACGGTTTAAGTAAGTGCAATTGCATATTTGCATGCATATGGTTTGAATTGCTGGCAAGAAAGGGTAGCTTTGGATTGGGCTTCCAAAGATGTAATTTTTTTCTATGTCGTGGTGGGAGTGTAACGATATGCATATGCATGGGATTGGTAGTGTTTCTCTTTGAAATTCAGATTTAATTACTACTTGTTTGTGGGATTTTCTCTGGTTTTGTTCTTTGTGTTACAATAGCAGTAAGTCTAATGGCCTGCATATGGATGAGACTGCTAGCATGGAAGATTAGTTTTGGACTAGGCTCCTAAAAATCTTGTTTTTCCTCTTTGGAATTCATGTTTTACTTCTTCATTGCGGGATTTTCTTGAGCATTTGTTAGTGTCTCTGTTTTTGTTTTCTGGTGTCACGATTGAAGTGTAACAGCATGGTATGGATGGAATTGCTAGCAAGGAAGGGTAGTGTTTGGTTGGTATCCTAAAGATATAGTATTTTATGGATATTTGGTCATGAGTTGTGATCCTTTGGCCTGTTTTTCTCTTCGCATTTTTTGTAATTTTGCTCTTGAATGTGAGAGACTCATAATTTGTTTGACAAGGTTGCTTCTTCTTCTGTTGTTTTTAGTTTATCACTTCCTCTATTTTTCATGGTTGCTAATGATTCTATATTTGCTTCTGTATCTCCTTTGCAGTAATTTAGGTTTATCAGTTCTCATGCACAATTTATCCATGTGTTGCATTTCATCGACAATGAATTAGTTTTAAGTGGCATTTTTTAACAGCTGTATCGTTCAACATTGCATCATACAGTTGTAAAACAAAAGGGTTGTTTTCTTAGCAATTGGTTTTATGTTTCTGAAGTTGGTATGATACAGTACGCAATTCTAACTGGAAAATTCTAATCTAAATCTGTTGAATTCTTTGGTAATTGTAGGAGGTTGACACAGAGAACACAGTTCCTAATTGTTCAAGATCAAGCAAATTTGATCTGAACTACTCATGGATTATGATTTTAAGTTTAGTTTTGGAGGTAACATCTGCATCAGACAGAAAAGAAATCCTAATTTCCTTCAATATTTCTGTATTCTTATTTTCTTCTATGCTCTGCGCAATATATGTGCGATTGACCATATGATGAATTACTTTCAGGTCTCAGATGGTACTATTTTCAATGTCATTATATTATATCATATTATATTATGTTATACTGATTTGCGTTTGCTTCAGGATACTTCTTTCTGATATTATAGCTTTAGTTGTAGAAAGCCATACAAACGGCGTGATTGCTACCCAAGCTAAAGTCTCCTCCTGACTTGACATGGCAGGGAATTTGTGATTTTTTTTAACTTAGCATTTTTTACCACTTTCTCATTTAAATCGATGCCATATATGAAGATATAATGGCTAAAGTTTGACTATAGGCATCAAATAAGAAACGTTAGGTGTTTTATGTGCCACCACTTGGGCTAGCAGAAGTATTACTAAACCTTTCCAAGTACATGTTTAGATAAGTACTGAACGGATAACCTAAATTATAAGATAGGTCAAAAGGCAATCCTTTGGTGGCTTACACCAACGTCATTTGGAAATTTTTAGTCCAATATTTTTTTTTTAAATTTTTTTTTTCAGAATGCTAACTTTCTTGGCTAATTAAAAGTCTTGATGCATATTAGAGCTGAAACTTGATTATGTTGATACCAAACGTCCTTTATAGAGCTATGAAGCTATTTATTTATTCAAAAAGAAGTTTATTATGGCTGGAATTCCATTAGTCCATGGTAGAAGCGGTGCTTTTCCAAGTATCTTCAACAACAATCACCAAGGACATCACCAGGCTCTATTGCAAGTATATATCATTTCCCTGAATGTGTAATTGGATGACATCATGGGAATTGTGTCTCTGGAATTTCAAGGTGTATTGAGTAATGAGAGTATTCTATTTTTTGATAAATTATTTGTGTGCTTTGCTCACCTTGTTGCCCTTGTTTGAGAGAGGGAAAGAGCTAAGAACATGTGGTGTCTTCTTAGAGAAGTTGGATGCAGTAGAGAGAGGGGATTTCAAGATATCATTGGAAATCTTATTTACCACCTTCTAAGCATAAATGGACATAATTCATTGTCCAACAAGTAAGAAGGTGCATTATGTTGGAAGAATACTGTAGAGGAAATAAAAGTGGTATATGCCAAATGTTTTGTAGGAGTGGAAGCCTGATCTCCAGCTGATATGTGCTTTGACTTTATCTTGAAATACGATGACCCAGCTCGAGGTTGGCTGGATACTAAGTTAAAGCCTGACCGTCTAGCTTGAGGTTTGTTCTAGGTTGAGCTTCTCTTGAACTACTCTCTGTGGATCTAAGTGAGTAAATTAATCAAGCCTGTATTTAGTTCAAGAGAGAAGAATGGACAAGAATCCATAGCTAAGAGCTCAGCACTAGCAAACTCCTATCCAAGCTCCACTTTACCATCACACTGCCTTGCAATCTGTTTTCACTTAAAAATATAAAGTATATGACCGTATAGAGGAAAACTTAACCCAGTAGAATCAAATGTGAATTTTGCTGCTCAGAAACTGGATAGCTCGTTTGACATGACTGATGCCTAGTGGTTTCATTTTTATTTTAATTTATTGAGTGTCTCCAGTTAGCACTAACTGTGCGTCCTCAAGAAGGTCATTGCATGAGCACTTGCAACTTGGTTTCATCTGTTATAGTTCATCATGCTAAAATTAAATTTCCCAATAGTGCAATTTACTGAAATCCTTGTGCTGGATTGGTTCTTTATCTGAAGTTCATCATGCAGCTCTACATAATTGTCAACTTTTAATTTACTGGAATCCATGTGCTGGATTGGTTCTTTATCTTAAGTTCATCATGCAGCTCTTCTGAAATGTCAACTTTTTTAAATTTTCTCTTCTCTTCTTCATGTCTTGGCACTGTGTGATGGACCGATGTACAGTAAAAATGATTTGAAGAGCACAAATTTCTTACCTTTTCATGATTTGCTATAACTTTAAGCCACCAACTCAGTTTACCTCTAGTACCTATCACTCGTCTGATCTCCAATGGAAGCCCGTTGTGCTTATCCTAAATGAAAAAGAAAACCATTATCAGAGTTGTCCATGCTAGGTTGGAATCTAGATCCAGATTACTTCTGGCATAGCTATAAGCCAGTAGTCTGTTTGTGATTGGTAGCTTTTTGATGTCTCATCTTACTCAGGCTGCCCTGCTAAATGTTGTCTCTTTATCTATTTTCTGCTTTATTAAAGTTCCAGCTGATTACATTCTCTGCAAAGAATTGATTCTTTGATGTTTCGCGGTACAGATAAAAATGAGAATGCCAGTAAGAGAGAGGAACAAAATGGGGAAAACCATAAGATTGAAATAAAAAAGCCTACAAAACAAGTTGGAGATACCGTGAAATATGAAGGTGAAATGGAGTCATCTAAGAAGGGATCTATTGAACAAAATGCCAATATGAAAAATAGTGTCACTGGAGAAGTGAACATGGAAGCTGTCATAAAAACTGATGATGTTGTTCGAGCAGGTGGTTTTGGAGCAACAGATGATATTGGTAGCCTCCTTCCTGTTGCAGTTGATTCTACTGATTTTGAGGCTTCACTTCGTGATGCACGAGATTTTGAAGAACCTCAAGGAGAAACTTTGAGACCTGGTCTAGGTTGGACTGAGCCCAATGCTTAATGTCCCACTGCTAACATTAACTGATGCTTATATTTCTCATGTATTTCTGAGAAAGATGAATACTACCAGACTTTTCAGTTAGTACTTTGTGGTAGTTTCCTCTTATTGTTCTTTTGTGAGGTATGCTTACTGGCCTTCTACTTACGCATTGTGCATCCTGTCATTGTAGTCTGTAGAATAAAATTCTCTTCAGCTTCTTCTTCCGCACAACATGGTTGTAAGTTGCTGTTGCTGTTGTTTTTGTTATTGTTATTAGGTGATGATAACATTGTTAGTCATAATCTGCTGTTGTTATTGTTTTTGAGATCTCAGTGTGAGACAAATGCATTCTTTTTTTTTTATTTAATCACACCAGGAAAATGTGGTGTTTTGCTTGACCACTTGCTTGACCCATGTAGTTTAGTGCTGGCCCTCTTTTCCAAGCCATTTTCTTTTGTCATATGTAGGTAGTTCACTAGTTCCAAATGATCTGTCCTTTTCTTCTTGTATTTCATTAGTTCTTATACAGTGAATTGGATTTAATGTGTTGGTAAGATTGCTTTTTGGAAATCCAGTTGTCATAGTTAAAACTAAAAGGCTTGAAAAATGAAAATGCATGGATTTTACCTTCGAGAGGACCCTTCACTAGTGACTGCTTTGTTTTCTTGTTATTTGTTTTTCTATAGATTATTGTGAAGGTACTAAATTCATAGCCCACTCTTCTTTCTCTTTAATATTCTGGGGGATGCTGTCAAGTGGCAATGTCAGAGCTACCCACCATTGCCTGGTGCAGACATGAGAGATAGCTTGTGAAAAATGTTGGATACTATTACTAAAAATATCAGGAGATTGAAGAACATCAACAGCAAGTCTAACGAAAATGAAATAAAGTTGCACTGAAATCTTGAAGTTATAATTCAGTTGCTCAAGCTCTTTGGTCGACATTGATTAATGTTTCTTGCTTCTACCTTTATAATAATAATAATAATAATAATAATAATAATAATAAAATTAACAAAAAGTGGAGCTGTTCAGCACTGATGTTTAATAAAATATTGGCAGATCAAGTCACTTATGAAGCTGAAATAGATTAGTGGTTTCATCCATAACCTTCTTTAGAACACATCTATAATTTTCATGCTGTCTTTGTTTAGAGCACTCAAACACTTAGCCTTGTTCTGCTTACTCTGCCTCAGTAAGTGGTGGTGGAAACTACTTATGAGTTTCATTGCTAGTGTCATGTCATTTTTCACAAGTATGATCAAAGGCCTAGATATCTGTGCCAAACCTCCTGCTTATGAAAAGGATTTTTTCACATACCACGCTTTCAAACATGGCATTTGAATTGGGTACATGAAGCCAACGGTTTCAGTAAGTGCTGGTTTGCAGTTGAAATCAGATGCGGTGTGAGATGACAATAACCACTCAGGCAAGCTCCCCTTACCCACTTTGTACTTAAATTTCTATTATACCAATACTTTTACTCTGTTATTCTACTTTTTTTTTTTTTACTTTGTGCTATTTGGCTGTTAGAGCTATGCTTCAGAGTTTGGTGATCACATCCTCTGACATTTTTTAACTTTTATTATTGGACTTATCACTCATGGCTTACAGTTACAGGTTATTGTGGAAATAATATAACACAAAGAATACTAAGTTATTTTGAAATCATTTCATAATAAATTTTTCATCCAAATCTAATCTTTTTACTTGATGATTCTGGCTAGTCTTTAAACTTTACCTGATTTAAAACTCTATATGTTCTTGAGGAATCTCTCTCACTTGAATGCATGATTCAATTGTAGCAGAAGGTGACTTTGACAAATTTTTGGCGTATTTTAAGTTAGTTCTAACAAAGTATTAAATGAACTGGCAAAAAGTTGCTGCGAGATCCATATGATTGTTCCAAGATTATTTTTTATTTGTGTATATATGTATTACCAACTTCAAAAACTATTTTGAATTTTTTTTCTGATAAATTCTGTTTATAAATTTCAGATTTTTTGTGCGTGTTGCATTAATCACCATTTGGTTAACACAGTTGTGGTTAAATAACAATTATTATATACAACCATTAATTAGATTTTCACATCTTTTGTCATTATTTTATAGATTTCAAGGGATGGCCAACATTGTCCATGAATGATCTCTGGTGGTATCCACGCACTATAAGTTTGGTAGGGACATACTCAAAAGGAAAAGTATCCCACTGTATAACTCTGTCCGTTAGTGGTTAGAGATAATACATACCAACAAAAGATTTTAAACTAAGTCATGTATGCATGAGCAAATGGCATTTTTACAGAGGTGTATATACAATTCATGATTTTAACCCTTAGACATAAGTATTTCTTGTTGCTCTGTACATCCATGTATGCATGTTCAGATATGTGTCTGCCTGACTTTTGTAAAAGATGTAAGCAGATGTAAACTATGTATTTTCTCGTTCATGAAGTATATACTGCCCTTCTAAAAATTCTCTGCCCTGGTGCAAGGATAGACAAAGGATCATAGAAATGTTTTCTTTGGGCAAAGAGTTTCCATCTGGAGCCAAAGTGGGTCTTCCACTCTTCTTCACTGCTGTAATAAGGCAAGTATTGCTTCATCCCAATATCAGCTCTCTTGCAAAAATCTAGTACCTTTTCATTCATTTCTAATGCACTATCTAAACTGTCATGATTTGATGAGTTTGGTGCTGAGGAAAGGAAAGCCACAAGGTAGAAAACCTCCTCATCTGGAATGACTACTGATGTTTGGTTATTCCACCTGTTATGAAAATGAAACCACACTTGGAAACTTCAATTTTCTGAAAAGTAAAAAAATGAGAACTGAATAATTGAAACAAAGGCAATAATCTTTACTTGGATTTGTTTAGTGGATAGAGAAGGATGGGACCATTGTTGCTGTCTTTAAGAATGTTGCCAAAGACTCCATCAGCAAAGTCATGAATTTTACTTTTTGGTATGAGAAGGTTTAACCATGGGTGTGGAATCTCCCACAAACCTTTTGACCGCAACTTGACTTCAGATACATGCACTCTGTCTAAGAACTCCAAGTATGTGACCTCTGACTGGAACAGTGTTGACGGTATATATCTCAGTTGTGACAAGAGTGTGTTAACTTCCTGCAAAAATAAGAGAATGTTTCAGAAAAGATTTTTTTTTTTTTTTCTGCATGCATGTCAGTTATTGTTTATTGATTAATTTTTACCTGGTTCATGATATCCGTTTCATCAGCATTGAAGTTTTTTGTCATCTCAAGGCAAAATAGAGTTTTCCCATCTGATTTGAAATGGCTGGCTTGAATAGGATCCTGAGGGTTGAAGGAGGACCTCCAGTTATTAAGAATTCCTGTCCGGTTTATTATCACAAAGCCTTCGATGTAGTCAAACGTCTTCTTCGCTGATATCAACATCTCTTGATCTTGTGTGAATGCAGTGAAGTTTGAGTACAGAACTCTAATCCATCTCACCTGCAAGAAGGAATTTTTGTTATTTTTGTTTGGTTTTTGAAAGAATTTTCAAGCCTGGTAAAGAGCAATGTTTTACCATTTGTGGTGCTGGTTCAAGTGCAATTCTAGCTTTGGTGATGATTCCAAACTGACCAAGTCCTCCAAGAGCACCATAGAAGAGATCAGCATTTTCTCCAGGAGAGCAGGTAACAACCTCACCTTTCCCTGCACTCAAAAAGTTCAGCATGGTTAATACTAAAAAAAAATCAATTCTTTCTAATATTTCATCATTATATTTGTATATTTAGATGAACCTGTAACAATCTCAAGCTGATGAACGTTGCTAATCTGTGGACCATGTTTGAAAGCCTGCCCACTGATGCCAGCATTAGATAATGTGCCGCCAACAGTGAGATGAAGATAGTCAGTCCATGATTTGGGTGCAAGACCATGCTTGAGACTCTCAAGCAGAATATTTATCCACAACTCTCCTGCAGAAACATCCACATATGATGATAACCTTCCTGAGTGCACATGAATCTTTTGCTGCTGAAGAGACTCCATTTGGATAACGATGCCACCCGGTGCTTGAGCCTGACCCTGGAGTGAATGTCCATGACCTCTAGCAGCAACAGTTAATGAAGAACTCTGCCCCATTTGGTAAACATGCTTGATTGTAGCAGATATATCAGAAATAGTCTTCGGTGTTAAGACGACAAACGGCTGAAACTGAAACCGGTTGCCGAAGTCTTTTGCAGCATGCGACACATTATGAAAGTCGAATTCTCCGTCCAGACTCAACTCTAACTCACTCAGAGTGGAGTCAACGTCAGTGTTATACGTTTGCATAGCAATTCTACTACTCAAGAAGAAGATCATCAAGAACTTGACAGTGGTGGAAATGGACGAGGTTGTCATGTTTATGGTTTTGGTATACAAGAGAAGGTAAAGAAGATGTTGGTGGTGGTGGTGGTGGTGGTGGTGGTGGTTTGGAAGAAGAAGGGGAGGAGGGAGATTTAAAAGGAAATCTTGGTGCTGTTTGATGAATAGAATAGAATAGAAAGCATGAGAGAGATGGCAAGTGGCAACTTGGATAATGAAGGGTGTTCTTGTCAATTCCACTTGGGTTTCTGAGGTAACAACCAACCTGAACCTGTTAGTTAAAACAAGCGAGGGAAAAGAACAGTGAGTGATGGACAATATATGGGAGTTGTTGTTGTACATGGGAAAGCTTCAATCATCAAAGTTGATGGCATGAGAATGAACATTTTATTAGATTTGAGGATTATTAGTGTTGATGAGGTCCACAGAAGGATGATGTGATTCGCCACCTAGATTCTACACCTAAGATGCTGGCCTTGCTTTTTGATGGTGAGAGGAAGGTGGGGCTCAAACGATCACACTCTGAGAGTGATTCCCGGAGGGCGGCCCGTGTATGGGAGGGAGCTTGGAGTTCACATGAACACACCAGGCCTTTGTCCCTACCAAACTCCCACTCATCTCTGACTTTTAAACTTCAAGTCTTCGAATACACACCAGGAAGATAAATAAATCAAGTTGTTTATTATTTAATGATGATTGATTTCTTTCTTTTTTGTGTTTCTGCAAGCAAGTGCAATTTGCGAAATTCTGTTGATGTCAGTATTTTGTATCTGTGGAGTACGTATTTCTCTTGCAAAATTTTCGCCATTGTCAGTATTTTTGTTTCTGCTAAGGAGTATTTCTGCTGCATTAATCTGACCATGTATTGTGTTGATTTCATGTCGTCGGGATTGTGATCGGAGGACCGGATTTTGACTGGTGAATTTTGCACCACAAACTTGTTGGGGGGACCAGAAGAAGAAGATTTGTGTTAAGATCACAGAAAAGAAGAAAAAAAAATCATGTGTTGGAAGACTAATTTTATTATTATTATTATTATTATTATTTTGAAAGAAAGAAATACAGAATATTACAAGTGATAAGTGCAAAGGCAATCTAAACATGTGTTTTTTGCTTGTTATTTTTTGGGTAGGTTGATTCTTAGTGCAGGTCTTTGGTTTAGCTATTTATTCTTGGACAAGCAACATCCAAATGTGAGGAAGGCAAGAAAAAAAAAAAAAGCTCACCATTCTTTAATAGGTGCATTGGCCCCTCTCTAACGGTGTGCAATTATGCATACCCTAAACTGCAATATGGAGGATCTAATAGGGTACTCAATCTCTTGATTTTATTTTATTTTTTAATATTTTTTTAATAATCCTCCTTGCCAAACAAAAATCATTATTTTGCTTGACCATGACCTATTTTTCTAAAAGTTATTTAACAAATATTTTTTTTAAAAAAAATTTATATATTTCTGTGAAGTATTAATTATTTATCACTATTGCAATAAAAAAATTGTAACTTTTTTTTTTGATAGGTTAGAGATTGAAAGATCATATCTCTCTTACGATAATTGATGTATGTGAATGGTTTGTCTATTTTATAAAAAAAAAATTTGATTGTCTCAAACCAAATAATTTTTTTTTTATAAAAATAAATTATATATTAATAAAAAATAATATATTTATTAATGGTTGAAGGTATATTAATCGTGGATCCAAAGTTATTGAGGCATATATACTTGTCTCCAAAAGTGTAAGTGACAAAGGCAACTTATTTATGTTGAAGTTGCTTGCTTGTTTGTGCTTATCAAAAGCAAAACCAAGTTCCCACTTTTACACCAACAACTAAAGAATCATAATTTTTAAATTCCCTCAAGAAAGCCAAGAATCTAAAATTGATACCAAGTCAAACAATTTTTTTCAAAGTGTTCAATGAGTGTGTCTTGTGAATTTTAACTTCTCTTTTTTGGGCTCAATTCGTTACAAAAGCACTCACACACAAAATGCGAATATTTGAAAGCGAATATCTTTAAATGATTAAAATAAAAGAAAAAAAATTGGTTATCACTAAATTGTCAACAAGCTTCTCATAATCAACTTTAAAAAATGGGGATTAAAGTTTTGAAAAAATCAATTTCATGATCAACAACATACAAGCTAATAACCGTTGTTGTAGATTATTTCTTTGAAGAGATGATGATGAAAGGACAAAAAAAAAATCAGGAGGCAAATGAACTTTTTAATTTTATGAGACAACTAACCAATAAAAGATGATTTATAAATGTGATTAGAAGTTGTTAGCTCTTGATTTGTAAGTGTCACAAATGCAATCTAGTGGACCTAGTGGTGGATATGCCACATTTTTTTTTGCTTTATTTTATATTTGAATGTTCTTATTTTTTTTATTCACAAATATTTCATTTAATTTATAAAGTAAAATAGTTTGATTTTTATGATTTAACAACATTTCATTTGATTTGATGGATACAAATGTTTGACAAATAGAGATATATAAATCATGGTTTTAATTTGAAGAATAAGGGTTATAGAGTCAATTTATTTTATTATTATTTTATTCATTAAATTTTAATACCTAGTTAATTACAAGTACTTCTTATATTAGCCTTTAAGCAAGTTTTTCCTCGTTTTTTTTTTCTCTCTTTGTTATTATAAGTTTAATACTTAGAAAAGTACTATTTAAATTAAAATTCTAACAAAACTTAAATTCTTAAAACATAATCAAGGCGATTGTTGTAAATGTTTGATTTCTTTTCGATGTATAGTTGAAGATTTTGGGGGTGTGGGGGTGGTTTGGCTGATTGTCTAAAAATAAAAAATAAAAGAAAATAAAATAACAACCAGGAGCTATTAATCAATGCAAAGAAGAAAATATCTCATGATCATGATCAAGGTATATAAAGATATACATAAAATAAAAAGGCATTGTCGCACCACATAGAGCACATATATAGATATATAGATATACACATATAGAGCAAAGGGTAGGTATATATCCTCTTTTTGTCATGCCTCCTAAATCCTGCTACATTCCACTTGCATCAATGTCCCCTTGTCTCTTGCCATGGCAGGAAACATATACAGTAACAAGTCCCTCATAACTTTCCACATCCAACAAACTTTATGTCAAAACCACCATCTTTCCACACAAACTTTTAGATGATGTTACATGGAGGGATGATGATCACTTGTTAGGGTTTGTGGTGGCAATGAAGATATCAGAACTTTGAAAAATATATATATATATATATATATATCCTCAATCCTAGCACATTCACAAGTTTTTAAGTTGTCTAGATTTTATTCATCTTAATCTTATCATATGCCTTACAATGTGGAACCTAAAGATTTCGATGAATTATGTTAAGATATGTGGAGATATATATGTGCCTTTTATGGAGTTGAGCATATTCCATGTGGATAACATCATTTTACTCTAAGCAATGTTATAATATTCTCTTGGGCTTATGTTTTGAGTTCAATGCATCAATGAGAAATTGCACTAACTCAAGCAAGAATATGGAATGAGAATGAGATGCAAGTTTGGACTGCTTAAGACTTTGTCTTTCTTAGCTATGAATGAATATATTCTTCCCTTATGCTAGCTTATCTATATATTTTTAGTTTTTGTATTGTTGATATTAATCTTTATATTTTCCGAGAGTGATGTGGCTTCTCTATCATCATCTCATAAGAGTGATGTGGCAAAAAAATAAAAAATAAAAAGATAAATATATATATATGATTTATAAACAATTACAAATTTTATAGAGTATTTATACTAATAGGCTTTAAAAAATTATCAAAAGTTAAAAATTATAAAAAAAAAGTGAGAATCCCTCCAGAAATGGAACTGTGGAGGCAGGAATTAATGAGAGAAACAGAAAAAGAAAAATAAATAATATTAAGTAATATCACATAATATTATTATTTATTTGATGTGTATGACAAGTGCATGATTTATTAAATAGTAAATAAAATCTCATTCCTACAACGAGTATGATATTGATTACTAATTTCTTATAACTAGAGGTTATCTAGACAAATCCAAAAATAAATATGAAATTTGAACATAACTAATTCTACTTAAAACTAAAACTATTAAATTGTGGTCGGTGGCAAGGAGAGAGAATTCAGAATTCAAAAGCTTTTAAAATTAAGGTTTCACCACACCGGTAAATAAAAAATCTTATATAACTTTTTCTTTACTAAACTTAATTGTTTGAAAATGGTTTATCTTAAATTGCTCACTATTTTTATATATAACTTAGATGAACTTATACTTTCCTGCTAATTGAATTTAATTAGACCATTTAAGTTCCATGATAACCATTGATCCTCAAGAAATTCAAATTTATGGTTTTAGGCTTAATACTAATATTTCTAAGACTGGAGTTCATATTTCAGTCCTTTTTTTTATGTCTAAGATCATGCAAATACGTTATCCATTATATTCACAAGCATGAAGTACCAAAAGATTAAATAAAACAGAATTTAACTATTAAAGTTAAAAAAAATCAATAAAAAGAATCTTTATTCATCAAGAGGTTAATTCCCAACCTTAGAAAAATAGATCTACTCACTCATGTTCGAATTACAATTCATGCCATTCAAACTAAGCATCAATAAATAAAAATAAAAAGAAATAAAAAAAATTTGTTTGATTGATGAGTTCTACACTTGAACGTTGATAGATCTTCAATTAATTCTTGATCACCTCGGTATTTTGGTGTTCTTTGGTCTTCTAAAGCTTCCCAGCCTCGAACTCTAACCATGACAGCAAACATTCCTTTCTTAAAACCCTCCAAGGTCTTTATCTAAGATGAAATAAGATAGAGTTTTCTCTAGCGGCCATATGACATAGGTGTGGCGTGCACCACAGCTAAGTCATAGATCTCTCTGAATTAAGATCCTGCATTGTGCTCCATGCCCACAGTGGTTGACATTTGAAGGTCGTGTTCCTTGATGTTTTCTTGTTTTGTACTCTTTTATTACCGCAACTTCTTTTTATCTCTTTTCTTCTAACATGTTGAAAATAATTATATAATTGATGACAAATTCTAACCATCTGCATATATAGCAAAAAAAAAAAACATTAGGCTTAACCAAAATAATAATATTTAAGTAAAAATAGTATGATTAATGAACAAATTAGACTTAATTGTAGATTAAAATGTTATAAGATTTTTTTTTCTTAACAATATTGTAATAAACTTCCATGCTCCAAACTTAATTTACGTTGATATAAATTAAATTATTTTTAAATAATATGGATTTTTTTAATGATAATATTAAACATATGGTTTTATTTCTAAAACATGATACTATTTAAAATATAGGATCTTTTATTATATTTAGAACATCAACAATGATCAAATAACTATATAATTTACATCACAATCCATGCATGCATAACTAGCATAGTTTACATACACATGCATAACTAGTATCGTTTACATATATCTTGTCAAGCACTAGACATGTACCAGCGGGCATATTAAGAACATACATTTCCACAAACTGTTACTGCACACAATATGCAAATTATATTAAGAATATACTGTTCTTGGCCCCAGAGGATTAAAAAAAAAAATGTCATTTTAATCATTGAAATTCCAATTTTAATTTTTTATATAAAATATTATTAAAAAAAAGATGAAAATTTTGAATGGGTATAAAAACTCCACGCTTAGCCAAAAAATGTAAACCATATGTTTTCTATCAATTACGCTATAAGAAAATAATCCACAAGCTAATCAATGCCTCCTTTTTTTAGCGCAAAAGGACATTAGATTTGAGGGATAAGGACAAGATCCATGAGCCCTCACGTTTTTTTTTTATTGTATTTTGATCTTCAAATTGGGAATCAAAAGTTTTCATGATTTTTTTACCTCTTCTAGTGCAAAAGGTAATCATCATCAATAATATCGTATCTCATTACTTTTTTTATTGTCCATCCAAAGAGATGTATAGAATTTTTTCCGTACTATATCACAAATCTGGATTATTTCCTTAGATAGATGATTCCACTAATACTAGTAGTTTTCGAAAAGGCATGCTTGGAAATATGAAATGAAATGTTCATTCCAACTTGAGATTCTATACTCACTTGATAACAATAGTTTAAGTGAGGACCCAAAGGTTGATTAAAAAAATTATTAAAAAATTACGTCAATTTAAAGAATTTATCAAAAAGATTAAGTTTTTATTTTGTATATCCTGCATGAAATTACTAATTTTCATATATTTTTTAAAATTTACATTTTTACCTTTTATTCTCGATTATATAATTATGGAAGAAACGATTGTTATCCTGTTGGGTCAGCTCTATTTGGAGAGATCCATGAATAAGTGTGGGTTTCATCCACACAATTGAAATTTTTTTTTGATGCTATGTCAATATTTTGGAGTTACTGTGGTTAGTAGAAAGAAGAAGATGAATACGAAGTAAGAGAAGGAAAATGAAGATGAGAAGAGAGAGTCAAGAGCTAGGGCAAGATGATCAGATGGTGATATGGCAACGGGTTTAACTCAAACTTTCAATAGAAGATCCTTCCAATAAACTCTTCTTATCTATCTTGTTTGATCCTTCATTGATCCCTTTTTAATGTCTTTTGTTATTGACACACCAATTTGCGTGCATATAGCGCAAGTGCACGGGCGTCGAAGTAATAAAATACCCGGTGAGTAGGGTAGTCGAATTCACAGGGAACGGAACAATTAGTAATAACTATTTCTCGGTTATTTAGTTAGAATTAAGAATATGGTGAATGAACTCAATTTCAAGAATAAGAAAGTCGCAAGCAAGTAAAAGGAAAGTAAAAGAAATCTCAATCAATAAAAATGAGGTACCCGGGTAATGCTCCCCCTAGGATCTAACATGAAGTGCAAGATTTACTAAAACTTTCTAAACCAAGTTAAACGAGTTGAGAAAATCCAAGAACAATCGGTCCCTACCTCAAGGCCACCGATACTAGTCCTCTACGAGGTCCCGGTGGAGAAATCGCTCAATCTCAACACCTTATACCATATATGACGGTAATAAACTCTAGGGATTTATAAGAGTATACCTGATTCTAAAAGATAGACATAACCCTACCTCTAGGTGAAAAGTCCCTAACCCCCTAAAAGGTCTCGGCGGAGAAATCTCTCAATCTCACGCCTCACACCAAATATGGTTACATAACATTTATGGAATACGGAGATAGGATGCACAAATCAAAGGGGAAAGGGGACACTCCACTATCACATGACTCACCTTCTCAACCCTCTCTAATCTTGAGGTTTTAACCCTAATGGAGGCCTCTCTCTCACCAAGGCGAATAAATCATGCAATACAAATCAATCACAAGGATTAATACGACATGCAAGCAATGAGAAAACAAGATTGAAACTCTAATAAACTTGGATTTAATAGAAATCATAAAGTAAATCCAAAGATATGACCCTAGGGTTCACATACCCAAATACCTACTAGGGTTTACCTCTCCATGGGGCACATTACAAAAGAAAAGAATAATGCAATGAAAAGCAATGAAAACCATAGAATAAAACCCCCTTGAATTCGTGATGATGGCCTTGATGGGTCACTCAACGTCTTGAAGGAGCTCTCTCTGAAGCTAGGTTGCCGAAGGCTCCCTTAATGCTATGATGGATAAAAGATCCATCAAAGTTGGTGAAGAACACCCCCCAAACTCACCAAAGACCTCTTTTTCAAACCCTAGCCGCTTCGCGCTTCAATCGCTAGCAAAAAGTCTCCAAAGAATAGGGCAAAAGGGCTATTTATAGTCATAAAACGGGTATGTCACGTGCCTCCACGTGACTGTGTGACATTTCACGCTCCCTGTGAACTACAAAAATTCCCACGCGACCGCATGGAATTTTCATGCGATCGCTTGACTAATGTTTTTATTACAACACTGCTACAATGATTTACTACAGTGCTGTCATAAACATGTCTTACACACTCTTCTCTTGAGGCCACATGGTCAGGTACACATCCACGTGGTAGATTGTGTGGCTTTTCGTCGTCAAATTATTATTTGGAAGCTCTTGCATTCTTCACACAAATAGGGACATAGAAGTGTGACTGCTTTTGTGCCTTTCCAACTCACAAATTGCTTGAAATTCTCTTAGAAGTTGGCACACACCTCCATGTACATGAGCTCCTCTAGTGTTTTGATCCTTATGTTGTACAAAAATTCTCAAAATATGCCTTCATAACCTATCTTTGCTTTCTTTTCTTCTTTCAAGGCATTCACAACCTAATTGCACAAAGGAACACCAAATACACTTTATGAGACATAAACTATGGTAAAAAATGATGCTCAATGCATGTATAACATATAGAGAAATATGTCTACTCAAGCACTTATCAGTTATCTATCTCATATGGTAATGATGCATGTGTTGTTGTAAGCCTCTTTTGGTGATGGTTGATGCCATTATGGCTGTATACCTCTAGTTGAATCTAGAGAGGACTTTGTTATCCATTATCGATATAGTAGAAAGGTTTTAAGTGGCTTTATGGTCCTTTGGTTTTTCACCTCTCAATTAGATAGATTTTTCAAGCTAAATCGTATGCTGCATTTATATGTTAGATTGGCTTTGATAGTATTCGCTTCAGATCCTACTTTTGTACACAAAGGGAGGAAGATTATAGTTCCAAGAAAATTCTAGATTTTAGTACGGCTGCTATAGTAACCGTGCAGAGGTCACACTAATCACTGGTCAAAGTTTCTAATTTGCACAAGGTGCTATAATAATAGTGTTATAGTATCAGAGAATTATTAAGAACCACATGGACAACCACAAGCCAGTGCAGAGGCCGTGCTAATATTGTAGAGGTTTATCGACACTTAGTCCGTAGGAAGAGAAATATTTGGTATCAAAATCTTTTTGTACAGAAAAATTTGTAGAGGTTTGTGGACACTTTTGTTGTTGGTTGGGGTAGATGTTGAATTTGCAAATATTTTGGTATGGTTCGAAACTTAAGTGGGTAATTTGTTAGTACCCATAAGGTGTTTGATGAGTTACTTCCAAGTTTTAGTCAAAATTTAATATGTTCTACATTATATTTTTAAGATCTCAAAGTTTGGAATGACATAAATGATTTGGAAGAGTGTGGTTGATTGGGTTCAATTTGGTGATATAGTTGTTAATGTGCATGTTGTTATATGATTATTGTATGAGATAGTTAGGGTTTGATGATGGTGTTGTATATACTATTGGTTTTAGAATGCATGAGTGTGTGGTTTAGGCTTAAGAATTAGAGTGTGAGAAAATTAGATCATTTGGGTAGCATTATTGGACTTGGTTTAGTTCAATGAAGCAATTTGGTTTAGGCTAATTAAGGTTTAACATATTTAATTCAGTTAAAACAAGTTGGTTCAAGCTAAGTGAGGCTGCTTTAGGCATGTTTGGCCAAATTAAGTTGGTTTAACTTTAATGAACGCTAGCTTAATGCCAATTAAATAGTTTTAGTTGAAGTTAAGGACCAATTGAGTTAATTAGAATCATTTTTTAACCAAAATCGAGCTTTAACCTTTCAAGAACCAATTTGAGGTTAAAAACCAATTAAATAGTTCTAGTTAAAGTTTGAGGAACAGATGAGATAGTCAGAATGAATTTCAAACCAAATTGAGCTTTAACATTTCAGGCATTTCATATTGCACTAAATTACATATCATTCATGCTTCTTGGGTTAAGTCATCTAGAGTTTAATATTTTATAGGTGGCCAGACCTCCATCAAGGGCAAGGAACCTACATGTTAAGTATTATGAGTGGATTATTTTTCAAAACTTATTTTAAAATGATTTGCTACCAGTTTTATAATAATTTCATTTTTTAATCTACCATGTTTTAAATAAATCCTTTTTATGCTATTATAACTATGTTATAATGTTTATTATCCTATTTTACAAAGGTTGTATAACTTGCTTTACGGCTATGCCTACAAATAAGATTTTATTGATTTTTTATAAGTTATCGGTGGTACACTATAAGAAAAAAAACAATTTACCCAGGAACAATTAAGTGGGTAAAACTATAAAAATTCTTGGGTAAAATAGTTTGACTAGGGATTATCCACGGGTTAGAATCACAAGCTAATATGCTCGAGGGTAAAACATTACCCACAGAATTACTCCACCCTAGGTATAGTACCCATGGAGATATATATCGCTAGGTAAATGATTTATATCTCCAGGTAAATAATTACTCAGATTTAACAAAAAAAAAAAAAGGATTATCTAAAGACAAATCTCTGGGAAAATGATTTATATCCCTAGGTAAATATCCATGGGATTTCATAATAGACTAAGAATTACCCATGAATAGGTCCTTTTAAATTTCTAGGTAAATTATTTAAAATTTGCCCAGTAAATCTATCATGGATAATTTCTAGTAAATGTTGTTAGTGTTGCTAGATAATCACTAGTATTCATGGATAAATTTCCCAAAAAAAAAAATTCTCTATATAATTCATGGATAAATCTCTTATTAATAATATAAAATTCCTTAGTAATCCTTAAGTAATTCTAATATTAAAAATTAAACACTATTGGGTAACTATTGGGTATTGCATCTATAATTTATTAATCATGCCCATCCAATTACAAATTCAAATATGTTTTAAAGATAACAATCTGTTACATTATAAATAATAAGTAACACTACATAAGTAGTTAGGGCATTAACAACAAATAACATTGCATAAATATCTTACATGGACAATCAAATAAGCTAGCAATTAAAACTAAAATATTTATCTAAATCCAGAATCAATGCTATCATCTCCATCTCTTGTGCCTTCATGTTTCTCTGGTTCACCTTTACTTGTATTTTGAGAACCATGTGAAGAAGGCATACCAATATGCATGCATATCATCTTTATCATTCTTCTTAAATCAATTATTATATTATCTTGTGCATCAAGCCTCTTATACACAATTGATAACTGATTTTGTGTCTCAGTAAAACTTGAAGTTGATGTCAACATTTGTACTACTGCAACACTAATAAGAAGATGATTAAGATTTAAGGTCATACACCATTTTATTCTTCTCACCACGAGTTGCCTTGTAATAAAGTGGCACCTCATTTATTGGATGTGAATTATCATTTTCCTGATTCATTTGAGATGCTTCTCTCAAACTCAGCAATTTATCCTATAATTACAATAAAAAATATTAATAATTAAGTATGACCAAATCATTAAAAAATCTAAAAATAAAAGGATTTAAAAACTTACATTGAGTGATTTAGATCTTTCGTCAATAAAGATATGCCCATCATGCTTCTTTATATTAGTGGAAAAAAAAACTCATGTTGATGTGGCATCCGACCCAATGAAGATGCCGATAATAAGCTAAAAAATATGCTCTTTATCTATGCTAATTTAATTATTATTAAAAACATGTGGAATAGTAGACGTAACACAAAATATTATGTGTAAACAAAAGTATAAACTCTATGTATTTAACAAGCAGAAGCATATTAAACATGTAAAAACATTATATTTGTACTATAATAAGCATAAACCCATACAACATGTCAATAAATTATATGAATATTGCAACAATCTTAAGCTCATTCAACATATGTATGCGATTTAAAAGTAATTAATTGTCATTGTGAATTTTGGTTTTTGAACATGTACCTTTGACATCAATGTAAAATATTGTACTTTGAAAATGAGTTAATTTTTGCCTACTATGGTAAGGGGTCTTCATGGTCAGGTTATTGAATAGTGACGTAATGGATCAAGAATAAATTTCCCCCATTTGGAAGATGTGGAAAGAATCTAATGGTAGTTATTGGGAAGCCTCCATATAAGTTGAGACATCTTGATTCATTACATGTGTGGATTTAGAGGCCAATGCTAAGGCCGTCTAAAATGTTGACAAGTGCTTGAAAGTGCGTATTTTACACATCATTTTGATGTACTATCCGCAAGTGCATGGATTGTAGCAAGTAATACAGTGGTATCCCTCGAGAGGTAGGGTTGTCGAACCACAGGGACAGGACTTCTAGTATTAATTGATCTTGTGGGTTAGTGTACTGACTGAGCAAAGAAAGAAAGAGAGAGATGAGAGAACATGCAGACAAGCATTAAGTTTTTAGCAACAAAGAGAACAATACACTAGGACAATTCCTATGTGCTTTAGTGTACTGACTTGCTTCTAATAACTATCAGGTATATTCTAAGGTTCTTGTGGGTGCTTAACAACAATATTACATCTACGACTCTCCAATATGTCAAGTTTTGCAAATGTAACTACGGGTTTCATACACGTCGAGTTTTGAAACTACACAAGGTAATCACAATTATAATAGTCACACGCCTTCCCATTGAGGATGTTGATTGGTAGGGGAGACAGCACGGGGTCGTCAACCTCCTAGAGCTGTACTTTTTCAGGAGCATGGTGGCTTACGAGAAAATTTACATCGACCATACCCGGGGCCTACCAATTACGTTATTAGGCTTAGGACCCCAGGTTGGCGACCATCTTTCTTGGTCCTTACATCACCAAAAGTGCACGAGTTTGGGCCTGATCGATCACTATACGGGCATACGGTGAGTTGGTGGCATGCAGCCGCTCAGAGTGACCACTCTCCGGGCCATGCGCATGATAGAGTGGCGGGACACACCCAGGGGGTGCAATACTAGGTGGTTCACGGGTCCGAATCTGAGTCTTCGGACAATGAGTAGTAGCTTCCTGAGACCACTGCAACCACTATTCCTCCCCCGATCACAGCTCTAGTCACAGTTGCTACTCCTCCACCATTGACCGCGACATTGACTCCATCTACTCTGGCGCCTACTTCACCGACCATTATATCTCCAGTGGCGCTCGAGTCTCCTCCTGCTTCACCGACATCACTAGTCCTCCATCACCCTTATATGACTCCAGAGTTCTCGTGCCGACATTAGCCATTCTGATCTTTATTTTTCATCACTTTTCTACTTTTCATTTTCAGTTGTACATTTTACTTTCATTTTCAGCAAGGGACATCTACCCTGCCTCTTTTGTACATTTATTTTGATCATAGTGGATTTTATTTTACTGCATTTTTATTATTCTTGTATTTAATTTGTTTCCTATATGTCTCCGTCAGTGTTTGAGGTAATCTGGTGTTGTTTTGGCCCTAACAATTCGGAGCCTGTACAAGGGTAACTTCATCGCCCTTGTCGACCCAACTAAGAAACTAAGGGAGTACTAGTCTCCGCACACTCTTTTATTCATTTATTTATTTCATTATCACTTACACTTGTGCATGCATGCATACATTGAGGACAATGTACATCTTTAAGTGTAGGGAGGGAGTTTGTGGTTTCTTTATTATTTTTTGAAGAAAAGTTCTAAAAAATATGGTGGTTGTGCTTTATACATGCTAGTGTAGACCTTTGAAGGCATTGCACTTACTTGTTGGAGATCCTCTAGTCTAGGGACATGCTATATGCTAGTTTAGCATTTTTTCAATGCTTCTTAAGAGTTAGGATGTTTTGTGAGTTTTTACACTATCTTGTGTTCCTTTTGGTTGCATCTTGCACTTATGTCTAGAAAGTGATTGTTGTATAGTAGGGGTGTTGTTAGTTTTCTTGCATTAGTTAAAATATATTTATAATAGAAAGAGCTACCTCCTTTGTAGTGCGTAGTTGCTCCCAACAAGTCGAATACAAAAGTATGCCCTAGTGGGAGAGAGGGCTATCTCCTAGGAAGTGTGAAAGCTATTAACTGTGTGTGTGTGTGTGTGTATATGTAATAATAATAATAATAATAATAATAATAATAATAATAATAATAAAAAATTAAAAAAAGTATAGTTGTGAATAAAAAGTCACAAAAAGTATAGAGTTAGACTAAGAAAACCTTCGAAAAGTTTGTGCAACACGATCTAGATTATAAGATAGGAGACCAGGAGACCGACACTTGGGAAAGTATTTTTTCGCTGTAGAGTAGACTATTCTTAGCAGAGCATGTCCATGTTATCTACCATTTGACTGTTCCCTTGTATTATTGAAACTCCATTTTTTGTTACCTAAGGTCAAGCACTTATTATGCCTTTATTTCTATTTCTTTTTATTTGCTTGAGGACAATCAAACACTTAAGTGTGGGGAGATTTGATAAGTGCTTGAAAGTATGTATTTTACACATCATTTACAGTACATTTACCATGGTATTTTATATGTTCAGCACCAAACTAGTACCTAATTTCATTATTTTATTTACTACGAGCTTTTATTCTATCTTAGGGCTAAAGAAGCGAATATGGGGGCATTTTGGAGCAAAATAAGTCAATTTGCTGAAATAGAGCATTAACACGGCTCACAACAGACGTGGTGTCATCTCACCATGGCCGTTGTCCACTTCTATCACAGCTGTTGTTAAGCCGTGGAAGTGTGGAATCATAGAGAACAACACAGAAGTCATAACGGCTATTGTGAATCATAATGGCCGTGACCAATCCACACAACGCCCGAAAAGACCGTGCAAGGATGCGACTTGGAGCCTAAGTAATAACTTACTCACCACGGCCTCCACAACAGGCGTGATGAGGCCGTGGCAGACTAGATACTATAAAAACCCTTGGGTTTACTATTCAGGAGAGGTTCTTTTACCGAATTTGGAAGAGCGGTAGAAGTTTTGGAAAGCTGTGTGGCTGGAGATGAATTTCGTCACGATTTTAGTAGATTTTGGTGAGTTTTCCAAGGGTGATTCAACGTGCATTAATAGTGCAGGGTGCATGAAGAGATTCGCCATTCTCTTGATGATCTTGGATCTACTCAACCTCAACCATTAGATACCATATTGGAGGGAGTTAGTCTAGCAATTCTTTTGATTTATTTCCTTTGGATGATTTCTATTCATTATCTATACTTGTATATCCTTTAGAAGGCCTCAATTCGAGGGAAATTTCATGTAAATTGTTTTTTATTTTTACTTTTGATTCTTTATTGGCAATTCTTTATTATTTCGAGTATTTTGTGAATCATTGTATGCTTGCTTAATGATAGTTTGCTGATATGAATGAGGAAGATATGCTCACACATTAGAAGACCCATGGTTTGTTAGAGTTATGCATGCTCTAAGAGGTTAGGTTTTGCTTGATCTCTGGATAAGGGTTTCATTAGATTTCTAAATTAGGATTTGATTGGCCCTTCTAGTGGAGTTCTTGAACTTCAGGTGGACATAGGATGCTGATTTGGAAGAGATTTCATCTTAAGTTTTTAGTGTTTAGACCTAGTTGCCAAGAGATTGGGACCAATAGGCCCTTGAATTCCCCTGGTTATTTGTATGAGGCTATTTAGAGAGCTAAAGAAGAAATATTGAAGACATTTCAAAGGGGAAAGAAAAGGGTCGAGCTTTACTTGAAAATTGTTGATACTCAGTGGATCAATAGTTACACAAAAACCTCCATCCTGCTAGTTATTTGCTTGAATCCCAAAAATCAATATAACATTACTGAAATAGTGAAGCACAACCACATCATGTCTGAGTTTTTGGATGCCAATGAAAAGTATTTTCCATAAGAACTTTGATTTGAGAACCAAGTTGACAAGTGAGATGAAAATTTTTAAAAATGTTCAAGATTTTGGTTGCAAATCTACCATATCCAATCATACCATAATGCTTTCAGGTATGAGTTTATTTCCTAACCTTTAATTTTTTTATTTATACACTTGTATTATTATTATTATTATTATTATTATTATTATTATTATTATTATTATTATTATTATTATCATCATTATTATTATTATTATTATTATTATTATTATTATTATTATTATTATTATTATTATTATTATTCATTTGAATGTTAGATTTTTTTTTAGATGAATGGTAGGGATGCTATGGAAATTATGCACCAAACTTACAAAAATTGTCAATTCATGTTTTAACCCTACAAGAAAACATGGGCATCAAAGAAGGGATATTCCATCACTAATAGTAAAAATTCCGTCGATGATGACTTTAACTGACGGAATATTCTTTTGGAAATTTGGGTTAGTAAAAAACAAGACGCAAAAGTCATTCCGTCGGCAAAAAAAAACTTTGTCAACGATGTTGAAGTATCACCAATAGCATAAGTCAAACATGTAGTGCTTTTCATTGTGAGTGAAATTTGAGTATACTTGATTTTGTCTATCCAAAGAAAATAAATAGATTGGAATACCAAAAATTGAATTACTTAGTTTGTGTCCTGACAAACCCCTTGCTTATCCGTAGGTGTACGGGTCATCTTGTAATATGGTGTACCTAGAGGGTGAGGCAGTTGAATACACAAGAAACATAAGTACTAATAATAACTAAGAACCTTGTTATCTAGTCTCAAGCAAGAAGTGAGATGATCAATCACGCAAACAAGTAAATGAGAAAGGGAAAACAAGTAATAAGAGAAATAGGAGGGAAATCAATCAAGAAGAATGGGTACCCAAAAACTGCTTCCCTAGAATCTTATGATAAGTGCTGGACTAATATAATGCTTCCTGAATAAGTAGTAGAGTCGTGGGAAAACCAAAGACACACCAACCCCCTATTTCTAGGCAACCAACAACTAGTTCCCTTCAAGATCCCATCGGAAAGTTCTCTCCATGCATCATACCATATATGACTGCTTAGAGTTCTAGGGTTCCCAAGTGATTAACTCGATTCCTAAGAGTAGAGCAGACCCTATCTCTAAGTGAAAATCTCTAATCTCATGCGAGGTCTTGGTAAAGAGTTCTCTCTACGCCCCACATCATATATGATTGCAAAGAGCTTATGGAATACGAATGTAGAGTAAATCAAATAGGAAGGGAAAGGTGTTGCTCCACTACCTCATAGCTCATCCTCTCAACCCTTTTCAATCTTGGTAAATCTAACTCCATCCGTGATATCTCTTATCATTTGAGTGATTAGAACATACAACCAAGCTAGAAATAGCAAATAAGGTTTGCATGGCAATGAAAACACAAGATTGAAACTCAATATAAAACTCAATTAAAAGAAGCAAAATAAAAAATTGATACAAGATTAGATTCTAAGGTTCATATGCCCAAATACCCAATAGGGGTTTAACTCTCCATGGAGTAATATAAAATCCAATCAATTAATGAATAAGAAAAAGGAAAATCTATAAAGAAAACCCCCTTAAAGCCCATGATGATCGCCTTGATAAGCATTTCCAACGTCTTCAACAAATCTCTCCAATGAAGCTGAGTGCGTCATCTCTGAACAAGCCTTCAACAACTCCCTTGATAGTGTTAGAATTATGTCCTCATATGCCAGTGAAGATACTTGTATTAGGGCATTTCATTTGTATAGGCATTTATTTTGATGTTCATATAAATCTTGTAATGGCATTTTTTTTATTAGTTTTGAACATCATAGTCCATGTGTATTAAATTAAACCTTCTACTTTTCGTGAGGTAAAGAGGAGGGCACTATAAGGGTTTAGTACTTATATACTTAAATAGTTCATAAAACAGATAATCATTAATTGGTGTTAAAGATTCATAAGGATTTATATGACATTTACTTTGATAAAGAGTGCTAGTTGAACACTGTGGAATAACAGGAGCATATGTCATAAATACATCATTGGGATTGGTGTAATCGAACATGACTCATAATAATCCAATCACATGGGTTTTACTTTTTGACAATTAATGATTAGGATTGTTGGTTATGATCATATGAGTGGATCTTAAACCTGAGGTATTATGATCACAATTTTCTTGTGATGTCTAGTCTGTTACTAGAATCGTTAGGCTCATTTTACCTTTTGATAGGCTCAACCTAGAAGTATGACTATGTCGGGCAAGTAGCAGTTGTGAGTGATCAACAAAAAGGAATTTATTTTCTCAGAAGTAAACGAGTTAGCATCTTATGCGATTATAAATATATAAGATTAGCAAACCTTGGCCAAGGCAGTCAAACTAATCATGTGGGGTGATAAGTGCTTGTGTATAAGTGATACGAAGTATACTTTTTTTGCACTGAACATCACTTTTCTCAGATTTTATCACTCATTCGTGTGTATTTGTGTTCTTTTGAGCATTTAGGGTTGTGGAGATGAGTTGGAAGAAAAGAAGCAAAAATAGGTCATAGACGTAATGGTTGAGAAGACTCTTGGACTGAGCAAGAACCAAGGCACAAGTTGTAGATATGTGAGTGTGTGCCAACATCCAAAGTGCTCAAGTGATAATATAAATTAGAGGGGCACAAAGGCAGCCACACTTATATAGTCCAACTTGTGTAACATCGAAGAGCTTCATCAATGTGTTGAAAGCAAGAGGTGGCGTGATCTACCGTGTAGTTGTGTGGCCAACTCATAGGCCTCAATGAAGAAAAAATAGCAGTTTGCTGTAGCAAACATTGTAGCAGTTACTGTTTATAGTGCGTAGGAAATCCAACTCCAGAGAATCCACACGGGCATGTGGGAATTCCACACTGCCGTGTGGATGCCCGATTTTAGTCCTATAAATACCACGATTTGAGATTTATTTGGGGATCTTTTTCCTATTTTTCGCCCATCTTTCGGGGAGAGCGTGGTTAGGGTTTGGAGAGATTTTTGTAAAACTTTTGGAGCGGTTTTACGGCATCGACATCGAGTTCCTTTGGAGGAGAACTATTGGAGGAGCTTTCGTCGCCATTGATTCGGCGAGGTGTGCCCTAGGTTTGACAACGGAACCTTTGGAGAAGACGAAGCGACTCCTCAAGATCATTGACACGGACGATAAAGGGGTTATCTTTATGGTTTACTTGCATATGATTTCTATTTCATTGTTGAACTTGTATTGCTCCATGGAGAGCTAAACCTCTAGTGGGTGCTTAGACTTGTAAACCCTAGGATGACTTTGTTTCATTGACTTTTATTATGCTTCTTTAATTGATGATTTAATTGAGTTTCAATCTTGAATGATTATTGTGTTGATTTTCCCTTAGATGTGACACTAGGGTTGAGAATCCATCTAGATAATCCATTGAAGTTGTGACAACTTCATTAGGGTTAGACTAAGCAAGATTGAAGAGGGTTGAGAGAGTGAGTCGAGAAGTAGTGGAACGTCACCTTTCCCTTCCAACGTGATTTATCCTACCTCCACGTTCCAAGAGTTTTTTGCGGTCATAATAGAGTGAAGTGCTAAGAGACGAACTCCACTGGGGCTTAGTTGCACAAGCAACAGAGTGAAGTATTGTAGTGAATCTTAGTGCTGGGGCTTAATTGTGACTAGGGACCTTTCACCTGGACCAAAGGGTTAGGTCTATATTAGGGAATAGGGTTTATTACTTGAAGTCTCTAAAACCCAAGCAGTCTCACACAGTGTGAGGTGTTGAGAGTAGTACTCTTTTTCGCCGGGGCATAGTATAGAGGGCTAGTTACGGTTGACCTTAGGTTTGGGACTGTGTGTTTTTGGATTTCCACAACTCATTAAACATAAGTTAGGAGGCATAATATTAGTCTTGCATTTGAAATGATAATCATAGGGTGAGCATTGTCCGGGTGCCCCATTTTCTCATCAATTACCTCTCTTTACTTTTATTGCTCTCTTTGCGTATTTTTAATTTTCTTTGCATCGATATATTAATTTCATCCCTAATTGATTTTTATCTTAGCTAAATAATGATATCTCTTGTCTCTAAGTACTATTTCCTGTGGATATGACTACCCACTCACCAAGGTATATTTTTATTACTGCTACGACCCGTGTACTTGCGGAACACTCATGCAAGGGGTGTGTCATGGGGAACAAAGGGTAGTTTGGTAATCTCTCTCGATTACAGTTATTTGCATATGATCTAATTCAGTGAGTTTAATAATTACCATGGCTCTCACTCAATTGGGATACAAGAACGAAGGTTATATACACTTATGATAATCATAATTGGAAAGGTTTGTAATGATCTACTCATTCGTGTTCAATTAGACTACGACCTGGGGCTATGGGACTGGCTAGGTGTCACCCATGCCCTTTGGTATCCTCCCACTGCCAATCGAAATGAATCTAGGGAGTCACACTTAAAGGGATTAAGAATCAGTCTCATTTTGAGTGCATGGTAAAATTGTCAATTTATAATTTTACTTCATGGGATGAGTGAATTTGTAAATTGGTCTAAGGCTTTTGTCTTAAGTTTAACTTTTGATTAAAATTCGATGGAGTCAAATAGTTAATCAAAATTATAAGGATTTAAAGACAAATGTGGTTTTGGTTACATAAGGACTAATATTTCTAATAGAACTTCAATGATAAGGTTTATCATCTTATGAAGTTTCATATTTCAAATATGACTTCGTAACTGAATAATGTTTATCATGTTTTATGAAGCCCATATAAATATGGCTCCTCTCTAACCTTAGAGGACATCAATTGATTCTCTAGTGAGATAAACCCTCAATCTCTCTCTCCCCTTCTAGCCCTTGCTGTTATTTGGAGAAAAAAAGGAGATTGTTTTTCAATTTTGGCTTATGATCGAGAGGCGTGGGACTTTCGTTCAGCATTAGAATATCTATGACAATCAGAGACATAAATTTGACACATTAAAGAAAAAGTTTTGGAAGATCCAGAAGTAATTTTCTAGACCTTTCAATTAAATTAGGCTGTTTATTAAAACAATTAGATCATATTACAATTTTATTGTTGCTTTCGTATGCCTTTGATGGTATTATTTAATTTTTCGATATTTACTAACAGATAGTTAACGCATACCAACCACACAAATGGTTTGGTGCGTGTAACATTGCAAGTATACAAGTCGTTAAGTAATACCTCATGGGTGAGCATGAAAGTTGTATTCCTCAGGGAACAGCGAGAGGCTCTTATTCATTTCTTTTCACCTAATCAATAGCATAACATCTATGGTGTTTCTTAGATCTACTTCTATAAATTAATCACTAAAATATAATTAAGGATCATGAAGTGCAATTGGAAGGAGTGGGTGCCCGAATGGTGAGTCCCTTAACAATCACTTGTGATGCGGAATAGACTATGGCAATGTTATCTAGTGATTTACCGGGGGAATTCAGAGGACTATTGGTATGAATATCTTAGCAACCAGGTCTGAAGCACTTGGAACTTGAGATAGAATCTTTTCCACCCCAGCCTCCTTTGTTCTCTTTAAGATCAAGAACTCCTCTAAAAGGATAATCAAACCCTAATCCAGAAATCTAACAATACCTAATCTCTTAGCACATGCATAGATCTAACAAGGCATGAGTGTTCTATTGAGTGGGAATCTCTTCCTCACAACATCAACACATTAATTAATAAGAAAACATGCAATGAATCACAATCAACTAGAACGAGAATATATTGCCAACTCAAGTTAGAGTTCACAAGAAAAAACCTAGGTACATTGACATACAATTCTCCTCGAATTAGGGTTCTCTTATGGATAAAAAATAAAGATTAAATAATAAATAATCCTAAAACTAAATCCCTCCAATAGTTCTTCGATGGTTGAGGTTGAGAAGATCCCAAGGATGTCAAGACGGCACTGAATCTCTTTTTGCGCCCTCCACTATTAATACACATTGACTCTCTCTTAAGAAATCCACCAGAATCCACTGAAATAAGGTTGATCCTCATCTCCATCCAAACACTCTCCATAACTTCGGCCTCCTTTAACCAAATTCAATAAAAGAATCCCCCCTCGAATTGTAAAACCTAGGGCTATTTATAGGATGAGTCCGCCACAGGGTCACAAGGGCCGTTGTAAAGACTGTTGTGATCAAAGTTGATTACTTGAGCAATAAATTACATCCTAGCATAGCCTGGTTCTAGTCATTGCATGTATTAACCAAGGCCATTTTATTCACAATGGCCGTTGTGAGTGTCGTTGTCGCTCCTGTGACATCTTCATGTGGACTTGCACACTGTCATGATTGGACTACGAGCATGATGAGGCTGTGGTGATGTTTTGAAGGTTGTATTTTGGTCTGATTTGCCTTGAATCACCTCAATATTCAATTATTTGGCCCTAAAACATATTTAGGTCCCATGGTGAATGCAAGAATAAGATTTTGTACTAGTTTAGTACTAAACATATAGGATTTCATGGTAGATGTAGTGCAAATAATATATAAAATATGCATGTTTAAGCACTTATCAATAGCTATGACGATGGTGGAATCAATGAACATTGGTGATGGAGCATCTCCTTCAATGCAAAAAAACCTCCTCTCCAAACCCTAGTCAATTTGCCCTCTCAAATTTGCAGAAAAAGATATCTAAAACTCGCGAGAGTGCCCTTTTAAATATAAAAATCTAGTATCCACACGGCCTCTTACACGACCGTGTGAAATGTCCATGTATTGTTATGGAATTACTATAGTATTCAACCACAGTGCCTAGGCATATGATTGTTCCTACAAGGCCACATAGCTGTGTGGTAAGGTGTGTGACTTCTTGGCTCTTCAAATTGTTGAAATCTCTTCTAAAAATTATGCCTGGGCTAGTACACAGGTGTGTAACTGCCATTGTGCCTTTTTGGCATGTGAAAATGGTTGTTAAAACTCCCAAAAGTCAGCACACACCCATGTAGATATCTCGAGCCCGTGTGTTTGCCCTTGTGGCTCACAGAGGAGCTTCAAAAATGCTCCACACCCTTATCTTTGCTTCCTTTCTTCTCAAATCACCTTCACACACCCTGATTGCACAAAAGGACACAAAATACATGATATGATTTACAATACCTGATAAAGATCATGCTCAATATACATAAAATAATGTTCTAAAATATGTATAAATGATAAGTGCTCGTGTTACAGTAATACGAAGTGTTATTGTCTTACATTGAACATTACTTTTCTCAGATTTTATCATTAATTAGTGTGCATTTGTGTTCTTTTGTGCATTGTAGGGTTGTGGAGTGAGTTTAGAGGAAAAAGAGCAAATTTAGGTCATGTTCGCAGTTGTTGAGGGGTTCTTGGACCAAGCAAGGAACAAGGCACGAGTCTAGACTTGTGGGTGTGTGCCAACCTCCTCTGAAGGGGCACAAAGGCAGTCACATTCACAAAAGTCTAACCCGTGTAGCATTGGAGAACTTCGTCAATAAGGAGAAATGAAGCAATCGACATGATCGACCGTTAATTGTGTGCCCAATTCAACGGCCTCGATGAAGAACGATGAAATCGGGAACATTTTATGCACGAGCACTGTAGCAATTACCGTAGCAATTTACTGTCCACTGCGCGCTACAAAACCGATTCTAGAGATTCCACACGGGCGTGTGAAAATTCCACATGACCATGTGGATGCCCGATTTACAATCGTGACTTAACACTATTTAAAGGACTTTTTTGGGACTTTTTGGGGATCTTTTCGCCTATCTTCTGGAGGATCACGGCTAGGGTTTGGAGAGGACTTTGTGGAGGATTGGAGCGAGTTCACGGCATCGACATCAAAGTCCTTTGGAAGATAGCTATTGGGGAGCTTTCGTCGGCACCGATACGGCGAGGTGTGCCCTAGGCTTGACAAGGGACTTGGTGGAGAGGACGGAGCAACCTCACAAGACCATCGCCACGCATCGCAAGAAGGTTTCATCTATGTTTTCTATTCTTGTTTATTCATATACATTGATGGATTTGTATAGCTCCATGGAGAGCTAAACCCCTTGTGGGTATTCGGACTTGTAAACCCTAGGATAACATTGTTCCTATGACTTTTATTATGCTTTTTAAATTGATGCTTTTAATTGAGTTCCAATCTTGCATGTGAATTGTAATTGATTTTCCCTTAGCCGTGACACTAGGGTTGAGAATCATCTAGGTTATCCTTTGAAGGTATGACAACTTCTATAGAATTAGACTACTTGAGATTGGAGATGGTCAAGAGGGTGAGTCGTGAGGTAGCGAAACATCCCATTTCCCCTCCGGTGTGATTTTCCCTATCTCCGTGTTCCAAGAGTTCTTAGAGGTCGAAGTAGAGCGAAGTGCTAGGAGATGAACTCCCTTGGGGCTTAGTTGTGTGAGCAACAGAGTGGAGGGTTTTAGTGAATCCTAGTGCTGGGGCTTAACTAAGATTAGGGTTCTTTCGCCTGGACCAAAGGGTTAGAACTATACTTAGGGATAGGGTCTTTCACTTGGAATCCCTAGAACTTAAAGCAATTCCACGTAGTGTGATGCTTAGGAAGATGGACTCCCATGGGGCTTAATTGATAGATCAATAGAGTGAAGGGTCGTAGTGGAAGCTAATGCCGGGGCATAATGTTGGGATTAGTTACGGTTGACCTTAAGTTTGAGACCGTGTGCTTGTCCGGGTACCTCTTTTTACATTGATTGTTCTTCTCTTACTCTTTCTTACATTCTCTTGTCTTTCATATTTCTCTTTTACTTTCTTGCACACACATTGATTCTTCTCACCACCATCGTATTTTCGCACTAGCTACCTAGTAATTTATTGTCTCTAATCTCTACTCCCTGTGGATTCGACTACCTTCTCACCAGGGTACTTTATTACTGCGACAACCGATATACTTTCGGGCCCCTGTCAATAAATAAGTACTTATTATGTTCGTTATAATCTGAGACTTTAAATAATGTATTATTTATTCATATAAGCATGATTCTATTCTGTTGAATATAATGAACATTTATAATTTTAGTTAATACAAACTTATTGTTCTTGTTGTTTATCTAAGAATCATGTTAAAGGTCATAATTATGATCCTATTAGCTTTGAATATTTTGATAAAGATGGAGAATGAATGCTTAAAGAATAGTCAACTACTTTATCAATGGATGAATTGTTAACTTTCAATCAACATCTTGTTTCTTTTTCAATATTGGGCTTATTAGCACTCAAAATTTAGTAAGTTATAATTTTTCTAGTTTTACTTGATAATCAGTCAAAATTTTTCACAATTTGTTAATTATTAAATACAATTTATTTTTAATCATATAGATTATTTAAATTTGAAAGATATGCTTAAAGATGATGGCGTAAATGAGCCTGGGATAGAAATGAAAGTTTTATAAATATGGCTTCTGCTATAATCATTGATTTTGATTATTTAGATTTGAATAATTCATCTCAACCAAATGTTGCCCTTAATTTGAGTCCTTGGCCACTTGTGGATATGCATTAAAATGGATGTATTGATGCTATGTGGACTTTTAATATTATCTATTTTTTAAAAAGTCCATATAGCATCAACATTGACTTAATTGACTTCTTAGTTGAATTAGTGACCTTGTGATGACATTTTAAATGGTTCAATGTCTATGCCAATTCTGGTAACTTTGCTTGGAGGGCACAATAAACATCTACATAAACAAAGTAACCATCGTGATGAAGTGAATAACAAATGACCACATCTTGATAGCAACAATACTTATTCAGTTAACTATATGAAGAATTAGACACTTAGGAGACCATGCTGAACATCTATGAAGACAGGGCAACCATTAGGATTAAGTCAATAATAATGACCAGGTTCAAATAGTAGCAGCATATATCTAGATAACAACATGTAAAATTATAGCGCATAGGAAGGCCGACCAAACAACTACAAGAAAAGAAGCTTGATAGGTGAAATGAAACAACATAAATATGAACAACTAACGAAATAACTAGAAAACTAGTTGGTAGAAAACTGTGCATCTATTTATGTACTTCTATGTGGTGGATGAACTTTCAAACAAGAGCCATATACACCAAACTGTAGAGTATTGAATTTGACTTAGCATAAAACTAACTAGAATGCTAGCAACACATTGGATGCCCACGTGGAGATATTTACCAAATAACTGAATATTTTAAAAATAAAAAAATAAATAGAAGGATGAAAAATATTGATGATTATAACAAACTGTACATAAAAGAAAAAAAGACACATCAACACAAAGATAGTGGATATTTCTATTGGTTGTGTGGCAAAAGAACAATCTTTATTATGCGTTCTTTCTCCATGACCTTCATGTCCACCGCCAATTTCTTATACAAATGGTGGATAATGCACATCATCTAGAAATGCCAATCATTTACAAGCCAATATGCAATTTTTCACTCATCAAGGAAAATATATTTTATCCTTATAGCACTCAACTGCAAGCTTTATTTGTTGCAAATGTTGTGCAAAAGTAGCTACCGCAATGATAGCATGGTGAAGCTTACAACATAGAGTTCTTCTTGCTTCTTGACCACATCGAATAAGGCATCCATTAGGCTATTGAATAACCAAAGAGGGACCTTGATTCTATCTAAAGATTAAACACCAAGTTAAAGACTGAAGATCTTAAAAGGAATCTTTATCAATTGATGGGATTTTCCCCGCAAAAAAAACAAATCAATGGCAGTTTCATCATTACATTAACTAAAAAGACTGATTTGATATCTATAGAGATTGCAACTAAAAAAAAAAAAAAAAGATTTTTCACTACACTCATAAGGATCTTTTGGTTTGTATGCAAATTTTCATGGACTTCTAAATTATTTCCCCTTTATTTTTTGCTATTTAAATGTTTTTCATTTGGAACTTCTTTTAAAAACTTGTCTTTCTTTTTTTATAAGAAATTTACTCAGAAAAGTAAAAACAGAAGCTAGAATAGGTTGTTGCGAAAGAATCTTATCCAAATTGAAATGAATGGTGAATCAGTGATTAAAAAACTCTAGCATAATCATTTTCCATGCAAGTGTGTTTTCCTTCTGATATTGCAAGCATCACTTTAAACAATTAAAACAATGACTCTAAGTTGAAGCTCAAGATTCCAAACTCTGAAAAAGACAAAGAAAAACCCCACTTTGCATTCAATGAGAGCCCTCAAACCACTTCTTATTCCTTCCTTCTCATTCTACTTCCTCTCCTATTCCTAACTTTAGGTTCATTGTTGTTTCTCTCTCTAATGGAATTTCTTTTGAGTGTTATCTTGCTACTTAAGTTTTATATTATAAATCCTTATGTTTTTGAATGGTTGTCTAATTGGAATTGCAAATGTTGTAATTGAGGTGTGATTTATGAGGCATGTAATGCAAGAGCGATTAAGGATCAACCAATTCCCGGAATGTTGTGTGCTTGTTGTGGGGGACTTTGGGACTTAGTCTAATTAGGTGATCATTCTTGAGGTGTGTGGATTAATTATCAACACAACCATTTGGCCCTTCATCAAAATGAAAAATTCTTTAACACCTACAACACCATATCCTAACTCTCTTTTTAGTTATAGCTGTCATGCCCGACCAGCTGGCCTGGCACACAATAACTACTGTGACAACCAGAGGAGGGACAGTCATGCCACTCAACCCTCGAGTCACTGCAAGGTTGACAAAACCCTGAATTTTCACAATTCTGAACAAAAATCACATATAAGAATATCCAAAGCTACGGAGTACAAGTATACCTAGATGTAGCTACACACTCAACAATCGGGTATAAGAAATTCAAGAGTTAAACAAGACATCATACAACCAAGTTTTCCAAGAAAGTAGAACAAGTAGCAATGGTACTAGTTTTCAAAACCCAAAAATGCTAGTAGATCCATGTACTTTATACAATGCAAACATGCCCAAAGATACACATATACAAGACTATAGGTGAAGAAAGATAAACAATGCAAGACATGCCCATCACTCCACCTCACCGCAACGCCTCTAAAATCTAAAACATGGAAGGTAGGAGAGAGGGTGAGTACCTAGAGCTACTCAGTGAACGGGTTAGCACAAGTCTAAGAGAATATCAAAACAAGACAATGAATTTCCAAAATTACCTTTTTACAATAATACAAATGATATGGATACATCTTTCATTTATAACACCATGTAAATTCAAACTATGAAACTCCGGTATTTAAAATCCAAAACATAGATTTTTGATGAGTATAGTCAAAGCCTCAAAGCTTTTCATCAAGTATGTAGCAAATACATGTACATAAATCTCATAAAGAGTATAAACACCAACATGTTCAAATAAAGCTCCCAACCCTCACAAATAACCAATTCGACATAATACGAGCTTTAAAAGCCTTAACACATAAAACTCGTTATCAAACCAATGCTCCAAAAGATACACAAGAGGTCACATCTTGAAATTCCATTTGCATGAAAACATAATTTCTTTAAAAACACGAAGGTTGCATCTCGAGCAAATAAGTAGTCTAGAAACCTCTCTAAACTCTAGCTGTGGTTGTGGCTAGGTTTAAAGCCGTCAAGGTACTCATGCCCTTGATGTTAACCCATTGATCCACCGTGTGGTGACTATAGCTTCCTGATGACCATCCAATTAGGGTTCTACACCCCCTCCTGAACTGGACGAAGAAATAAACCAATTTTCCACGACACCTCAATAGGTTAGACGAGAAGACCACCTACTGCAGTAGGATATCACCAAACAAAATAATGCAATACATGTATATCTCATCATAGAGTCTATAACCAGGACAACATTCAAATATCAAGAATAAATGCCATTTTCTATAATTACTAATGCTAAAAGCATGTTAGAATAACCAAGGCTTCATAAATCAATTCAACTCAAAATATAGATATAATCACGAACACTTTCATTCGAACATCAAGAATTTCATATATGATTCAATAATATAGAAATTCTTATTATACCTACAAAGTATTCAAGGTTCTAAACATTAAACCAAACAATTTAAATGTCCACACCCCGAACAAGACCTGAAATTCAAAAATAAATACAATATTCACATATCGGAAATGAAAATCATTTTCACAAGTGTATTAGCCAAAAGCAGTATAATGTATACAAGTTTCATAATTCATTTCGGTTCCAATAAACTAACAGTCATAGGCACTTTTATCCAAATGTGAAGCTTTTTCAAATATCGATCAATAGCATAGAAACTCTTTCCAAACTGACCAAAATATCAATTTAAATACGATAAACCAGGAATCAATTTTAAATCAAACAAAGAAGACATTTTATATCATATTCTTTTAGAAATGTGCATCAACTTAACCCACTCACAACTTAGGAGAAAAAAGACCCCGAGAACTACTCCAACGCTGATTCCTTGCCTTGCGACAAGCCCTCACCACCTAACCAACCAAACACACACACAAGCAACAAAGTAAGCAAATGAAAAGCAAAGGAAACCCTAACTTAGACATGCAATGCAATCCCTAAACAAGGTTTAGGGCTGGCTAAGACTAGATTTTAGGGGTTTCAATGAATTTCTAAGGTCCTTGGCTTCATTCTAAACCAAGAAACAAGAGAAACAACCATGGTTTTCGGGTGTTACAGTAAGCTACAATACCTTGCTATAGTAAATAGATTTTTCTACAAGGGTTTACAGCCAAATCTTTGAAAATAAACCAAACAATGGCTCCATTCAGGCTTCTAACTCAACAAACAACAAAGAAGAACCAAGGTTAAGCTTTACAAGCCAGACTTCACAACCTAGGTCTAGCATCCTCAACCAAACTACAAGGATGAGAAGAATAAAGGCATGACTTACCACTATATCCAAGGATAAAGGACCTTGAAGCTTCAATTAGCAAGAAAAGGGATCATCTCACATTCTCCTCCAAGAGAAAACCAAGAAAAAGGAAAAGAGGGAGGAGAAAACACAAAGCAAACAAGGGTTGCTACACTACCCGAGCTATAGTACCACATAAAAGCTATAGTGGTAGGCTGAAAATGCTATAATAATAGGCTCCAAAAAGCTGGGTTACAATGGCCCTTTAGTTATTTCTTCAAATAGAATCAATTAATAGTGTCAACTATTGTTTTGGCAATTATAAGGAGGGAGTGTATGTTGGTGTAGTGTGGTCTTTGATGTAGGGAAGCAATAGTGTGAAAAATAAAGGGAAGATGTATCTTGTTGGAGTAATGAGCTAGAGGCCTAAGTTTAGGTGGTCTCAATCTTTTCTCTTACATGTTGGTGAAAAGCCAACATTTTGCATCCTAAAGTTGTTGGAAAAAAGTATATGACAATGAAAATTATCATAAAGCATGTTGCTTCATCTTCTTTGGAAAAGCTGGATTTAATCAATAGACATGATGCATTATATAGATGGTCATGTGTTTTTGATACAACTATTAATGAGGTCAATTTTTGAAGTAAATTTTGTCCTACCAAGCTAGTCCAACGTCTAACCTCGTGGTAATTATTAATAATAATTTTTAACCGTGATGCATTATTTGTTTTTTTATTTTTTCACATGGCCTATTTTATTGACATGCATATCCACTTCTATAAATTTTATATGTCAACAATTTCTACAATATATGGATTGGCTTACATCTAATGAGCCCTTAGGATAAATATTGAACTGTTAACTATTTACTAAATCTCAAAAATGTCACTTTAGGAGATCTCTATATGTATTATATACAACCAAGCAAGTCTAAATAAGGAAACCAAGCCAAGAAAACCAATTTTGTTTGACATAGTCATTATATTTTGTTTTTCAACATTGTTCATGGGTTTGTTGTTGTAACAAGTTTATTTGCCAATTAGTCCATTTTTCTTGATTTTTAATTTATTATTCACATTATGATTAATACAATTTTGCACCAAGGAAGAGGTCTATGAGTCTTGCAAACCTCTCAAAAAAACGCTAAAATCATTGTGAAATATATATAAAAAAAAATAGTTTACTCGTATGTTTGTCCACAGTCTGAATAATATGTGATATCCATTTTGGGATTCTCTTTAAAAATAAATACAATAAACTTTGCACTTTTTTGGTGATTTTTTGTTAGAGGATCTAATATCTCTGTATTTTGAATTTAGTAGTGCTTTTATTTTCAACTATTATGAGTTTTTAATTAGCATCTCCCAGTTAGATTTTTTTTTTTTTTTTTGGCAATTGAAGTTTTTTTTTATCTTTAGCTATTTGTTTGCAAATATTTAGTAGTTGAATTGTCTCTAATGTTAAAATTTAAAGTATCTAATAAGTTATCTATTTCTTTTCTTAATATGTACAATGGAAAAACAAATGACTTGGATTGTATTAGGGACATGACCATCGTTTCTCATCCTCACCATCACTAATGATATAATTGTGTAAAATCCAACCTGCTAACACAAGATTCACTTGTGTTTTAAACGGGCAAAATTGCCTAGAAGATACGATTTTAAAGAACTAAATGCCCACTCAATAGAGGTATAAGCAGATGAATGTTGTAGATTAAAAATTTCTTTAGCGCTTGTAGGTATCCTCGACCCAAAGTTCCATATTCTGAAGTGTTCTTTTTTCCCATAAAATAAAGGACTTGGTAACTTCAAGGACCCTTAACCCATTTGGTATTTTGAGTGCATCACAAAAAACTAGAGTATCATGTGTTGAATCTTCCCAACTCGCAAGAACTTAAATGAAAAGCAAACCATAATCTATAGCTGTGAGAATGTTTTGTGTTGGGTAAGGTTTTCTTCCTCGAATTGCTGCAACTTTAGACGCTGGGACAAAAGCATGATTATTCGTTTCATTTAGAACCTTGATATAATCCTAACACCAGATGTTATCTATTAGAATTAATCCTAGCAAACTGTATCTATGTAATATCTAATGTAATAATAACTCAAAGTAAGGGTATAGCTTTTTCCTTGCTGCTATATATGGTTGTATTTGTGTACTTGGTACCCTCATGTAGACATACCATAATTCATCAATTGTGAATAAGACATGATTAAAGTATCTACTAACAATCTTAACATACCTTTAAAAATTATGTGAATAGTACAATTATGCTGACTATGCCACATAACCACATAATGTGAAGGAACATAAGTAATTGCTCTTCCACAGTTATATGTAATGTGTCATGTATGAGCCTCTTTGCAATTAGTATTGAGCATAGGTTGAGAAACCTATATTTGTCGATGTAAAGTATGTTGATACTAGAAGTAGCTTCTTTAATTTTTAATCTTTCACGTGATGATTTGCTACAAATTCTGTCTCTTATTGTGCAAGGTGTAACAAAATGGTATAGGCTACAACAAAGATAGTTACTTATAACACGTACAATTCATCATGATGCTCGAAATGGTCCATCTAAAATAACATTATTATAAAAGAAATAAAATTCAAAATATGAAACAAATAACAAAATATGAAGAATAAGATGAAGGTGTGGTAGTGCATTAGTTATGATAGTAATGCTACTAGGACCAATATTAATAATAACACTGATGATGATGATGATGATGATGACACTAAAATGCACAAAGATACACAGCACCTTGTCAATTTTGTAATAATGGATAATAAGTTTCTTTTATTACCTTATATGATGTCTTGTAAAGAATGTGATTAGATGGGGGGAGAGAGAGAGAGAGAGCCTTGAGTTTATTTATCCATGCAAAGCTTTCAATTTGACACACCCTCCTTGCGTGTGTGTACCACAAGTGCATGGGCTTGTCGAAGTAATAATAGTACCCTAGTGAGAGGGTAGTCGAATCCACAGGGAGTAGGGATCAAAGATACAAGCAATTGATATTTAACTAATGCGAAATACGAAAAACGAGAGCAAGGTCAATTTTGTGTGTGCAAAGGTAATCGAAAACAAGAAGAAAATAAAGAGAAATATGGAAGGTAAGAGAGTACAGGCAAGAGTGATAAGAGAAAGACAATCAATGAGTGAAATAGGGTACCCGGACAAGCTACCCCTAGGATTTATGCTTCTAGTGCAAGACAATGCTATTATACTCTCCTATTGATGTTTAATGAGTCGAGGATATCCTTAAATACAAGGCCCCAAACCTAAGGTCAACCGTGACTAATCCCTATCATTGTGCCCCGGCATTAGGTTTCACTACAACCCTTAACTCTTGTTGACCTGTCAACTAAGTCACAGGGGAGTCCATCTTCCGTGACAATAACACTTCGCATTATCATAACACGAGCACTCATCACAATTCTAAGGTAGCAAAATTAGATACTTCATTCTCCATATACCAACATATATTTATGTAACTAACGGGTTGTTTGTTTGCAAGGAGTGGAATGAGATTGGATAGGAATGAGTCCAGTCCGTTGTTTGGTTGGCAGGCATGGGAATGAAGCACAATTGTTTGAGGAATGAGATAAGGGGAGAAGCATGATTGGCATTCATCTAAAAAACTTGAGGATTGCCCAATTCGGAACAAAAAATGACCATTTTACCCCTTCTATCAGTTGTTTAATAGTTGTCCATTCAATTGTTATCAATTGATAACAAGATTATTTTCCTCCCAAGTTCTAGCCTGCACTTTAAATTGAGGATGAATTTTTTATTTATTATTTAATGAAGTCCTGCACACAAATGCACACAAATTGAGGATGAACTTTTTTTGTTATTTAAATTATGTATGTTTAAATTTAAAATTTTAAAATTAATAATAATAAACATTCTTTTATAATAATTATAATAAGCATTTATTTTTTTATTGCAAAAAAAACTGAATAATAATGATGATGATAATAATAATTAATTGTAAAATTAATTATAAAAATTAAAAAGATTTAAATTATAAAAATAATGATAACATAATAAAAATAAAATAATATTATTCGCTAATATATTTATTTATTTAATATTTACTCTATAAAAACATAAAAGATATTTTTCACATATTTCCTCTATTTAATTTTTCCGTACCCAATGAATTACTCTCTCATACCCTCTAACCAAACATAGTTTTTTTCAATTCCTAATCCATTCGCCCTTATTCTCATTCTTATCTCATTCCTCCTCAACTCCACTCCATGCAAACAAACAAACCTTAAAGTTCAAAAAAAAAAAAAAATCAAATAAACACAACCACAACAAATTCTTAAAGAATTGTAGAATTCAGAGTAGTTACGAGGAGCTGGTGTGAGCAATTTGAAAAAATGAATAAGAGTTCTCTAAAAATCTTCAAATCCTGGAGTTAAAATATCAAAAGAGTTAAGAGAAAAGCAATAGTAAGGAGCAATTAATATCAGCATGCATCAGATCAACTTTCTTAATAGAATTGAAAATATAACTCCAAGTAAGAGTTATCTTTCTCAACCTTTTGTGATAACCCCCATGATAAAATGAACTATGGAATACACAAGGTTTGAAATAAAATAATCTAAGAATAGCCGTTTGAATTTTTGCTTTCAAACAACCTAGTGATTCTTACACAAAAGAACAACCATTTGCACTGAAGCATACCAATCTCCATTAGTGGCTGAAAAAATAAAATTTGGTTATCCAATACATAGGCACAACATAGGAGAAGCTAGAGAACATTTGAGTTGGGCACCATATTAACAATTGAACAGAGAAATACTATTAGCAAAAAACACCTTAAAGAGAACACACACTATGTAATAGACCGAATGAGAATGGTAATCAAGTTTATATAGCATATAAAACCTTTTATTGTAGGGAAAAAAGGCTTGAGCTTTAACAGCTTCAGTATATATTTTTTATTTTTTGAATCATCTAATATTTATAGAGATTAGAAGACATATCCATATAAAGCTTGAATATTTGAACAATTTGATAACCAACCCAACATTATTGATAGATAACTTCATGTAAAAATCTAATCAAAATATAAAGAAACTTTAAATCTACAAATAAAAAATAAAGAGATTAGAGAGAGAGAGAGAGAGAGAGAGATCGTCCTTGATTTTTTTCTATTTAATAGTTGGAACACAAGCTGCTGTAATAACATTGCCCTTTAATTTTTTTAATAGAATTATCATGTAAATATAGTGTATGTATGAAAAATATTAATAATATCATTCAATATAAAAGCTAAGACTTTTGATATATAGGTGGATGATTATGACATTTGTATGGTCTTTTCATTAAACCTCTAGAATTTAACACATTTGTTTGAAAAATTAAATTCTCCAAAGTCATAAAATGATCGTATTTGAAACACCGAGATACAGAAATGAATAACCATATATGTATGTACATAAATTTATTTTGGAGTTTGAGAAATTTTAATCTTTCAATTTTCTTTTTTGGTTATTTGTAAAAAATTGATAGACTTTAAATTTTTGTTTTTGTCTGTTACCTATGTTTTAAATTGTTTATATATATATATATATATATATATATATATATATATATATATATATATATATATATATATATATATATATATATATATATATATATAATGCAACTTGATTTATCTATTTTATATAAACAGTGATTAATTTGTATATTATTTATATAAACACATAAAAACAAAGGAAGGTTTATTTTCTATGGCAGTATTCTCAAATAGCACAAAACTCACCCTCTATTTAGTGCAAAGTCCATGTACTTAGTACTTTAACAAAATTCAATTTGAATTTTCCTTGTCTCATAGCATATATATTAGTACATGGAAAACTCAATATTGCCAACGTCTCTCAAACTATTATCATGTCTTTAGGTCTATTTCTATTCTTTTTCCACAAAAAACTAAACAGGAAATTGCCAAAAACACCCCCAAAGTTTGCAATATGCATAAATTATCCCCCTAAATTTGAGTATCCATAAAAGACCCTTCCTTTTAAATACAATAATTTTGAAACCCCTAAGCATGTAACGGTGATTGACAGAGTTACTTTTGAATTTTTTGGACGAAATTGTCCCTTGTATGGAAAGTTGTGGCAAGTGTGACATGCTTTGACCATAACACCCTTGGCTGCAATGATTTTTCCACTTTAAGAGGAAGTGGTTTTTTTTTTGGGTAATCCCGTGAGAACATCATTACTAGCGCCGGTTATTTTCTCTCTTCGTCTCGTCAGTTTTTCACTTTCCAAAGTTGTCATTGCTGGATATTTTCTGTAGCACCAGAATTTTGTTCCACCAATGTCTCAAAGGAGAACTCCCGCTCAACTCTTCGGCATTTCATTCGTTTGCACTCTAAGTAATTGAGCCGAGGTGGACACCGGTGAATAAATTGTGTAGTTTTCTTTTGTTTTTACACTTTGTGGGTTTTTTGCCCGTTTGATTTATAAAGTATTCTATTAGAAATAGAGATTTTTTTTGTTTTATAGTGTGATTATTATATGATATTGTAGTTTGCAGGGAGATTTTTTAGCTAAGGTTTTGTTTTTCATTTTCATCTGTGTATATGATCGAAAGCGATAATGTTGTGCTGAAGGAGATTTTTCGATTATTATGCAATCTCACATGTATGTGTTCTTCATTGTGATGTGTAATGTTTATAATGTATGTTTCCCTTTTAATTTGATATTGTTGCATTATGTAGTGTTTAATAATATCAGTTTAATAAATGAGTTTTCCATTTAATAATATAGCTTCCCGTTTAAGAGTTTTGAATAGATTTTTCGATTGTTATGCAATCTCACATGTGTGTGTTCTTCATTGTGCTGTGTAATGTTTATTATGCATGTTTCCCCTTTAATTTGATATGGTTGTATTATGTAGTGTTAAATAGTATCAATTTAATAAATGAGTTTTCCGTTTAAGATTACTAAATATTGCTTAATGTATTGCTCTTGTCGTAGGCTTGTGCTTATGGCGGTCAACCTAGTTAATGGGTGATGCTACTTGACACCGGTAGTAGAGACTATGGCTGAATTGAAAGTTCACATGAGTGGACGACACTGGGAGATCATTCGAAGGACATCGTTTGCATCACTCACTGAAATGGAACCTGTATTCCAAGAGAGGGCCTTTCTTTATTCTTTTTTGCAAAGATATGATGACCGCACCAATAAATTCAAGATCGGGGCAAGCCTGCTGAGTTTCAGGTTTGAAGATGTGGCTCTCATTCTTGGACTACGATGTGATGGAGACGTAGTTGTATTTCAGAAAAAGAAAACACACTCATCTTTTGAAGATAAGTATTTATCGAAAACCTATGAAAGATACAGAGAATCGATTAAGAGAACACTTGACCAAATTGTTCTATAGAGGGAAGAAGAAGAAAATTTTGCAAAACTCCTTATGGTGTACCTTATGGGTACTATCCTCTTCGAAAACACCTCATGTTCAGTTCCGAATTAGATCATTGATTATGTCGATGACCTACCTAGAATGGGACAATTTGCATGGGTACAAGCGACGCACAAGTGGCTGATGGAGGACGTTCTACAAAAGGTCGTTCGAGTGAAAATAAGATGCGTTGGGAAAAAGGCTAATAGAGGGTATTTTAAAGGTTGCACGATCGCACTGAATATATGGTTTTATGAGCTCACAGGCACCAGTTAGAAGTTACGTTTTGGCAAGACCGCACGGATACTATGTTATGGTGAAAATAGTTATTGGAAGTAAACATCAATAAGACCCATGTTGTCATCACTCGAAGGAAAAGGGGGTAATAAATCATTAACAATATGTGTTACAATTTCACATTATACGTTAACATTTGTCTAGAGTGACATTTTTGTGTAGAAAACTTTGTTTCTGTTTAAGTTTACTTATTATCGTGTAACGATCGTATTTTCTATTTAAGATAATGTTTTAGTATTTAACAATATTGGTTATTGTTTAAGTTTAGGGGTTACCATTTAAAAATGTTTGTTTAGTGTTTAACAATACTGGTTATTGTTTAAGTTTAGGGGTTTCACTGAGATTGGGTTGTTTACAAATGTTAGTTTCCTGAACTAGTCGCCAAGAATAAAGAAGAAGAAGTCTTTGTTCGGGTTACCAGCCATGGAGATGACATTGCGCCGGCACCACTGAGTTAAAGAAAAGATGAGAAGCCAACATCTTCAAGGTTGCGCACGTACTTCTCGGCGCCTTACAAGCCCCCTTGCACTCCCCTCCCTCAGAGGGCAACAACCGATGACGTCACTGCATGTCTGTTGCAGGCAAGCGAAATACTAATAAAAGTGCTCCCCCGGCTTGTTTCTTGTGTCAAAGCATTAGAAGGACGTTCACAATCGAATACTACATCCCTACCAACAAATGAAGTGCCCAGCACCGACACTACTGGGAACAACCCGGATGCTACCGACGTAGCCCCGGCGTAATTGGGATGACCATTCAAAGAGCCCCGCATTGGAAGAGGCTTGCCATGAGAAGAAAATCAACAATGTCTCTCCCTTCACTGGCTGACGTTGAAACAACAATAGCACCATTCGGATTGATCAGCCGGATACAAGGGCAGCATCTGAGGAAATTGCCCCAGCAGTAGCTCTACCTGCAGTGGACCAACCTCCAATAGATGTTTCTTCGGTTGATGATGTCTTTACAGCTGATGTTGATAGGATCATTGAATCTCTTGCCAATAAAATCCCTATCTCAATGGAACTGGTAGACGACATTGCCGCATCGAAGGAAGATACGCTCCCACAACAACGAAGTAGCAACTACTAGAGGCGAACCATTGTTGGACCAATAGGAAACAACTTGTGCACCAAGCACAAAACACCAATAACCATCAACAACATCATCCAAAGAACCGTTATCGAGAGTCAAAGATGTCTCGGCTATTCCTGGTGATGAACCCTCTGGTGATAACTCAAAATAGAAAGATGCTGCTAATGAAGGGCAAGGAAACATCAACGAAGAGACAATGATTACTGACGTGGACACATAGTCCTTGCAAACCAACAATACAACGATGTGCGGAAGAATTTTTTTCCCAAGAAGAAAGATACGCCGGATATGCTAGCCTTGACAAATTCAAGCAGGAGTGGAGTGGGACATTCCAAGACAAAAATAGAGACACTCCAAGACAAAAACGAGGAAGTCTAAACTGTGCTATGTAAGTCACGCGGTTTATTGAACAATTACTTGATGATGAAAAGCTACGGCTACAGCATACTGACATCCCTTATTTATGACTAAAGTATGTTGCACGCATACTTATGGAAGAGAAAGTAGCCGGCATTAGTGAGAAAGCAGATATATCAATTGGGGAGCAAAAACATTAAACTTGTTTGTCGTTATAATGTACTCTCATGCTAACTTAAATTCATTTCCACTAACATATTTAATTTGTCACATAAATATCATTGTCTCCATTTGATACATTATGTTTGTCTTTATTTTTGGTTGTCTTTGTTTAAATATCAATGTTTCTATTTAACATATTACTTTTACGTTTAAAATAGTGCTTAAATATTGTTGTTTTTGTTTAAAGATCTACGATTGTCACGTAAATATCATCGTTTCTGTTTAAATTTGTGTTTATTTATCAAAATGATTTCATACCTAACAAGCAAAAGATACAGTATAATGCGATAGTTTGTAACGAACATATGTAACGAATATAAGTTGTCATCCATGCTTAGTCGGCGACAGTTTCATTCTTCATGTGATTGTGATCGGACTTGTGGCAACGACTGCAAACTAATTTGTCAAGTAAATATCGTTGTTTCTATTTAATGCACTATGTTAGTGTTTATTCTTGGCTGCCTTCATTTAACTATTAATGTTTCTATTTAACATATTACCTTTACGTTTAAGATAATGCTTATATGTTTAAGATGATATATTACGTTTATGTTTAAGATAATGTTTAAATATCGTTGTTTTTGTTTAAAGATCTACGATTATCACATAAATATCATCGTTTCTTTTTAAATTTGTGTTTATTTACCAAAATAATTTTCATAAATAATAAGAAAAAGATACAATATGATGCGATAGTTTGTAACGAACATATGTAACAAATATAACTAGTCATCCATGCTTAGTCGACGACAGTTTCATTGCAGGATCTACGATTGTGACCGGACTCGTGGCAGTGACTGCAACGTAACTCACGGACCTCAGACGCTTGCAACTCGATCCTCTTCCGTCTAGGACACCCAGGCTGCCTTCTCATGACAGCCAAACGCAAATGCAGTTCTCGATTGTTATCCGTAGGCTTGTCATGGTTGAGTATGGGGGAAATAGCTTCCTTATACGTCAATTTGCAATTGTCAACGGTGAAGTAACCGTTAATAAATTGATAAACATTTGTGTTTGTCTGCATTATTGCAGCACAAGTGTGTCTGTGTGGGATACCATAAACTTGCTACCTGTAATATGAACAAGTTTTACTTGATAGATCTGTGAAGTTGCTGTGCTGGTCAATCACTTCATAACAGTCATCGACACAACGACCAATATGAAGATTTTGGCTTTCTGTAACAAGTTTCTCTACCTTCTTCTGTATGGTAGGGCATAAGCAAGTCTCTCATTTGTCCCCTTGCTCACGGCGAATGCATAATATGCGCATTAGCTTGACCCTGTATGACGTAGAACACGTATAATTAAACATTATAAGTCATTTTGAAGCTAGGACACTGAAATTTAAACAAAAACAAACAATTTTAAATGATAACAAAACACAGTTAAGCGAAGACCCTGAAATTTAAACAGAAACAAGCAGGTTTAAATGATAACAACCATTATTATGCGTTAAATAAAATCAACAATCAAATATCGTATGGAGTCGACCATTTTCTTCACTGGTAAATGCCAACCTTCTTTGATCCACACATTTGAATACATCTCGCCCCAATGTTCACCTTTGAATAAATAATTTGACCAATGTGACATATTTGACTTATAAAGTAACTAGTGACAAGCATCAGGTGATGTGGCATATAGTTCATTCACCGAATCATCAAATTCTTTAGCCGTGGATGTATATGCAATACGAAAGTATATAGATCAACACTCATCCTTTAATGCTTTCTCAAGTCTAAGTGTCGAAGGCAGTATGCATGTAGGGAAGAAGGGAAGACCTTTGCAATGGCGTTGACAAGGCCCTTAGATATGTCCAAGAAAAAAGTAATAATCTCTTCATAATCTCCATCATCGTATAAAGCATCACCTAATTTGGAAATGAACCACGTCCAATTGGCATCGGTCTCGTTGTTGACAATACCGTAGGCCACGTGGAAAAAACCATTATTTTCATCTTTACATGTGGCACCCAATAGAGTACCCCGATATTTTCCAAGAAGGTGGATACCGTCGAGAAATAACAGTGGCCTGCAATCCCTCTTGAATCCCAGATACACGCATGGAAAGAAAAGAATGCACATTTAAAACACTCATCGTCTTTTCCACAATATGCCAGGGTTTGTCTCAATCACGTTATTCGCATACCAAAGCAACAAATCATAGCTGGAGACCTCATTGCCGTCGAGATCACTCGAGTATACTCTTTACCCAACCAAGCTTGCTTGTATGGAATGTGGACACCATGTTCCGGTAACATGTCCTTCTGAATGTCGATGGCTTTGTACAAGGACTGGTCCTTAAGATTCTTAATCACACGTGAGCTTACCCATTTTTTGGACGCTTTTGGATGTGACACCGAGCCAATTCCACCACCACAAGTGTGTGATGGGTGAATTGTCTTGATTCTGAAAGTATTTTTATTGTATTCTTTGATGTATGAAGGTGCCATTAACAACCAACGGTAGCGCATTCAACAATCACTCAGTGTTTTTCATTTTTTATGAATTTGAAGTCAAAATTCCGCTTGATTGCAAAATTTTGAAGTGCATCTCTCAAATGGTCAGCGCCTAGAAAACATTGTTTGATATCCAAGGACAAAACTTCATATTGTTCTAACGAGGCAGGAAGGCCTGCCACACCGTCATGGTCGCCCTGTGGTGGAACAGATACGATCTCAGAATCTGAATACCTAATAAAATCAAAGATTAAGCACAAACATAACATTTTAAACGGAAACTGGATAATTTTAAGTTCAAAAAGGGATAATTAAGCAAAAAAAAAAAAACATACAGCTAGTTTTAAGGGTAAACAACAATAATTAAGCGAAAACATACAATTTTTAGCGGAAACTAGAATAATTAATCACTAATTAACCTGTAAAACTATGTAAACATAAAGGAGAAGAACTTTACAAAGAGAAGAAATCGTTGTCAGTAGGAAGGGACAATGGCACATCATCTGTCTCAACCACGAGATCGACAACAGCGCATTTGAAAAAGGGCGTATACATGACACATGCGCTGGAAGTCAACCTCGTTTTCTATAGGACAAACCATTTTATGTGCATCGGGTGTGATAAATGTCACCCTGACACGAAAAACATCGAGAGCCCCATTGCTCACATATCTCCACTAACACTGATTCCCAAGAAGTCAGCAGCATGAATACTAGCACTCGTCCATCCCCTTTATATCTAGCACTAGCACAAAAAATCTCTATAGTAAACCTACACAAAAATAAATTGTTATTTTCTCTCGCAAGGTGAATAAGGTGAAGACAAGGAATATTGTAAACAGTAATTTTCCCAAAACTAAATAAATATATAAAATATTATAAAAAATACAAATACTTAATAATATCATAACTCGAGAGGAGAAAATTTTGTCTGCTATTTCTTTATAAATGCAGTAAAAAAATTCTTTTCATAAATTCAATAAAATAATTATAGTAATAAATTAAAAAAAAAAAACTCAGTCTAAATATTAGATTAAATAGCATCATATATACTAGGTTAAAAAAAGTTATATTATTATATATGAGTTTACTTTCATAGGAAACTTAGAACAATGTTGGTATAAAATTACGGAGCAACTAAATTTTTTGTTTATTTTTAATGATGGTTTGCTATATTTAATTTGTAAACAAGTTTTGCCTTCATTTTAATAATAAAAAATATAAATATAAACTGAATTAATTTATGTTAGTATGGTATAGTATTTAAAAAATTAATAAATAATTAGAAAATTTTGGGATACATACTTTTTTTCTACAAAATATGGATAAACCACGTCAAGGACGTATACAAATGTAGAATTAATCCCTCAACATAGCAGTTCTCTCACCCTGTGCGAGTTGATGTTTGAACTTGTCTCCTTACGAGGACACAAACAATTTATGCAGGTGATCCAATGCAAATAAACTAATACGTCCTTGGTATTTCAAGATATATACTATAAATTATTTTATAATTAAAAATATTTTTAAAAAAAGTTTAAACTACATAATTAATTTCTCATATGAATTGGACCGGATAATTGCACTAAGAAAAAATATTCAAACTAAATATCAATATCAATAGATAGATGCCGAAATTAGATGAAAAACAAAAAAACAAAACTATTATATTGAAAAAAATGTGTGATTCCACATAAAAATTGGAAACCCACGGCAAAAGTTAGATAGTCCTTGCATGGAGACAAGTTGATTGTCATGGTACATTCATTAAGGGATAGATTCGACCACTAATATGCATCCATTTTCATGTCGATACCAAGAATTTAGAAACATAAAGTGAAAACAATCGTAGATCGTTCCTCTATATAAAGAGGTAGATTTGGAAGCTATATATATATTAATCTCTATTTTCTAGAAAATCAATTACAATGGCAATCCATAATCACATCACTGTGTTTGCCATTGTATTAGCCCTTGGAGTTCTTGTTACCATCTAATATTCTAATTTACATGTATACGTTTATGCATCCAGTTTTATTTATTTATTTATTTATATGTCCATATAATATATTTTTGAAAAGAAAGAGAAACAAATTTTATTTGTATTTTTGCATGTGAGGATAAGTGACTCAATTGATTAGCTCTTGCAACTAAGTATTATATATATATATATATATATATATATATATATATATAACTTTTCTATTTACATCAAACTATCAAATATTTAATTTGAGAAAAAGACCACAAGGCTCAACATATATAGCCTGACATAATACAGCAAGAGTTCGGCATCATTGTGTTAATAAAAAATAGCTTGGTGGTATCTTGGGTGAGGGTTTGAATCCATCCTCTGCCTTTTCATATTTCGTGGGAAAAAATCTCCAAAAAAATTTTGTTATATGTTTTTCAAAAAATATTTATTGTTATTTTTATTGGTACTTAGCAAAAGACTCAATATAGTTTGAATACATACAACAATGGCTTAGTATCTTATATTATGAAAAACTAGCTTAGTGGTATGTTGGTTGAGGATTCAAATTCATCCTTTAGCTTTTCCTTATTTCTCAAAAGAAAGATATCGAAGAGGATTTCCTTATATGTTGTTTTAAGTACTGGCGCTCATAGAGTTTGGACATTTAGAACTAATAAAAACTGAATAAATAAAATATTAACTTTGGAGAGTGAAACTAGTTATTGATGGTAAATGGTCATCTAACAATTAATTTAATACACTCTATAATCAGAAAAACTGTACATGTTCTAATTACTATTTGAGCTGAGTAATCTATAAAAATTAAACATTTAAATGCTCTAATAACATAGTTTCAAAAATAAAAATGAAAATAATTAAAAAAATTAAAAAAATTAAAAAATTATTAATTTGAAATGACTTGAGCAATAATTAATATAACGGATTTGAACTTTTAGTTATATTCTTCAAATCTTTTTTGTTTAGTTTTTTAAAGCATGATCTTGTATGCAATAATAATAATAGTAATAATCTAATCAAACTTAGAGAGTTTGAGCTTGGTTTTTTAAGTAGGGGTTTGCTTGATCAAACTCATCATCGTAACTCAAACTCTCTAAGTTTGATTAGATTATTATTATTATTATTATTATTAAAAATTTAAATGAACTACATCATTAGACATCACCATCATCATAATGTAAAATTGTACAATAATATGCAGGTGGACAATCAATTGGAGTATGTTATGGCAGACTTGGTGATAATCTACCCCAACCAAATGAAGTTGTAGCTCTCTACCAATCCAAAAACATTCCAGCCATGAGACTCTATGATCCCTATCCTCCTGCTCTTGAAGCTCTCCAAGACTCAAATATTGAACTCATCCTTGATGTTCCCAAGGAAAATCTCCAAAGTTTTGCTTCTGATGCTTCGGCGGCAAACGATTGGGTGCAAAATAATATTATATCTTATTCCTCAATTAAATTCAAGTACATAGCAGTTGGCAATGAAGTTATTCCAGGAGACTTGGCACAGTATGTCCTCCCAGCAATGCAAAATATGCACAACGCATTGACGTCAGCTGGCTTGCAAGATTATATCAAGGTTTCAACTTCAGTTTCTACTGCGGTCCTAGGCACATCATACCCACCTTCAGCTGGGTCATTTTCTTCTACAGTGATATCAGTTTTAGAACCCATCATCCAATTCTTAACTTCAAATGGATCACCTCTCCTAGTTAATGTGTACCCTTACTTCAGTTATATCAGCAACAAGGACAGTATTGATATAAACTATGCTCTATTTACATCTCCAGGGACAGTGGTAACAGATGGATCACTTAACTATCAAAACTTGTTTGATGCCATGGTTGATGCAATATATTCAGCTTTAGAAAAGGCTGGTGGATCTAGTGTGGGTATTGTTATATCAGAGAGCGGTTGGCCTTCTGCTGAAGGAGATGCAGCAAGTGTAGATAATGCTAGGACTTATAACCAAAACTTGATCAATCATGTGGGGCAAGGAACACCAAAGAGACCCGGAGCTATAGAGGCTTTCATCTTTGCAATGTTCAATGAGAACCAGAAATCACCAGAATATGAGAAGCATTTTGGACTTTTCAATCCCGATCAAACACCTGTGTACCCTATTAATTTCTAGACTCAAAATTATATTGGGGAAACACTTTGGCATAGCTAAAATAAAATAAAGTTTAATCAACTAAATCATATACTATGAATAAAGGCACAACAAACTTGCTTGTTATCTGTATTTTGTATTTATGCATTTATATATCAGTAAAAAGTTACCTTCACGGTGTTTATTTTGGCTACCGAATATGAAGAAAAAAAAAATTAAGGGAAAGATAGTTTAAGGATTAACTATTTAAAATGAAACATATTTTCTCTCAAAAAAATAATTCACATATTAATTTTTATAATTGAAGTACATTGTTTATTTTACCTGATCTTGCATTAAGTTAATTAAACTACTTTCAATTTTGAAAGAAAAAAAATATGATATAACATAATGATAAGAAAAAAAAAAGTCAGTGCTTGGTCATGGAAAAACATGGATTCTCTGTGTCATGCCGTGACCCGTGGGCTCGGCACATGACAAGCGCCGCGACAACCTAGGAGAGATACCCACACCATTCAACTTTCGAATCACCTCAAAGCTAACAAAATCCCTGGAATGAGCAACACTAAAAGAATATACAAAAATAAAGAATACATAGATACACAGGGGAAGCAACAATATAATAACCTGGTAGAAGAGTTCAATGAAATATGCTTGTCACGAGTACAACAAAGTTTCCAAAAACTAGACTAGCAAGCATACCAAGCATACATAGTTCAAACACACTAGTGGATCCATGTCCTTATATATGTAGCATGTTCATGCTCAAAGGATAACATACATGATACTAGAAACGAGTAATGACTGAATGATGATGATCCACTACAACAAAACATGCATTTCATGTCGTTAGTTGTAATCGGTGACGGTTAATAGACCGCCATCAATACAGGCGTCGGCAGTCAACTTGCCGGCGGTATTTCCCAACGGCCGGAATAACCACCGTGAATTGCATTGACATTTGTCGGCTATTCTAACCCGCTGTCATAACCGACACCACGTGTCGTCGTCTATGGATTTGCCGGCGGTTGTAAACCGCCATAAAAATGGCCGCGAAATGCAAAATAAGTGACTGTAGATTTGCTGTTTTCGTCAGTTTCAACCGCCGGGATCTAAATGAATTTGATTTGTTATATTTTAAATCTCGGCGATTCAAACCACCACGATTGTGGATTCATTTTTAATAAAATGTTTGAATAATGATAAAAATGTTGTAATTTACACAACTTACAAAAATCATTTACTAATAAAAGCACAAGACTACATTTCATTAATGCACAAATATATGTATGAATACAAGGTTTAAAAATATAATTTAAATACAACTTTATGTTCAAATACATTTCATTTCTTGTAGATGGGTCTGAAACATATCCAGCTGCCAAATCAACTGAGACTGGAATTTCTGTTTGAATAGGATGTTCATAGATTACAAACTACTCACCTCATCAATGAAAACCAAACAAGAAACTTCAATTTGACAAGAATGAAGCAGCCAATTGAACTCAGGATGAATCCTTAAATCATCTCTCTCCATGTTAACTTACTAATTGTTGTTCTTTCTCTGAGTTGTCAACCTGGGATGGAATTTCATTTTTCACATCAGTGGTTTCCGATTCAAGATGAAGCATCGAAACAACTGTCTCTTTAATGGGCTTGAGAGATTTCGAAAGCACACATCCCCCTCCATTGAAGGCTTGTTCAGGGAAGGTGAGCTGAACTCAGAATCACCAAATTCCAGATTGATGATAACAATAAAAAATTAAAAATGCTAAAGTAAAACCGAACAGACCTTATGAACCACATGCTGCCATAAGTTTCTGATCTTGTCATCAGAAAAAGGTTTCTCGAGAAACTCTGCTGCACCAAGCTGAAAGTCACACACAAAAACATTGACAAATGTAATTTATAGGAACCACATATGTAATTCTCTCCCATTGTTGAGTGTTTCTATAATCTCAATCAGTTGTGAATTCAGAAAAACTTACAGCTATATATACAATTCATCATTGTGCTCAGGCACTGGACATTGGATACAAAGAAAATGAAAAGTGTCAGCTTACCATAGCTTCCAAATCAGTACCTTTCGGTTTTTCACAAAATTGAATAACCCGGCCGGTCTTATCAATCTTCATCAAACCACAGTCAGATGCTCGGCTACCAAAAATAAAATACCAACTCTGTATGGTAAATTAGAGAAAAATGCATTAGACAAACCTCAATCTCGACTCAGAGCTCGATAATGAAGTATCCTACTTTTCGATACTTCTCAAATAAAAGAGTCAGATGGCATCATCTTTTAAAGTTTAGAAAATAGTGAACAATTTATTTCACACATGTATTATACCTGTCATCCATTGGCACACATGAAACTGTAATTTCAGCTCCAGAGTCGATGTGTTTATGCGATTACATTTCATTGAACATTTAGTAAAGACATAAAAAATTACCACACATTGAAATTTAGAAAGTAAAGTAACTAGTAATCTAGTGAAAACATACTTGCACAAAGTCCATGTAGTCCATACGGTACAAGTGATCGCCAGATAAAATCAATATGTGCCCTATGTTCTTATTCTTGGTGTCTTGAATGCATAAGGAATAAAAGCAAGGATTAAAATATCAAGGTCAAAAAATTTAACCATCATTGTTTGTTAGCTAAATTTCACACCTCGAAGCCCCAGATGAATTGCCTCACAGCATTCGCTGCCCCCTAAAACAAGTTCATTCCTGCTTCACCAGGTGTTTGAGTTGCTGCTAATACCTGTTCATAATATAAGACAAAGTTCGTATTAAAATCACAGTTTATTTCCCATATAAATTAAATCTTAATGCCACTGATAAGTTTTAACAAAACACACATTTGACAAAGAGAAAATAAAAAATAGCCACTGCATTCAAAAGAATGGGAAAGTCACATCAAATGTATGTTGTTCAGAATACGTACATCCCAGTGATATTCTCTAACCCAGGAATATAATACATTTTCGCTTTCATCATAGATATCCTTTGACAGCTGCCAGAATAATCAAACAAAGGCTGTCAAATTTAATTGCACAGCTAGAAGTAAATGCTAAAACTAAACAACCATCACTTTGAAGGAAAAGTGGAAATCTTGTCACATACAAGAAGTAGATATTTTATAATGGAAATAACCACCAGCTCTTGATATAAAATGCAGTGACACCTAAAATATGACAGACAAGAACCTTATTACCTCATCAGGTGCAGGAACCATATAAGCCAGAAACTTCTCTGGCTTCGAAGGATCTGAACTATTAACCACATAACTCTTCATTATAGCCTATGAAAATGAAGATGATGAATCAAGAGTGTAACTAAAATATCTAGATGAATGAAACCCATGCTATCCTTTATACAAAACAAGAAATTGATATGCCTAAAAATAAAAATAAAAAATAAGAAAATAAGAAAAATAAAGAACAGACAAAACGATATCATTTGGTGGCACTTTATTGATATCACAAAAGGAGGCGAGCTGATTGCAAGTAAATTGAAACCAACACAAACTAGCAGAGTGTCCTTATGATATTTCATGCCAGAATTTAATAACTCTGATTCCCCCACTAAAGCATAATTGGACACCATGAGCACAATAAAATAAACGACAAACTTTGATTTGACGAAATTTTTTAAGTTAAGCTAGTATTCATGAGGCATTACAAAAGACTTAGCAAAAGACATCAGAGCAAAGTGAAGCAATTAGCAAAGAGTCACTACTAACTTCTATCTTGAAAAATATTGTGTGAATAACCAATCAAATGTTTGTCCCTTTGCAACTATCATCAGATGTACATAGTAGCTCAAACTAGAAAAGTTAACAAGAAAAGCAGAAATTTGTAAATTACTTTTAAGTAGACAAAAATATCTAAATTCATTTAATTAAACAACGGTAACAAGGCTCACTTGTGATTCATGCTCATCACGAATGGATCTATCTAACTTGTTGTATAACTCTGAATCAGCTGTGGGATCTCCATCAAAGGTAACCGTCACAAAATGATCCTCATACCTAGGACAATAAATTGAAGCACCATAGATAAGAAGATCGACATAATAATTTTGCAAAGATACAACATTGAAGCACTTTACTGCATGATGACACCCCCATCCAAACATAAGAAGTTCAGCACTGACATATTCTTTGGTTTAAGCAATGATGCTTCAGGTGCAAATGTAGAATATAGATAGAAACATGAACAAGATACACAAAGAATAGAAACAGTTTAATCCTCCAATTAAAACTTGCATATTTGCACAATAGGTGAATCATCCATAAGTATGCAACTCTTGGAGAATGAATAGGTCAAAAACTAAGCACATTTGTGAGTTTGTCACACTTAACTTACTTTGTTATGTGTCCTCTTAGTTGGGAAACTGAAATTCCTTGTTTTTGATATTTTATGACAATCTAAAATCTGCTTATGTCTACCAGTTAAACAGGTTATTCATGATTAGTCGGTATGCATCTAGTGCAGATTTTGGCTCAGTATTGGCTTCCTCGATATCATAGACAAACAAGCAAAATCAAAGAAATTCTCGCCAAATAAATGCTGGTCCAGACTCCAACTGTGGTAATTTGTTGACCTGCTCAATCAAGATGAATTACTAACTTGCCATTCATTTTGTTGTAAGTGTACGTCATGCATGACTAAAATCTGTGCACAATATAAAGTTCAAGCAGATTCCTAAATCTTATTTGGGTTGAGCCTATCCATGCCCAAAACTATTTCTTTACACAGGAAATATTAAGAGCTGTTAACACCTAGTTAACTAAAACAACATTCACTTGTACAATAACAAATGCGACCACATCAATATGGCACACTAAGTTTCAAATGTGAAGGTTAGCTATCTGATATGAAAAGAGGGCTTGAACCATAAAAAACCAAGTGGAAATTGAAACCACCATTCAAGCTGCCATGTATTAAAGAAAATATTTTTTAACTGGGCAGAAGTAGATGGCAGACTAGAAATAAGAAAAATGTAACTATCCAAGCAAGATGATGCCCACAACAAATATCACAGTAAAGCATAAAGGAACATATAGATCCTCATAACAATATAAACTAAATATACATTTTAGAACATACCTGTCAAAATAGGCAATAAAGGGAGGATTCGTTTGGGCTTTAATGTATGCTTAGTTTGATGGACAGGTGGTAGTTTAGAAGCCTTAAAAGATTCTTCAATTGCCTGGATTTGTTTTTCCCTGAAAATATATAGATAATAAGGAAAGACAAGAACAACCCAACGTTTTACAATTGACAAACTTTCATAGGAAAAATGATAAAATTTCATGCACCAAACAACCTGTTGTTAAGGTTTTCTAGAAATAGATTTATACCCTCCTTTGATTCCCGCATTTCCTTGGCTTGCTTCATAGTGAAAGCCTAAAAATGGTAAAAGACAGTCAACTCGCTGTAATGAGCAATTTTTATATGCATATTTGCAACAACCATTCCATTGTAATGTGGGAAATTTTCATACCGTTTTGGCAGCATCAGCACTAACTGAGGATATGTATTGTGTCTTAACCAACCAATTCAGTTCTTCATCAACAGGATGATCTTTTTTCCTTAAACCTTCTTGTTTTATGGGGGTTGCCACCTCAGTATCACGCAATAGTTCTTCATCTTCTGGAGCAAGGGGTTGGTGAACATCAGGCGGACTACAGGTAACAAAAGAAAAAACCTATAAACCTAACATCCAACACAGATCATAATTACGGAACAGAATAGCAAATCGTTGACAACTTACTTGTATACACTGATGTCCAGTAAATCAAGAGGTATTCCAAGATCTTGTTCCGTATAAAGTTTGGGCTTGTGTTTTTTCTCCAATGTCGTGATGGTATATTTGGCATATCTGCAAGAATTTCAGAAATATAACACCAAAGGTTCCATCCTCTTGCAGCACAATATATCTAGTTTTTCTCTGAATCTCCTCCTGCAAAAAGCATATCTCCTGACATACAAAGAGCACCATGTTAAGCTTAAGTAGAAACTTCTTTTTGTTTTTCCAAATACAAATAGCAAGATACAGTCCGATCAAATAGTTTGTAACACATACTTTAGCCAATCGAGCTTTTCCTGAATACATGAGATGTTTCTTGTAGGTATGAGATACAAACATGCATACATCATCCGTATGAACATTGTGTTGCTACACTGAGGATCTATAAGAAAATGAGATCTCTGTCTCATCCAAACAAATGCTTTTCATTGTCGAATCCTCGCAAAGACTTTCTTGATGCTCACAGTAGTAATTCATTTGTTTCACTCCATGCCTAATCTAAATCCATATGTGATTGTATCTTGTCTTGTGTTTAACAAATTTCTCCATATGCAGGCTCTCTATGCTGACGACAATGTTCACTATGTTCCCCCAAAACGCACATGAATAGTTGTATTAGCTAAAAGCCGCACTCAACTATCAATGCATTGATTGTGAACAAGGAACTAGTCATGCTCTAATTTTACATTTATTCATACATGGAATGATCTATTTTGACGTTTGTTTATGATTTATCAATGATTGACACAAGACTTGGCCCATCTGCTAATAAAAAAATAAGAGATGGGCTTACACCATGCACTAAATCTGGAAAGCACATATGACACAAGGGAGAAAATGGAGACTATTCAGGATGGAATCTGCCCATTAGAACTAAAACACCAGGGCTTCTAATTCTGAGCAAGTAGCTTAGCGATGAAAAACATAAAGCAACTTGATTACCTGACCAAAGAGGATCTCACTTCTCTTTTTCTCCCTGAGTATGGCACCAATTCACCAAACAGCCAGTCAAGCAGGGCCTTTAACTTGGTGGAAACTATACATGGCCACAAATATTCACCGTTAGATGCTACTCGCACTACTAAGCGATCTTAAAGATGAAAGTCTTGAAAGTAATAGGAAGCCACTGAAAACATCATCACTAAATGATATGATTACATAACAAAAGATGCTTGAAGAAAAACTTGAAATTTAGCATGATGTGGTAGTCACTGGTCACTATTCGACAAAAGAAACATTGAAATTTAGCTAAACAATGTCAAAGAACAGTGTATACACTCCGTATTGCCCATTCTAACATAATAGATCCTGAAGCCATTATATATTCTAATTAATATCAGGTCCCTGTTCCTTCAATATGCTTCATTCCAAATGAACAAGTTCTTTTTTTTTTTGTCTTTTTTTTCCCAGGTGGGAATGCATGGGCCTCATGCCTTAATTAGTAAAACATATTCATACTTAAAATGTGTGGATAATATTCTGCTCAATGCACTAACTATTTTTTATACAATGACACACCAAGACTAATAACTGCCTCAAAATTAAGAAAAATAAGCTAGCTTCAGCAATGGATGACCAACCAACCTGATTATAATAATCAAACAAGTTGGATTAAGATGAAAGGTTAAAAGATTTGCATGGTCAATGGTTTACAATGATTGTACAACCACTTAATAAGCTCCATAGATTTCCATATCCCAAAAAAGTTTTAAAAATCCATGCATGCATTGAATACGTTGCTAAGCCATTAGTATTTTGTTTGTGAAATAGGACACCTCACCATCTTATCTTTACCACTAATAACAAATATATATTTTTATACATATATTCTTAACCATAATATTGAATTTATAACAGCATGAAAACGCTATAATAATAGACATTTCACACAAATATATGATTGGTGTTTATATCATCAGAAGAAAAAAATGCATAACACATGTATTGATGAACAGAGGTTGAACGAAGATAGAGTCATCATATGCCATGGTCAATTCAGTTGGTTTCAGAAATAGCCATTAAAATGTAATTCCTAAAGTCGACTAAATAGGAATCACATGCAACTGATGGTTTGAGTTTCACTTTCAGTGTCTATAGCTAATGGATTGTAAATTTCAGCCTTTTTAACTCAAAGGGAAATTGAACAAATACAGATAAAAAGATGTTTAGCTAGGAAAACTATCTTTTTCAATCACAAGGCTGTGATATCTAGCTGCAGTAAAAGGACCTCATTAAGAAGACATTGGAAAGAGATTTAGATCACCAAAGAACACAAAAGCAACAACACCTTCATCAATAAAAGGGTCTCATTTCAAGAAAAATCAAACTCCAACTTCTCCTTTCACACTAAAAAATCTTAAAAATTGAAACTTTATATCAAAACTATCTATCTAAAGAAATAATTCACCAAAAAAAAAATCAAGAAACAAATCACATTAACAAATAACCGAAAAGATCATGCCATCACACACACACAACACCACCAAACAGACACTAAAACGAGATTCATAAATCCTAACACAACAATTACTCCACAATGTTCATCTCATGAAAAAAAAAAATCATAGACATTTCAACAAACACCAAGAATGCGCAAAAACAGAGATGAAGTAAATTACTGAACCAGGCTGAATGGCAGCTATTTGAAGTTTGAATATGTGTATATATAGAGATCAATGCTGGCCAAACAGTATTGTTGTCTCACACGGCTTTAAAATTTCTCCTACAAAAATGAAATTTGTGGTTTAAATTGATCAAGCACTGGCAATAGGATAACGGTATTGCATATGTTTCATGTGTGTTTCATTAGACTTAGACTGAGAAAACTGGTAGCGTTTTTCTACAGATAAAATCTGTACATTTCTGTGGTTTCTGACTTCTGAGAAACCACAGAAATTTACTGTAGATAAAATTTTTACATTTACAAGATTTCTCACAGCTCATGAATTCCTTGAAATAGTCTGTGATCCAATTCCAATTAAAGCATTCAAATTGTTGAGTCTAACTAAGATCGATCCATCAGATCGAGCATTGCATGTTGTCACTATTTGGATTAATCTGACCAAGATTAGAACTAAAAAAATTCTAAAGAAATAATTCATCTCAAAGCAATATTGGCAATCCTTACTTCAAAGAGTTGGCAGTGGGATAACAGTGCATTATATGCATATATATGCTAAGAAAACCAACAATAACTAATTTACTGCAGATAAAACTTTTACATTTACAATGTTTCTCACAGCTCATGAATTCCTTGAAATAGTCTGTGATCCAATTCCAATTAAAGCATTCAAATTGTTGAGTCTAACTAAGATCGATCCATCAGATCGAGCATTGCATGTTGTCACTATTTGCATTAAACTGACCAAGATTAGAACTAAACAAATTCTAAAGAAATAATTTGGTAAGCTGATGCAACCAAATATGTCCTGCAGCTAACATGGAGTAGTCCCTCAATGTGTTATATACTCCGTACAACCCATTCAAACTTGTTTAAAATTTACTGGTTGGAAAAACCAGATCATAAGTACATCCATCCTAAATAAAGTAATAACTTGAAACACAAACCACTCTTTCCTAATTAAACGGAAAGGATTTAAAAAAAATATATGATATTAAGTCATGAACTGGACTAATGCATGTTGAAGTTGTTGTGAATCAAAACTTAGAATCTAAGAAATGCAGACTTGTTAATTTTTTTCCAAGTTAACTATGAATGTTATTATTAATATTATATATGGAACCTACTGGAACAGTACTCATATATAATTAAACTATTATATATTGTGTAAATTATTCATGTCAGAATAAAATATCCATAAAACGAGACATATAAATCAAGTGATGAAAAGTGAGATGAACATTACCAAACATCATATAAATCAAGGATGTCTTACCTAAAGAATAAAAACAAGAGAAATTTTGGAAAACTTTAAAATCTTAATTTCAAGCTAAATAACTAAAAACCTTAATAAAGCCAGGCTTTTGCAGACCAAAGCTTGATGAAGTATGTTCCATGGTAACTAAGTAGTATAGCACATACAAAGCTCGAAGTTGGCACTAGATAGCTATGCGAGGGATAAATAGAACCTTTAATATGGCAACAATTTGACAAACAACAGAGTGCTTACAGGTTTGTTTTCAATGTGAACTCCAACAGGATCCAGCAATTTCTTCGGAGAATCAGATCGGTTCCTGTGAGTTGGAGAACTTGATAAGATAATGGAACGACATCAATAAGTGCAGGCATTTTACAGAATGAAGTGAAAAAATAGTCACACATTTTAACAGAATGTGGATTGAAGGTAGAATAACATGGGATGACAACAGCACCTTATAACAGGAAAACATAAGTGCACCTTTTGTAGCAAAATAAAAACATATATATATATATATATATATATATATATATATATATATATATATATATATATAACTTGCAGACTGAAGCCAAGAAACTGCAGCACATAGATCAAGTTCAAAAAAGAGAATGCAAAGACAACCAAGATGAGACTCAATATTGAAGTCCATTAAATATGCTATGAACTTTAAATGATAAAAAGTCTTCCCACTTAAAGAAGAACTACTCAAACAAGACATAGAACATCATTACAGAGATAAAGAACATAAGTAATGCTGCAATTTAGCAACTTAACCACTATCATCCTTTTACCTTAAACTGATCTATTGAAAGCTCATTTGGCAAAGCTAATAGCAAGTATTCTTAATTGGTTGCTTCCTACACATCCAAAAATCATCAAAGACATCAAAAGAATATAACACTACTAAATCCATGACAATAACACTCAAAGTAAAACAACATTCAAATGAAAGAACAACTCATAAATCTATGACATAATGCGGTAATAGAAACACATATATTAGGACAAAATGAATTAGTGTTTGAGAGGAAAAGGGTTTTCACCTGTTAGGCTCCTGTACGAATTTCGAATTCTTAGCATCCATCTCTAAAGATCAAGAAACAAAAACAATACATCAGAATAAAGGATACAAAAGAATAAGAGAGATGGGGATGGTGATGGTGAGAGATCTACCAGTGAGGCCGGCGGTGAGCTTCACGATGAAGATCCGACGATGAAGCTCCGGTGATGGGGATGAAGATGCCGATCGTTGGAACCCTTGAGAGGAAAAAGTAAAAGATGAAATCACCGTTTGAGTGGGAAGTAAAGATGAAATCTATCACCGCTTGAGAGGAAAAGATAAAGATGAAATCGTGTGTGATAATTTTGTAACTTATGGCGGTTATACTTTAAACCGCTGAAAGTGTTGGACAATCACGACGGTTATACATTAAACCGCCGTGAACTGTTCAAAGTCCCGACCATTAAGTTAAAACTGCCGTGAATTCATTGAAATTTACGGCGGTTACTCATTATAACCGCCGACAAAGACAATGAATTCACGACCAAGCATCAATCGCCACATAAACGGCCGGGAATATGAGAAATCGTGGCGGTTTAAAGCAAACCGCCGGGAAGTGATCACCGCAAACTGCATGTTATCTTGTAGTTTCCATCACTTCACCTCGCCGCTACGCTAATGACCCCTAGAGCCTAAAAAAAAAGGAAGATGGTGAGTAACCTAAGTCACTCAGTGAGTGGGTTAGCACAATTCTGATAGAATACACTAAAATAATCAATAAAACTATAAAGCTAAGCTTTTGAAATAATATAAAAAGATTAGAACATATTAGCATATAACAGTATACACAAGTGTAAGAAAACCATAGATAGCATAAAAGAATCTTTTTGCTCAAATAAGGATTTCAACATTCATAACTCATGAATAGTAAAATATGAGTTTTAAACCATAAAATATGATACTCATCATCAAATCAATGTACTTCCAAATAATTTACAAGAGATCACCTCTCAAGGTTTACTTTGCATAAAAACATAGGTTCTTTAAAAATACGAAGTTTGCATTGCAAGCAAAGTAACGGTCTAGAAATTTCTCTAAACTCTAGCTGTGGCCGGTCAAAGTTCAGAGCAGTTAAGGTTCTCATGCCCTTGACGTTGATCGATCGGTCCACTAGGCGGTAACTCTGGCTTCCCGATGAATATCCAATCAGGGCTTACACTCCTACATGAACTGGACCAATAACTCAACTAGTCTTACACACCACCTCAATAGGCTGAAGACTATCTACTACAGCAGGATGTCACCAACAAAAACAATCTAATACATGAATAATCTCTCATAGAGTCCATATCCAAGACAATATTCAAATATAGAAAATAAATGCCATTCCCATAATTACCAATGTTAAAAGCATATTTGAATAACCAAAGCCTCATAGCTCAATTCAACTCAAAATATAGATATAATCATAAACACATTCTTTCATGCATCAAAAGTTTCAAATGTAATTCAATACCATGGAATTCATTTTCTAAAGCGATCAAATCATCTATGCAAAATGATAAACCCATCAAAAAACTCTCAAGTAAAGCAATAGAGGTTTTCAAGTAATATTCTATGGAATCATGCAATCTCAAATCCCACTCACAACATAGGCAAGAAAACCACAAGCAAGCTACTCCTCGCTGGCTCCTTGCTTCGCAACAATCCCTCACCACCTAACCAACCAAACACACACAAGCAACAAAGTAAGTAAAACAAATACTAGGAACCCCTAAATTTAAACATGCAATGAAACTTCAAATGAGGACTAGGGTTGACTCAAAATAGGGTCTATAGTTTCCAATGAACTCCTAAGGTTCTGAGTTTCACTCTAAACCAAAGAAGCCAAACAACTAAATTTCATCGGTGCTACAGTTACCTGATCTACAATAACTGCTATTTTTCTGGAAAAAAAACTAGTTTTGGGTTAAATACAACTATGAAAGAACAACAATATAAAACATCCTCTCTATTCTAACCATCAGCAATCAAGAAAGAAGGATAAATTTCAAGCTTTTTTCAATACACAACTCAAGCCCTAGCTCCAACTTCCCATCCAAGCATCAAGGAAACCAAAAAGGGATGGAAGATTACCTCTAGGTTCAAGGAGAAGGGATGATGGACCTTGAAGCTTCAAACTAGCAAGAAAGCAAAGATTAGTCCACCTTCTTCTCCTCCAAGAAAAAGAAACTAAGCAAGATGAGAGGAAGAGATGAAAAGGGGTTGAAGTTGCAAAGAAAACCTTAGGTTGCTACATGCTACAGTACTGCATAACAACCAAAGTACTAGGCTGAAAGTGTTACAATAACAGGCTTGGAAAGCTGGGTTATAACACTTTGCATAATCCCACATCATCATTAACACATGTGATAACCTATGTCGTGGCTTTTTTTTTTCAAAAATTAATAAATTATAGTAAATTATTTAATGTTAAAATAATTATATCAACAATTAAGAACGATAAATTCATTCTAAAGAAGCTTTTTAATAATATGAATTACAATCAAACGATAAATATAGCTTCTTCTACCGTTGGTGGTTGTATAACTATTATATGTTATTTTTCATTTTTTGGATCTCACCTAATGTGAGTAGAATGGCTTTGACGGCTCTTCAAATGATGTGTAATTTTCATATAATTCTAATTATCCTTCCATCTGTACTTATTTTAGTTTCTTCTTTTCTCTGTTTTTTTTTTAATCAGATGTTGTTTACTATATATATTTTTTTTCTACTTTTCTTCATATATTTTGTCAATCATTTAATTATGATTATTTCTATCTTATTAGTATATTAAAATTTTATATATTTAGAAAATAAAATTTCACATTAATTTTTAAATTTTAAAAACATAGGAAATAATAAATAAATTTCGCACATCATATAAAGAAAAAATAAGTCATAATGAGATTGAAATCCTTCATTTCTAGCAAAAAATGATATATTTTTAAATATTTTATCATTTAGTTTGTGGGTGTCATTTTTTGTCTTTATTAACAAGCATATCTATCATTTCTACCCTTTCAACTATTCCCATATGAATACTCATCATATCAAATTGATACCGAATAAAGGAAAAAAAATCTATATGAAGGTAAATAAAAAAATTATTATTATTATAAGAATAAGAATAACCCAAACTCATTGATAATGAATTCTTGATGAGTGCACAATTTGCTATTATTTTATATTATTTTGTACACTCGTTTGGCATGTATTAGAGGTATATTGTGGAATTCGATGTTAAAAATTGTGTCTTTTGCATTCTCAAGTCTCAGGCAGCACTTAAAGATGAGAGAAAGACAAAAGAAGTATTCTAGACCTAAAACGAAGAAGATGGAACTCTCTTGACATCAATCGAATAAGGACAAGGCAAACAGGATAACTAACAAGCAGCTTATTGCCTGGCTTACAACTGTAAGCCTTTCCAGAGAATCTTGCTAGCATGCTTATACCCGTAAGAAAGAGCATAAAGACAAACCAAAGGATATTACCGGTAGGACTTATACCTGTAAGGGTGACAGTAAAGACCATCCAAAGGAGTTTACGAGCACAACTTATCCCCGTAAGGATAGTCACAAGGGTTATATAGAGAAGTTTATGGTTCAATGCTTACGGCCGTATGCTAGACTGTAACACCATACAGAAGACTTTATAGATGGGACTTATGGCCGTAAGTGATCCCGTATGGCTCACGACCTATTGTCCCCAGCTAATTACAGCAATGTCCTTATTCTTGTAAGTAACCCCATAAGCGGTACAGTATAAATAAATATGATTAGGATTTTTGGGGAATCTTTTATTCCAATTTGAAGGTGAGGCAAAGGGAAGAAAAGGGGCGAATCTCCAGGGCTTTGGAGGCGATTTAAGGAGGATATTTCACCCCACCATTGAGGAAAGGAAGATTACATCCATCAAGACTCGCTTGGCGGCGTTCGCGGAAGGTCCTTGGGCCTTCTCCGCCACGATTGAGAGGGGATTTTAATGCTTTGTTTTATTCTCTCCGTGTCATGTAATTTGAATGCTTGCCTTCCATTAATAGAGGTCTAATTTTGTATATGTTTGGGTATAACTAAACTCTAGGGTTTTACCCTTTGATATTAGTTGTGGATCTTTTTAATTTAGTTGTTTTTTAATTGCAATCCATGTTATTTGAATCTAATTGCGTGTTTGTATTGCTTAATTGCTATTATGGTAAAAGACCTAGTTATCATATTTGATGTGCTTTGTGACAAGTAAAAATATCCACCTAGCATAGACATGCTACGATTAAAGGGGATTGTGAGGAAACCTAGCAATTGGGTACTTTGAAGAATTCTTCTCCCTCAATCACCCTGAATGGGTTAACAAGTTATTTCGACACTCTTTGCAATCATGTGGAATAGATTTTAGAAGAAATCACATCTCTATTCTGTATTCGGATTAAGGATAATCCTTTGCAAGAAGGATTACCTATTTAAGAAATTCTTGTTAACTCACATTACGATTTCATAGAGTGTAAGGCGATTATGTGGTGACTGTATCAACATTATACCGACTCAATTACCATTCACCGTTATAAGAGGGATTTAATACAATTTAGGAAATCTCTCGATTCAAATAGGATTGCATAATTAGATAACCTTTGTCCCGAACTTAACAAAACCCTAAAGGAATGTTATGCCCGGACATCGCTTCTTCTCTTGATTTCTCTACTCCTTTTAGTTTGTATTCCTTAATTTTTTATTTCTAATTCTTTTGTACAACATCACAATTATGATTAGGCTAACTTTCAGGATTACACGCACACTTTACTACTTGATCAGTGCGTACGCTTGCATCCCTATCAATTATACATCCTAATTTTTCTTTAGCTTGCCATCTTTCATGCAAAATATATAATTAAGTAACAGTTATTTTATTGATAATGTGTCATGGTACACCTAAAAACTAATTGTTTATTCAAATAAATATACGATACAAATACCATAATCTTTATTATCTGATAGAGTAACAATAGTATTATTCATATATTAGAAATTAATAGGATAAATAGGAGATTGATTAGGATAGAAAACTTCAAAATATTTTTGTCTCATCGGTCCCTTATTATTCTCATTTAGTATTGCAAATATGTAATTCTCTATTGCTTCAGGTCTTTTTGGTGTTCCTTGCTCCACATGGTTGATTAAATTCTGGTGTTAAGTCTGTGCATTTTCTATGCTCACTGCATCTCCACTAATAGAAGGCCAACAATTCTCAAATATAACAATACCTACATTAGATCCACCAGACTTCTCTAAAGCATAATACAATGCATCAACCATGGTTCTGATAGTTCAAAGATCCATCAATTACCACAAAACTATGGAAAGTAAATAAGGCCAAGTCAATACTAATTTTGTCAGGATTCTTTGTATAACTAAAGTAAGGATACATGTCAACTAAGATAGGTGCTCCTATCTTTCTAAGGAATTCGATGATGGGTACCATGCCTGTTTGTACAACATAAGCAAGCACACTATGAGAAGGAGGAGATGTTGAGTCAACCACTCTAAAGGAAACAGAAGTTGAAACCTTGATTTGATCTTGAAGTCCACATAAAGATAATGCATTGTAGATATTTTGCATGGTTGGTTGCACATATTGAATCAAGATTTCTTTTTTCAGGGATCACTTCATTTACAAACTGCAATATAATACTAAAGAGTTAGAAGCTAAATGGTTAAGCTCATTATTGTCATCATTACTAGGGACATCAAGGATGAGTTCAATATTAGAGCCCTTTAGAGCTTGAAGAGTAGCATTATAAGGGTCATATTGTCTCATAGCTCCAATGTTCTTGGACTTATAGAGAGCCACAACATCACTTAATTGAGGTAGATCATTGTCAAGCCTACCATAGCAAACTGCAATAGATTCTCCCCCTATATATTATCATAAACATATTATTATTAAAGCCATCATATATTAATTATGATTAAATCATTATGTGTAAATAAAATTAAAAAAATAAAAATAAAAAAAGTATATTAGTTGAAAGAAATGCATAGTTAATCCACAAATGGATGAATTGTAGGATATTTTAAATAAATATATTATACAGATATTATATATGTTATAATAATATTGTTAAACATATTACTTAAATTATCAAGTGAATTAAAAGAAAAAAATTGAAATTGATGATAGAAATGTAATATTACACTAAATGCATTGGCCCTATTGTATCATATGGTTATCAATATTAATCATATTTATTTTGAATTTTTGGTTAGTGGTAGTGGGATAGCACTAGTTATTTATCCCAACATTTCCCCTGAATAACTAAAATCTTATTTAACACGAGATACTCTTCAACTTCTCAATTAAAAAAAAAAAGTTGATAATATATAAATAAATCAATAAGAAAAGAGAAGAGAAGATTATCTATTAGCATTGTAACAAGAGTCCAAGAGCTAAAAAGTGGCAAAGATGGAGAAGAAATTAGAGATAGCCATGGGGAATTGATTCACTAGAATGCAAATATCACTCAATACCTTTGTGATCTCTCAATAGCTCTGAATCTATCTCTTTAAATAGAGCAATGGTTCATGACTATTTCCATATCTTTTACGCTTTCTAACTCTAAATTTCCATGGACATTAAAACTCCATGGGGGCCCTGACTTCTTTAGTCTTCATTAGAGGTCAAAGTCCTATATTCACTCTTCTGTTCATAGTCATTTTGAGGACTATTTCAATTTTCATTTGGACATCTTATTAATGTTATTGGTATTCGTCAACTTCATACTATTCCTAGAATTGGTGTTGCTTCGTGTTTGGCTATTCATCGTATTAGTTTGCATGAAATTTCTTTGTTTCATCAAGGTCGAGAACTTCCCAAGTGTATTATGAAGAAGGTTCTAGTGAATGGGTTAAATATGTAATTTTGTACTTTTTCTTTCTTTTCCTTTTTTTTGTTTCCTTATAGCTGTTTTTTTTTTTTTTAGATGGAGTCATTCCTCTTGTTTGTAGTTTGTAGTTTTCTATTTCTAATTTCCATAATAATTTTTATTTGAGAAGAAAGTTGACAAGTGAGATGAAAATTTTTAAAAATGCTCAAGGAGATTTTGGTTGCATATCTACCATATCTGATCATACTATAATGCTTCCAGGTATGAGTTTGTTTCCTAATCTTCAAATTTTTTGTTATTTATACACTTGTATTATTATTATTATTATTATTATTATTATTATTATTATTATTATTATTATTATTATTATTATTATTATGTTAGATTTTTTTTTTTAGATGAATGGTAGCGATACTGTGTAAATTATGCACTAAACTTACAATAATTTCCACTTCATGTTTTAACCCTACAAGAAAACAAGGGCATGCATCAAAGAAGGAATATTCCATCACTAATAGCAAAAATTATGTCGAAGATGACTTTCAATAATAGAATATTCAGTTGAAAATTTGCGTCAGTGAAAAACAAGGCACTAAAGCAATTCCGTGGGCAAAAACATATTCTGTCAGTGATGTTAAAGTATCACCAATGGCATAAGTCAAGCATGTAGTGTTTTTCGCTATGAGTGAAATTGGAGTATATTTTATTTTGTCTATTCAAAGAAAATATATAGATTGGAATACCAAAAATTGAATGACTTGGTTTATGTCCATTGTAATTTGATATTTCAAAAAATGTATTATTTATGCATATAAGCATGATTCTATTCTATTGAATATAATGAATAGTTTTAATTTTAGTTTATACAAACTTATTGTTCTTACTATTTATCTAAAAATCATGTTAAAGGCCACAATTATGATCCTATTAACTTTGAAGATTTTGATGAAGATTGAGGATGAACGCTTATAGAATAATCTATTACTTTATCAATGGATGAATTGTTGACTCCAATCAACAACTTGCCACTTTTGCAATATTAGGCTTATTAACACTCAAAATTTAGTAAGTTATATATATATATATATATATATATATATATATATATATATATATATATATATATATATGGTTTTACTTGATTATACATCAAACTTTTTCACAATTTGTTAATTACTAAATATAATTTATTTTCAATCATATAGATTATTTAAATATAAGATGTGGTTGCAGATGATGGCATAAATGAGCTTGAAGATAGAAATGAAAGTTTTATAAATATGGCTTCTACTATAATCTTTGATTTTGAGCTTTCAAATTTGATTAATTCATCTCAACCAAATGCTGGCCTTAATTGGAGTCCTTGGCCACTTATGGATATGCATTAAAATGGATGTGTTGATGCTATGTGGACTTTTAATATTATTTATTTTTCAAAGTCCATATAGCATCAATATTGACTCAATTGACTTCTTAGTTGAATTAGTAACCTAGTGATGAGATTTCAAATGGTTCAATGTCAGTGCCAATTCTGGTAATTTTGCTTGGAGGACACAATAACATCTACATAAACAAGGCAACCATCATGATGAAGTGAATAATAAATGACCACTTCTTGACGGCAACAATACATATTTTTGATTAACTATATGGAAAATTGGACACTTAGGAGACCACACTCAACATCTATAAAGACATGGAAACCATTAGAATAAAGTCAATAACAATTTTTATCCTTCTATTTTGTTGCAAAAGAGCAATCTTTTTTTGTCTTCTATTTGCACGACCTCCATGTCCACCCCCTGTTTCTTGTTTAAATGTTGGATAGTGCACATCATCTGGAAATTCCCATCACTTATAAGCTTATATGCATTTTTTTTTACTCATCAAGGATAATATATTTCATCCTTATAGTGCTCAACTGCAAGCTCTATTTATTGCAAATGCTATCCAAAAGTAGCTGCCACAATGATAGCATGGTGAAACTTAAATCATAGATTTCTCCTTGCTTCTTAACCACATCAAATAAGGAATCTATCAGGCTATTGAATAACCAAAAAGGGACCTTGATTCTAACTGGAGATTAAACACCAAGTTAAAGGGACTTTAGGTGCATTGTTGTTTCTCTCTAACGGAATTTCCTTTGAGTGTGATCTTGCTTATTAAGTTTTATCTTATGAATCATTATGATTTTGAATGGTTGTCTAATTAGAATTTTAAATGCTGTAATTGAGGTGTGATTCATGAGGCATGTGATGCAAGAGTAATTTAGGATCAAGCAATTCCTTGAATGTTGTGTACTTGATGTGGGGGACACAAAGATTTAGTCTAATTGGGTTATCATTCTTGAGGTATGTGGATTAATTATCAACAAAACCATTTGGCCCTTCGTCAAAATGAAACATTCTTTAACACCTAGGGCATCATATCCTAGCTCTCTTTTCAGTCCTAGCCATTTAGTTATTTCTTCAAAATAGAATTAAGGTAATAGTGTCAACTACTACTTTGGTATAATTGCTAAGCACCTTAGGGGCTTCGTAAACGAGGAATTTTGTTGATTATCAAAGTAAAAAACTTAAATGGCATTGGACTTAGGTGGTTATAAGGAGGGATATATATATGCTGGTGTAGTGTGGTCTTTGATGTAGGGAAGCAATAGTGTGGAGAAAAGGGAACATATGGAATTTAGATAGATTCAAGGAAAGATATATCTTGTTGGAGAAATGAGCTAGAGGCCTAAGCTTAGGTGGTCTCAACCTTTTCTCTTACATGGTAGTGAAATTTCAACATTTTGCATGCTAAAGTTGTTGGAAAAAAAAAGCATATGATAGTGAAAATTATCTTAAAGTATGTTGCTTCATCTTCTTTGGAAACATTGGATTTAATCAATAGTCATGATGCATCATATAGATGATCATGTGTTTTTGATATAGTTATTAATGAGGTCAATTTTTGAAGCAACTTTTAGCCTACCAAGCTAGTCCATCTAACTTGGTAGTAGTTATTAATAATATATTTTAACAGTAATGCCATTATCTGTTTTCTATTTTTTCAGATGGCCTATTTTATTGACATGCATCCACTTGCATAAATTTTATATGTCAACAATTTATACAGTATATTGATTGGCTTACATTTAATGAGCCATTAGGCTAAATATTCAACTGTTAACTATTTATTGAATCTCAAAATGTTACTTTAGGATATCTCTATAGGTATTATGTACAACCAAGCAAGTCTAAATAAGGAAACCAAATCAACAAAACCAAATTCCTTTGACATAATCATAATATTTTGTTTTCATCATTGTTCATGGTTTGTTGTTGTAACAATTTTATTCACCAATTAGTCCATTTGTCTCTACTTTTAATTTGTTATTCATGTTTTGGTTAATAATATTTTGCACTAAGAAAGAGGTCTATGTAGCCTTGCAATTCTCTCAAAAAGCACTAAAAAACATTGTGAAATATATTTCAAAAAACGGTTTATTCGTTTGTTTGTCCATAGTTGGAATAATATGTAATATCCATTTTGAGATTCTCTTTAAAAATAAATACAAAAAACTTTGCACCTTTTTGGTGATTTTTGGTTAGAGGATCTAATATCTTTGTATTTTGGATTTAGAAGTGCTTATATTTTCAACTATTATGAATTTTTAGTTAGCATCAAACAGTTAAATTTATTATTATTATTATTATTATTATTATTATTATTTGGCAATTGCAGTTTTTTTTATCTTTAGCTATTTGTTTGCAAATATTTAGCAATTGAAGTGGTTCTAATGTTAAAAGTTAAAGTGCCTTATAAGTTATCTATTTCTTTTCTTAATATTTACAATGGGAAAACAAATGACTTGGATTGCATTGGGGTACATGATCATCGTTTCTCATCCTCACCACCACCGATAATATAATTGTGTAAAATACAACCTACCAACACGAGATTCACCTGTGTTGTAAATGGGGAAATGGCCTAGAAAATAGTTTTTTAAAGAACTAAATTCATGCTCAATAGAGGTACAAGGAGATGAATGTTGTAAATTAAAAATTCCGTTAGATGTTGCAGGTATCCTCGATCCAAAGTTCCATATTTATGTAGAATTCTTTTTTCCATAAAATAAAGGACTTAGGTAGCTTCAAGGACCCTTGGCCCATTGGGTATTTCAAGTGCATCATGAAGAACTGGAGCATCTTGTGTTGAACCTTCCCAACAAACAAGAACGTAAGCAAAAAGCAAACCAAAATCTATATCTGTGAGAATGTTTTGTGTTAGATAAGGTTTTCTTCCTCGAATTGCTGCAACTTCAAACTCTAGGACAAAAGTATGAATAGTCATTTCCTCTAGAGCTTGATATAATCCTAGCATCTGATGTTATCTATTAGAATTAATTCCAGAAAACTATATCTATGTAATATCTGACATAATAATAATTAAAGTAAGGGTATGGTTTTTTCCTTACTTCTATATATGGTTTTGTAGACATGCCATAATTCATCAATTGTGACTAAGATGTGATTGAAGTATCTACTAACAATCTTATTAGACCTTAAAAAAAATTATGCAAATAGCAGAATTATGCTGATTATGCCATATAATGTGAAGGAATGTCAGTAATTCTCTTCCACAATCATATATAATATGTCATGTATGAGCCCTTTTGCAATTAGTATTAAGCATATGTTAAAAAATCTCGATTTTTTGATGCGAAGTATATTGATACTAGTAGCAACATTTCAGTCTACCAACCTAAACAAATACCTTTCTTTAATTTGTAGTCTTTCAAGTGACGATTTGCTATAATCTATGTTTTTTATTGTGAAAGATATAATAAAACAGCATAGACCACAGCCAAGATAGTTACTTATAACAAGCACAATTCATCTAATGCACGCTCGAAACGATCCATCTAAGATAACATTATTATTAAAGAAATAAAATTCAGAGTATGAAACAAATGACAAATTATAAAGAATAAGATGAAGGTATGAAGGTGCGGTCAAGTATCATATCACTTATAATAATAATGCTACTACAACCAATATTAATAATAACATTGATGATGATGACAACACTAAAATGGACAAAGATACATAGCACATTGTAAATTTTGTCATAATGGGGATAATGTTTTTAGGTGGATACCATACTATGACCAAATATCACTTTGAGCATCAAACTTTGATTTTTATCTTTTCAGGTACCTTACATTAATTTTGTTTCACCAACTAGTACCTGAGGATTTCCGGCCATAAGATGATGATATGTGCGTCGGACTTACAACTTTGCATTTGACATGGCACATGGTTTGCTTACTTGTAATAAACATGGGCTACATAATCCACATCAGTGCCAACCACCTGCCACATCATCATCTCTTAAACTTAATTCAAAGCCTCGTGGGAGGCTTAACCGTGTCCCTTTCTTCATCCGCTAACCATCACCGTCATCCTTCCGATCAACGAGGGGTTCTTCTCCTCGCCCCCGATCCTCGAAGACCACAGAAGCAAGCATCCTCGCCGATGGGGGAAGGAGGTAGACGCATGAGATGTGCAAGATCACCACAATTGGGTATGCATGAGGTTTTCTTTGGGTGAGCGAGGCCAAAAAAAAAGACTATGTGGACAAAGAGGAAGGTGGTTGTAAAGTTCTTTTGATTTTTTTTTATTTATGAATGATTTCCTGAAAAAGGAAAGGGGGGTTGCAGAGATTCAATTTGATTTTTTTTTTTCTGTAATGTTGTTTTGGGAAGAATAAAAAAAAAAGGTTGAACTTGTTGATGTTGAGTAAACACTTGCACGAAGGTTGAAGTTATTGTTCTTTGAATGATTTCAGATATTTATTTTCATTGAAATGGTGAAATAATGCAATGTTTTGCAAGGTTGATTTACATTTAAAAAAAATATCACTGTAATTAACATAAATAAGAAAAAAATGAGGTGGTACTTTACAAAAAGTTGTGTATAAATTTACATCCCATCATGATCAACATAATAATGAACCTATGCAACATAATAATGGAATTTACACCCCAATCACCACTTTAGTATTTTTGCAACATAATAGTATTCATTGAAAGTTGTCAACACCATACACATGTACCTATTTCCATATGTAAAGATCAATATTTTTACAAAAATTGTGAATAGATAAGAAAACTATTACCTAATCAGTATTTTGCAAAACATGTACCTATTAGAACATGCCAACATTTTGACAATGCTTTAAAGTAAGAATTTATGCATCTAATCATTCTTGTTATGGCCAATGGATGCAAAACCACTTGCACCTCCTGCTAGAACCCATATTTTCCTTCTCTTCACAGCAGCAACTAGGCTTTTTTTGGGGTTTCTTCTTTGGATGTTGCTCCAAGACAATGTACCATGCATCTGATTCCTTTGCAGGTTCCTTAGCGATTGTTGTTGATGGATCTTGGCGTTTATTGTTGGCAGTTGCTTCTTTAGTATTTCCTCCAATCATGCCTTTGGAATTTTCTTCCCTTTTGCCTTTAGCATTTCCTCTTGTGTTCTTCCTTGGTTGTATGTTTATCATAGTTTCTTCTGTAGCTAGGGGTATATGGAGAGCATGCTGAGGAGTATCAGTGATCTACATAACACATAAAGTTAATTCTTTAATTCTTAAATTTGCCTATTCTTCCATGCATAAAGAAACCACTTGTTCCTATTGTGTCTACTGATCCTATTCTTCCATACATTAAAAACAATTATCATGTTCTAGCCATTTGTGCATAATGATATGTGCATAAGAAATTTAATACTAAAAAGCCAAAGTTTAACATTTACAAGCCAATTGTTCTTATGGGTTTTTATTGATGTTGTTCTTCCAAGCATAATATATATATTCTAGCCATTTGTGCCTTATGATATGGGGCAAAAAAAATTATTGCTTAACAATTAATTGTTGCCATTGTTCTATGCATAAAAACATTTAACACTTACAAGCCAATTGTTCTTATGGATTGCTGTTGATGTTGTTCTTCCAAGCATAAAATGAAAAAAAAAAATCCTATTCTAGCCATTTGTGCCTAATGATATGGGGAAAAAAAATTATTGCTTAAAAGCCAATTGTTGCCGTTGTTCTGTGCATAAAAACATTAAACGCTTAGAAGCCAATTCTTGCCATTTTCTGTGCATACAAAATTTAATACTTATCCAGTTACTTCAATTGATCAATCCATAAAAAAAGTTTATTATTTACTACACATTGGGCAAACCTGTGACATGGGTTGTGATTGGTCATTTTCCGACACTGTGTTCTCCACTAGATCCTAAGGAGCCAATTCTTCCATGGAACCATTGTTATCACCTTGCTAGTCATGAATAAATTAATAGAAACATAGCAAATTAATACCAACAAGTGTTGATATTTTTAAACTAATGAAATTAATTTTCATACTAATTTTGATCAATCCAGAGGACAAACTCAATCAAATAGAAGCTAGTTGACTGATTAATTTACCTTTGCAAATGGTATTTACACTTTTGTTGCATACATTTAATCTTGTAAATGGTATTTACCTCATTTGGTTGTTAATTGCATTGTCCTTTGGGTTCTCTATTGGCATGTTGGTCCTGTCCCTATATTAGGTGCACATGTAAGATTGAACCACATCCTTATTTAGGTCTAAAATTTTAGCAAATATTAATTTGGTAGGTATTTACCTCATTTGTTGCATGATTGCACTGCATATCTGGTTGTCCACTGCCTCCTTGTTCTTGCCACGTCTATTATGTGCACATGTAAGACTCAAACTCATCTTTTAAGGAAAAAAATAATAACAACAATCAATGTGAATAAATTACATTTAATCAGGAAGTCCATTACCTTTAATCCATGAAACCTCTTGTTATGGCCTTGAACAACACATATGCGGCACTTCATTTTAACTCCTTCCTGCTGACCTTCCCTTTTGTGAAACCTACTTCCTCCTCACCTGTCTCCCTCTACCTAAGCAATAATTTCTTACCTCTCTTCTTATGCACAACCTGTGGTGGAATCATTGGGCCTTGGTTGCTTTTGGGCCAACAATCTTTGTCATGTGTTGGGTTTAGGATATGGTTATATGTTGCTAAAAATGTGCTAACCTTGTAGCAATCATCCAATTGGTTCTCAGTGCTATTGTTGTTGTAATACAAGGTAGATACTGCATGGATGCATGGTATCCCAGTTAGCTGCCACTTTCTACATGTGCATGTCCTATCTTTGGTATCAACTATAAACTGGCCATCATTGCTATTAACCTGATACTTATTCCCTCTTGACCATGTGGGTTAACATGACTAACTTAATTGTTTAGCTCTCTCTAAACACTCATGAAAGACCATTGGTGGTTTTTTTTTTTTATCTCCAAGTCACTAGCTAGAAGGTCCAAGAACCAGGTCCAATTTTCCTAGTTCTGTTTATTCACCACAGCCCATGATTTGGGATAGATGCAATCATTTGCATCTATCCCAATAGATGCAAGTAGCTGTCCTCCAGACATACCTTTTAAGTAGCACCCATCCAAGGAAAGCATGTTTATGCGTTATGCTATGAAACAATCTCTAAGTTGTGCTAGGAAAATGTACATGGTCTCAAATTTACTCTCACTACATCCAAATTTGATGGTTGATCCAGGGTGTGTCGGGAACAATTCAAGCCTATAATCATACAGTCTACTCATATGATATTTCTCATCATAATCAAGAAATCTGTTTGCATTAGATCAGACAAAATTCCAAGACAAAAATTAAAATTAAATAAAACAATAACACTGCCGAAAGATCAAAATAATATCTTGAAGCAATAGATTTGGCCCTCCAAGCCTTGAGCCTACTAATGTCTACATTTTGGTTACTCTTGACAACTTGAATTATCCCAGAAGGTTTCCATGATGGGTCTACTCTAAATTATTTAAGGTAGTTGTGGGCAATCCAATGTGCACTCATGTATCTGGTCTCTACTGCATTCATGACTCAAAACACCTGATTTTATCTAAATTGTATTCCTGTCCACCACCATTGGTGAAGCCCAAAGGTAGAATGAATAGCCTTTCTTGTAGAAAACCTTGCATCTCTTCTTGTTATTAGGTCTAAAATTCATCTCGCATCTATTTTTTATGCCCTAGTTCCTCACTACCTCCCTAAACTGCTTAAAACTACTGAATTTCATACCAATCTTGAATTGGGGATCCTTCATATCAAAATCCTCATTGAACTCTGCGTTTTTAAGCTTGCATGGATCTGTTATCTCTTTATATATGCTAGAATTTGAATGTAGTTCCTCTGATGCACCATAATCTAAATGGACATCATCATCTTCACCTCCATTGCCTACTCCTATTATCTCCCCCAGTGGATCTATGGTAGCTGTAGGAATGCTCACATTATCTTCATCCACTTGCTCTTCCTGACTATTGAAGCTATATTCATAATCATACAGTTCACTCTCTTTATCCTCCTCCTCTCCCACACTTTTTTTCCCAATTGCTACATCTTCCATGTTATCATTTTCTTCCATTTCTTCTTCTACGTGTCCATCTAGACGCAACATCTATTTCCCCTTCAAAACTAGTAGTTCCTTCCATGACAGCCTCTTCTGCAACCACTTGTTTTACATGTCCATTGAGACATCCATCTCTCCAACCTTAATTTCCTCTACAATTCTAGAAATCCTATCCATGCTAGCTTTTTTCATCCCCACTTATTTTGCATTTCCTTCCAAAGCAACATCTGTTACTCCCAAATTTTCCTCTTCTAATACTAGCTTACAAACTTTGGTATAAATATTTATGTGCATAGTATTGCAAACACTCGAAGCCATTTCTATTACATCTTGATCAGTGTTTATTTCTTGCAGACTTGGTTTATTACTTGCAAGGTCAAACCACCAAAAGCTACAACCCTCCACATGCAAGTTCACTTTTCTTGCCATACTCTTGATCTCTAACATAGACATTCCATCCACAGAACAGTAATCCACATGTCCACCAAATCTACCACCATTAAGCTTATGTAATTCTTCAATTGTATTAAACATCTTTATTGCAAAATATTCATCCTCAGGCGCTAAAATCCGATTAATCAAAAATAAATCAGATAGTGCATAGCCAAGTCTAATTCTAATAAAATGTTTAACTTGACATGTAACAAATCTACTAAATTAAAATATAACAATTCCATTATCTGAAAAGACAAGGCAATTTGTAACAAATACAAATAAAGAAATTGCAAAATATATGCTCAAATAGGCTAAAGAAAAAGCAACTTGCATTTGCTTCCAAAATTAAAAAGACAACATGTGACAAATTATAAAAGAAAAATAGTATTAGTAAATTTTTTTGTAAAACCTGCACCTGCAGAACTCCCATTCAATTTTTCTTTGTTATGAACATGCGCATGCACAACAAACACCAGCATGGTACAAACTATATTGATTGTTAGAACATTTTCTTATGCACCATTGGCATGTAAGTAATTTTTTTTTTTTCAATGCATAGATCAATAGGCACAATTGCAATTGAGTACAATCTATGAGTAACACTTACATGTATAAATTGTTCTGATTTTTTTTTAATAATCAATGGAAAGAACTATATAGAATGGCCTAAAATTACTTCACCTAATGTATACTATGTATATAAAACACCATCATGCATAGAATAGTATTAGTACAATAATTTTGTAAATTTAAAACCTGCACCTACACCTGGAGAACAAACATTCATTTTTTTAATTAAAAATATGCACATGCAGAACAAACACCAACATGGTACAAACTCTATTGATTGTTAGAACAATCTATGGTGCCAAATCAATGCATAAGAAAGAATCATTTTCTTATGCACAATTGGCTTGTAAGTAATAATTTTTCTTAATGCATATTGATAAGTTCTATAAAGTTCATGTTTTTCATATCATTTACACTGAATTTAGCATGGAGTTTTACATGTTTAGCACTTAATTAGTACAAAATTTCATTCTTTTGTTCACCATGGCCTTTATTTCTGTTTTAGAGGAAAAAAAAAGCCAATACAAGGACGTTTTGAAGTAAAACATGCCAAGTTTCTAAATCAGAACTTCACCACTTGTCATCACGGGCGTGGTGACAAGTTATGACGCCTATGGTCTACACTTACCACTACTGTTATGAAGCCATGGCAGCGTGGAACCACTGTAAGCAACACTGAAGCCACAACGCCCGTTATGAAAAACCCACTATGCCCATGATCTAGCCACAGCATGTCTAGAGACCGTGCTAGTACGTCACTTGGAGCCCAAACAATAACTTACTCACTACAGGCATCACAACGCCCATGGTGAGGCCGTGGCAGACTCGACTCTATATAAACCCTAGGTTTCTCTAAATTTGGAGAGATTCTTTTTGCTGAATAAGATAGGGCAGTTGGAGTTCTGGAATCTCACCCTCAACCTTGGCAGACCTATTATAGGGAGTTAGTTCAGGAATTCTTTTGGACGCTTATTTATTCTTTGGTCTTATGGTTTTCTCTTGCTTTAGTTGTTTATTTTATGATCCATAAGAACCTAATTCGAAGGGAATTGTATATCTAGAAACTTCAATTATTATTTATGAATCTTGATTATTTAATCTAATAAATCTTTCTAGTTTTTGTGAATCATTGTATGTTTGCTTGAATGATATTCTCATTAATTTGGATGGGGAAGATATGTCCCACATTAAGAGACCCATGCTTTGTGAGATATATGCACGGTCTAAGAGGTTAGGTATTGCTAGATATCTGGATTAAACACAAGCATTCATAGAATGTCTTAGTTTTGCTTTTTTTAATGCCTACACCTACAAGTTGTCCTAACAATCAGTAGATTGTTCAAAGTATGGTACAAACAATAATATACTCTATGCATTAGGAACACCTACATGTATAATGTCCTTAATATCCTTCATATATAAATTTCCTCACATATCATTATGCATTTGGAGGTATTAATTTTGTCATGTTCAAGTCATTAAGGTAATCAATAGAAATAATAACAAAGTTGAACAATGAAAGACAAAACTTTTTGTTTGTTTGTTTGTTGTTATGCATGTATCCTACATATAAGTGGAGATAACTTAAACTAGAAAATTATTTATCCAAAATATTAGTTTTAGGAACATGTACCAAATAAAAAATAAAACTTTTTCCTAGAGAAGGGAACCACTATAAACAATTTCGCATAGAGAAAGGGACCACTCTAATTCATGATAAAATAATTTTAAGATATCCCTAAAAATAGCAAGTTCTGCCTTTTCAATGACAAGTTGATCACTACAATGTTTATCATATGGTAGGTCACACCCTATTTCTTTACTACAGATGGAATCAACAAAATGGCATTAGGGATCTAGCACTACTAAGAAAACCCTAAATGTCAAAACATTAAACTTCCCCATTACAAAACCAAGGCTGCATCTACATTTGAAAATCAACTGTTAATCACATCACTAAACCAATTTCCATCATCAAGGGACTTACTGTAACAGGGTGGCATGTAAGGCGCGCAGTTAAGTCTCCCATGAAGCTCTAAATTAAGTTTAAGAGGAGATGATGTGGCAAGTGGCTAGCACTAACGTGGATTATGTAGCCCATGTTTGTTACAAGTAATCAAACCATGTGCCATGTCAAATGCCAAGTGGTAATTCCGGTGCACACGTTAGCATCTTATGGCTGGAAATTTGGCCATAGTACGATATCCACCTAAAAAAAAATTACCCGTAATAATGGATAACAAGTTTCTTTTATTACCCCATATGATGTCTTGCAAAGAATATAATTGGATAGGGATGAGATCCAGAGAGTAAAGAATGTGATTGGATGGAGAGAGAGAGAGAGAGAGAGAGAGATAGAAATTTGGCCATAGTACGATAGTCACCTAAAAAGATTACCCGTAATAATGGATAACAAGTTTCTTTAATTACCCTATATGATGTCTTGTAAAAAATATGATTGGATGAGGATCAAGATGGAGATCAAGAGAGTAAGGAATGTGATTGGATGGAGAGAGAGAGAGAAGAGAAGGGAGGGTTCTTAATATAGCCATTTGAATTAAACTACATAGTAATTCTAACACAAAAATACAACCATTACCACTAAAGCATACCAATCTCCATTGTTGGATGAAAAAATAAAATTCGGACATCCGATAAATAGGTAACACAGGAGAAGCTAGAGAACATTTGAGTTGGTGATGGTTGGTCACCATATTGAATAGAGAAATATTATTAGCATAAAGATCCTCAAAGAGAACACACTATGTAATAGCCTGAATGAGATATAAAACCTTTCATTCTAGGAAAAAAAAAAAAAATTTGAGCTTCAACAGCTTCAATTGATATTTTCCGATGGCTTCAACAACTTGTGCAATAGGTTGAAAATGGGAAAGAAATATGGGAAGACCTACTTATTCAGTGGTTTTTTTTTTTTTTTTGGAATCATTTGATTTTTATAGAGATTATATAAATAAAGTTTAAATATTTAAACAATATGATAACTAACCCAACATAATTGATAGATAGCTTCATGTAAAAATCTAATCAAAATATAAAAAAACTTTAAATCTACAAATAAAACATTGAGAGAGAAAAAGAGAGAGAGAGTTCATCGTTGATCTTATTTTATTATTAATTTTTTATTTAATAGTTGGAAACACGCTACTATAATAACACAAAACTCACACTATATGTCCATGTACTTAGCTAGCACTTAAACAAAATTCAATTTGAATTTTCCTTGTCTCATAGCATACATGTTAGTTCATGGAAAATTCAATATTGTTGACGTCTATCAAACTATTATCATGTCTTTGGTCTATCTCCGTTCTTTTTCTACAAAAAAAACTAAATAACTAAATAACTTATTGTAAAAAAATACAAATACAAATAACACAAATACTTAATAATATCATAACTTGAGAGGAGAAATTTTTGTCTGTTATTCCTTTATAAATACTGTAAAAAACTTCTTTTAATAAGTTCAATAAAATAATTACAATAATAAACTTGAAAAAAAGCTCAGTCTAAATATTAGATTAAATAGCGTTATGCACTAGTAGCATTAGAAATTAAATTATTACATAGAAGTTTAAGTTCATAGGAAACTTAGAACAATGATGGTATAAATTTGAGGAACTCATTTTTTTTTTCTTAATTTTTAACGATTGTATTAAATTTGTCAACAAGCTATATCTTAGTACGGTATAATATTTAAAAAATAAATAAATAGTTAAAAAAATTTAGGATATATATTTTTTTCAATAAAATATGGACAACCCATATGAGAAACATACACAAGTGTGGAGTTAATCACTCAACATATCTATGCTCTCACCTTGTCTTAACTTGTTTATTTGTCAAAAAAAAAAAACAAATTATGATTATTAGTGGGCAGCAAAATTCAAAAATTTTTATCACATCGATATATTTAATAAAATTAAAACAAATATATTCTAATCCAATTTAAATAAATTAGATTTTAAATTTTTGCAAAAATACTTGATATTATAATAATATATTATTTAAAAATAAATTGCTTTTATAAAAAATGAGAAATTTAAAAAATAATAACAACATTTGAAAAAGGTTAAAAAAAATAAAAATTATAAGTTGCTTTGATAATTATAAAAAAATGGTCAAAATGTAAAAAAGAAAAGAAAAAAAAAACATACCAAGTCAACATACTATAGAATGATGTGATGGTCCTAGAGCCATTTTAACAAATAAAATGGTCTTAGGACTATTTAGACAATTAAATTTTTATTTTTGTGGGCAAAAAGGAAAATAGCCCCAACATACATTTATGCAACTAAGAGTTCAAGAAAAAAAAATATCAAATAATTAAACACAACCACAACAAATTCTTAAAGAATTATAGAATTCAGAGTAGATGGTAGGAGCTGGTATGAGCGATTTGAAAAAATGAATAAGAGTTCTCTTAAACTCTTCAAAGCCTAGAGTTAAAATATCAAAAGAGTTAAGAGAGAAGTAATACTAAGGAGCAATTGATCATATCAGCATCATATCAACTTTGTTAATGGAACTGAAAATATTACTCCCAGAAAAGAGTTATCTTTCTCAACTTTTTGTGATAACCCCCATGATAAAATGAACTATGGCATATGCAAGGTTCGAACTAAAAAAACATCTAAGAATAGCCATTTGAATTATTTGCTTTTAAACAACCCGGTGATTCTAACACAAAAGTACAACCATTGGCACTGAAGCATACCTGTTGCATACCTGTTAGTTCTGGAGGGGTAGTGGTGTGATAATTTTTCTCTTAACCTCACAAGTAATGAACTCACACACAATCAATCATGCAAGAGAAAGGAGACACATATATTGATTACCCAGTTCAGCACAACCTTGCCTACGTCTGGGGGCTGAGCCCGAAGAAAACAATCAACTAAAAGAAAAAAAGGAAAGGAGAGTTACAACACTCACTCTCTCTCTCTCTCTCTCTCTCTCTCTCTCTCTCTCACACACACACACACACACACAGACAACAAAGAATAACCCTCTCTAGATTGCCCAATGCCCACTCTCCTCAACACACTCACTAGGGTCTCTCACTCATGACTCATCATAAATCTCAAAGCAGAGTATCTTATATGGACATCCCTACGTCCCAACAAAGCTTCCTCTTTTAGATTCTCCGTAAGTTGGACACCTTCCAAAGTTAGACATTGCAACTCTAATTACAATTGAGCTTTCAACATGGCCCACCTACTGATCATGACTGAGTATCAACTCCAGTTGCAACATGACTTGCAACACCTCCAACCCAACCTAGTTGCTCCAGTTCACGTCGATGCAGTCCACTCCTTCCGAGCTCCTGCACCAGCAACTAACCTCTTTTCTCATGTCATATCAGCAAGTCCCTTTCCTGAGGGTCGCACCTACCAAGGCGCAAATTCATCTCACCAATGATAGCCTCCAAAGATCTCCTGATCTTTTTTCCAAACTTGGTCTAAGTTTGGTCTTCATAAAATCTTTGAACTTGATCTTCATTCATCCAAGTTTGGTCTTCAATATATTGTTACTAAACTTGATCTCCACTTATTCAAGTTTAACTCCTCAATTTCTTCCAAGCATGATCTTCATTCATCCAAGCTTAGGGCTTCAAACTTCTATCAAATTTTGCCATAGATGTCTTGTGTCTTTGAATAGATTATACCTTCAAATAGCTCCGCTCATAATTAGTGTTGAATCTTTTCTTTAAATTGCATTACTAATTATGGTATTGAGAATCATGTTGGCTTCTCCTTGCCTTTCTTAGTTTATGTCTTCAAATAGCTTCACACCAAACTAAGCATCATGCAATCCTTGGTCTCCAAGAGATGATATTTGTACTTGCCAACAATAGATTATTCCTCTCTTTAGAATGTGCTTCACGTGCTATTCAAAAAATCTCTCATGAAAGAAGTTTACCAAAGTAGACTCTGTCACTCCCAACCCTTTTACCGAGGTAAATGTGGCACCCATCAGTTAAAAATCCTTTTTAACTAGAAAACAGACACCCCTGAAAAACCAAATCATACTTACAAACACGATTAACAATTTTTAAATAAACTATAGGTTCAAATACACGAATACAACAAACACAATTACTCCAACATGCGGGTGCAACCGCTACAAGATCATGACACCAATAATAGAAATAAATGGGACCCACTGCAACCCTGAACTCAGCCCTGACTGCCTTTATAGGCAATCTAGTAGGGTCCTGCTCCTACAACTGTAACACATTTCAGTTGGTTGATAGTGGCTTAAAAAATTCAAATAATTAAATATAGCGTATATAAAGTACATAAAGATCAATTTCTCAAATAATTTCCCAACTCTCCAAAATACCAAAATTTTGGCAATATACAACTTTAAAGAGTTTTTAAAACATAAATTCATCATATATCAGCATCAAAACAATTTTCTGAGGAAATATAAATTTTGTGAGAGACTGCCCTCCTAAGAGCGACAGCTGGGCTTCACCCCCTCATCACAATCCAGAATAACATGTAAAACCAATCTCAAATCATTGGCCTAAAAACATTCCCTGACTTAGCTACCATCGCGACTAGGTTAAGAGCCATCAAGGTTTTCGTAACCTTGACGTTGGCCATTGAGATCCCCGTATGGTGATCCCAGGTTTCTCAACAGAACTAAACCCTGTCAATGGCTCTATGCACCTCTTGACTAGAGGTAAACTCAGGGTTAACCACGCCGCCTCCCATCAGGCTGAACCGTGGGACCTCCCGCTACTGCCGTAGTCACCATTAAAATCATGTGAAAGCTCAACAGTACAATACATCCATAATACTCATAAAGTCCAAATCCATGATACCATTCCTATACCAAGAATTAAAACCAATTCCACAAATATTGCCGATAAAATCATTTAAATACATACACATGGTTTCACAAATCATCTCAAAGTCAATGTACACATAACCATTAAAGTAAATACCTTAAATGAATAATTAAATCATATTGCATGTATTTCTACTGTTTGAAAATATGTATGATTATACAAAACAAGATGTATCAATACGATTGTCATAGCCCATCAACGGCAATTAAATATAAGTGTCTTTTAACATTATAGATAATTAAACATCATAAAATGAAATAATTAAACAATTACTTCCAAAATACTAGCTATTAAATAATTATTTCAAAATAGTAACAATGAACCAATTATTTAAAATAATAGCCACTATCAACTCACCTGGTCTCCCTTGGGTTTTTTGTTAGACCTGGAATTCTTTCCCAAGCCTGAACCCCACCTAACAAAATAACAGGATAAAATAAATAAATATGACAACCTAAAGATATAACTCAACCTAAAATAAAATATAAGAAACGAATAACTTACTCTCTAATTGGGTCCACTCACTCCAATCGATTAAAACCCTACCTTGCATAATCAAACAAGTCTCCAATTGCACTTAAACAAACTCAATTTGGGTCAAACCCTCCTGAACCAACCTCAATTTCACTGAACCAAGTTCAATTTAATAAACCAACACTGAACCAATTCTAATTCTTATACAAATCTCTTGAACCAGCTTGGTTCAATTGAACACAATTCTCCTTCAATTGGTTCAGCCCAAAGTCATTAACCCAACATCTGAACCAAGCCCAAATCAATCTTAACCAACTTAACTTAAATTCAATCCAACTCAATTGCACATTGAGTCCCAATCAAATCAATTTCTCAATTGGTTGCACCAAACCAATTCCTTACTTCATCCAAACCCAAATGAACCCAACTCACTTCAACTTGATTTGATCAAGCCCAACTAAACCAAATCAATTAAACTCAACCAACTTACTCCAACTTGGTTTGATCCAACCAAGTTCAATTTAATAAAAAAAGTTAATTATAATAATTATTTATTTAGCACAAGAACAATGTAATAATATATATATAAGGGCATCTTGGTCATTTCATATCCAAGATTGCCCAATCCCCCCAATTATGTGGTATTGGGAATCCCTCACACACTCCTCTCACACTCCCTCCACACTACTCCCCCACTCCCATTGATGCAACCCAAACAAGGGTTTACACCCAATCCCTCCTCACTCCCACTCCACTCCTGACAACCAAACACTCCCTTAATTAATCAAACCAAACCCTAATCTCGGTTGCTACAGTAATATACAATAAATCCAAAAATTAATCATCCCCCATTCGAAGCAAAATCCCACTCAAATACAAGGATTTTTCTACACAAAATTATCTCATATAAACCACTTCATTCTCTCTATGAAAATTTCTTCAAAAATCCCTCATTTTTTTCTCCATCAAACCAACAACACATACACACATCCATACATACATCCAAACATACACCATTAAATAAACGATTAAAATTCTAACCAAAGAAGCTCTACTCCGGCAATCTATCTCCTGCGATCTCCAAGCCCTTCTCCTCCAAAACCTCCAATTTTCCATTCTTTTCTTCTCTTTTTTCTCTCCGGAATACTGTAGCACTTATGAAGAAGGAGAAGAAGACCATCCATTACCATATTTTTCTTCTGAACTCAAGTTTTCTACCAAAATTTGCTATTAGTCCCTGAAAATAAAAGTTTTACAAAAAGATCCCTGAAAAGTCACCAACATCCCTGTGTCAAGAAATAATATTTCCAAAAGCTCCCTAAAAACTTACCTTTTAGTCTTTGGTCTTTGGAAAAAGTTTAGATCAAATCATTTTAATTACTTGTGAATCCAAAATCTTATATAAACTCTCACAATAAAGTCATTGTTCTTTCCACTTGGGTTTTTCAACAATACTGCTCTGTAGGGAAACTCTAACTGTTATAATCTCAACAAGTATCCAAATTAAGGTTCAAGGTATTACAGATTCAATCATATCTAAGCTAAACCTATTCAGAAGAGATTCTTTTACCTTGATACTCCTTGCAAACAATAAACATTACTCTATTTAGCTTTGCCTCGATATTTAGATTCTCTCCAAATTTGAATAAATCTTTAGTTGTATCTAAATATGGTGATAATGAGATCTTGCCTCCAAGTGGTTGCTTGATAGATTCACTTGCCAAATATACAAGTGTCTTCATTTAGTCTTTAACTTCATAAGGTTAGGATCTTGCTTGCTTGCTCTTGAAGTTACAACCCACTTGACTTATATAGCTTTGATCTCATCAATTAGTTGTGACCATGGATATATTGTGTCTTCAAATAGATCTCCTCTCCAAAGTTGGTTGTGTAGATATTATCCACATGCCTTTTGCTTGCCCCTTAAGAAATATCTTCCAAGGTTGATGCTCTTACCAAAGATAGCTTTAATAAATTTTCTCCACTTGGTTCATTGAGAGAGATCCTCCAAATATAAGCTTTTAACAAAAATAGCTCCATATGATTTTTTGAGAGATCCTCCAAATATAAGCTCCTATATTGAATTTCCAGCCTTCATGTTTTCTTTCGTCACATCATCAAGAGTCTTTTCCATGTCATCATCCTTGTCACCTTGTTTGCCAAGTCACTTCATTTGTTATGTTACCATTGCTTATGCCACGTCATCTCCTTGATTTTCATATAATGCCAACTTAGGTTTCCTATCCTAACAATACCAATATTCTCCATTATTAGCTGAAAGAATAAAATATGGTTATCCACTACATAGGCACAACACAGGAGAAGCTGGAGAACATTTGAGTTGGTCACCATATTAACAATTGAACATAGAAATATTATTAGTAAAAAGCACCTCAAAGAGAACACACAATACGTAATGTAATAGATTGAATGAGAATGGTGATTAAGTTAAGCACATAGCATATAAAACCTTTCATTTTAAGGAAAAAAAAGGTTTAAGCTTTAATAGGTTCAGTTGATATTTCTCAGTTGTTTTAACAACTTTAGTTGAGCTTTAACAACTTGTGCAATAGGTTGAAAACAGGAAAGACAAATTGGAAACTTTTTTTTTTGGTGGAATCATCTAAATATAAAGATTAGAAACCATATCCACATAAAGCTTGAATATTTAAACAATTTGATAACTAACCCAACATAATTGGTAGACAGCTTCATGTAAAAATCTAATCAAAATATAAGGAAACTTTGAATTTACAAATAAAACACAAGCAAGAGAGTCCATCCTTGATTTTTTTTTTTTTTTAATTTAATAGTTGGAACACGCGCTATTGTAATTACCTGACTCTTTATTTTTATTTTTTTACGGAATTATTATGTAAATATATTGTATATACATATGAAAAATATTAATAATATCATTAAATATATAAGCATAGACTTTTGATTTTTAGGTGGAAGATTATGACATTTCTTTGGTTTTTTCATTAAACCTCTGGAATTTAATACATTTGTTTGAAAAATCAGATTCTCCAAATTCATAAAAAAATGAACTTTTCAAATAGCCAACATTGAGATAAAGGAAAATTAATTAAACAATATATGTCAGTACATAAATTTATTTTGGAGTTTGAGAAGTTTTAATCTTTCAAAAAAAAAAAATTTTGTTATTTGTAACAAAATAGATTTTATATTTTTGTTTTTGTATGTTACCTATATTTTGAATTGTTTATATTTTTTTTTATCTAATCCAACATGATTTATCTATTATACATAAAAAAATATTTAATTTATATATTAATGTAAAATAATTAATTTATATATTACTTATATAGATTGATAAAAATAAAAGAAGGCTTATTTTCCTTAGGTTGAAAACACTAAAGAAAAATGGGAACCCTACTTATACAGTGGCTTTATTATTTATTTTTATTTTTATTTTTTTAATCATATCATTTTTATAGAGAGTAGAAACCATATCCAAATAAAGTTTGAATATTTAAACAATATGATAACTAACCCAACATAATTGATAGATAGTTTCATGTAAAAATCTAATTGAAATATAAAGAAACTTTAAAATATATAGAAACTTTAAAACTTTAAATAAAACATAGAAAGAGAAAAGGAGAGTTCATCCTCCACTTTTTTTTCAATCTAATATTTGAGACACACGCTAAATAAAACATACAAACAGAATTATCATATAAATTTCGTTTATGTACATATGAAGAATATTAATAATAGGGTTCCCTTATTTTTTCGTATGTTTTTATTTTGGTCACATAACTTTAAAAAGTTACGATTTGGTATTCTATTTTTAATTTTGGTTACGATTTGACAGTTATCACATATGGCATATGGTAAGTCAGATGATATGTCACGTCGTATGCCACGACATATATTCTAGTGACCAAATCATAACAAAAACTAAATGTAATGAACCAAATCATAACTTTTTAAAACTAAATAATAAAAATACAAACACACAGGTTGTTTATCTTTAATAATAATATCATAAATATAAAACCAAAGATTTGGTGGTATACAGGTAGATGATTATGTCATTTGCATTGTATTTTCATTAAACACTGGAATTTAACACATTTGTTTGAAAAATCAAATTCTCAAAAGTCATAAAATGGTCATTTCAAATACCCAACACTGAGATACATAAAGAAATAACAATATATGTTACTGCATAAATTTATATTGGAGTTTGAGAAGTTTTAATCTTTCATAAAAAAATTACTATTTGTAAAAAAATTGGTAGATTTTATATTTTTGTGTTTATCCATCACCTGTGTTTTGAATTGTTTACAATTTTTTTAATCTAAGGTAACATGATTTATTTATTTTATGTAAAAATAATTAATTTATATATTATTTATAAAAACAAATAAAAATAAAAGGAAGGTTTATTTTCCTTAGGCACCACTCTCCATAGTACAAAACCCACAAAAGCAACCTCAATTTAAAGCAAAGTTCATGTACTTACCTAGTACTTCAACAAAATTCAATTTGAATATTCCTTGTCTCAAACCATATATGTTAGTACATGGAAAATTCAATATTGATGAAGTCTCAAACTATTATCATGTTTTTGGTCTATCTCCATTCTTCAATAAAATATTGTAAAATAAATACAAATAAAATAACACAAATACTTAATAATATCATAACTCTAGAGGTGAAAAATTTATCTGCTATTTCTTTATAAATGCAGTAAAAAAAATATTTTCATAAGTTCAATAAAATAATTACAATAATAAATTTTTAAAAACTCATCCAAATATTAAATTAAATAGCATCATGAACTAATATCTAGGGAAATTAAATTATTTTAGAGAAGTTTACGTTCATAGTACTGAGCGAAATTAAATTATTTTAGAGAAATTTACGATCGTTCATAGTTCATAGGAAGGAAACTTAAAACAATGTTGGTATAAATTTACGGAGGAACAAAATTTTTCTTAATTTTTAAATAAGGTTTGCTTTATTAAATTTGTAAACAAGCTTTGCCTTTCATTTTTAATAATAAAAATATAAATATAAAGTGAATTAGTTTATGTAACTATGGTATAATATTTAAATAATTAATTAATTAATTAGAAAATTTGGGATATATATACTTTTGATGAAGTATAGACAAATCATGCAGAAGATCCATGCAGAAGGACAATAAAATAATTTTTTTGGGATAATTAATTAATTAATTAATTATTTGAACTTATCTCTTTAGGAGGACACAAACAATCTATGCATAAGATCCAATACAAATAAACTAAGAGGTTATTGGTATTTCAAGATATATAGATATTTTTTTAAAAAAATTTAACTACATAATTAATTTCTCATATGAATTGAACTGGATAATTACTCTAAGAAATATTCAAATTAAATATCAATATCAATATATAGATGTCCACATAAGATGAAAAACAATAAAAGTAAAAAAAAAAAAAAAAAAAAACTATTATAACCAAAAAAAATTATTTGATTCCACATAAACATTGGAAAACCACGGCAAAAGTTAGATAGTCCTTGCATGGGGACAAGTTGATTGTCATGGTACATTCATTAAGGGATAGATTCCACCACTAATAAGATGCATCCATTTTCATGTCAATACCAAGAATTTAGAAACATAAATTGAAAACAATCGTAGATCCTTCCTCTATATATAGAGGTAGATTTGGAAGCTATATATATATAAATATATTAATATTGAGTTTCTAGAAAATCAATTACAATGGCAATCCATAATCACATCACTATGTTTGCCATTGTATTAGCCCTTGGAGTTCTTATCACCATGCCAAGAGGTATAACGCTACTTTCTTTTTGTATTTTAGAACTATTTATACATCTAATTTTCTAATTTACATGTATAGATTTATGCATTCAATTTTATTTATTTACCTATATGTTCATATAATATATTTTGAAAAGAGAAGAGAAATAAATTTTATTTGTATTTTTTTTAAATTTATTTTATTTTATTTGTATTTTTGTATGTGAAGATAAGTGACTCCTCTTGCAGCTAAGCATTATATATATGTTTAACTTTTCTATTTACATCAAACTAGCATACATTTAATTTGAGAAAAAGACCACAATGCTTGACATAGTCTGAGGGCATACAGCAAGGGCTCAGTGAATCCATCCCCTGGCTTTTTCTTATTTATTTATTTTTTTTTTTTAAATCTTCAAAAGAATTTTGTTATATGTTTTCCAAAAGAAAAGATGTCCAAGAGAATTTTCAACTATTTTTGTTATTTTCATTGCCGCTCATGGATTTTGGACATTTAAAATTAATAAAATTAATTAAATAAAATATTAATTTTGGCGAGTGAGATTAGTTATTGATAGCCCACGACCATTTGGTCTATTGGCACCGGGTCCCTTGCGTAGGGTTTTCGTCTCGATGGTCGAGCGTGGCTCCCCAGTTCGAAACCTATCACGCGCAAGGTGAGGGCATAGGTCGGTGGTGAGCGCGGCTCCCCCACGTGTCCGTCCCTGAGGTTCCGGCGCTTGTCGCCTTTCTCAAAAAAAAAAAAAATTAGTTATTGATAGTAAATGGTCACCTAATAATTTATTGGTTTAATTACCAGATTGGTCCCTCTATTATAATGAAAGTGTGTTTTTAATCCCTCTAATATTTTTTTGTCTCTAGGAGGTCCCTCTATTTTTAGTGAAATGTAAGTCATTCCCTCTCATATAATTTGTCTCTAGAAGGTTCCTAAGAAGGATTGGTTTTACCCAAAATGAACAATTGAAGGATCTCTTGAGGACAAAAAATATTAGAGGGATTAAAATGACACTTTCACTATAATAAAGGGACCAATTTAATAATTAAACTGCTCTAATTACTATTTGAGCTAAGTAATCTATAAAAATTTAAAAATTAAATGCTCTAATAACATAGTTTCAACAATAAAAATTAAAATAATAAAAAAAATTAAAATGTATTAATTTGAAATGACTTGAGCAATAACATAATGGATTTGAACTTTTGTTATATTCTTCATATCTTTTTATTTAATTTTTTAAAGTGTGATCTATTATGCAATAATAATTTAATCAAATTTAGAGAGTTTGAGCTACGATGATGATTTTGATCAAGCAAACCCCTCCTTAAAAAGGCAAAATGAAATTATTATTATTATTATTATTATATCAATAATTTATTGAGTGTTATTAAAATGAATTTGAACAAGCAAAGCAAACTTTAGTTTTCTTATTATATTTCAATGCAAAATTAATTTATTTGTTTTCAATGAATGTAAATGAACTACTTACTTAGACATCATCATCATCATCATCATCATCATCATCATCATCATAATCTAAAATTGTACAATAATTTGCAGGTGGACAATCAATTGGAGTATGTTACAGCACACGTGGTGATAATCTACCCAAATCAAGTGATGAAGTTGTAGTAGCCCTCTACCAATCCAATAACATTACAGCCATGAGACTCTATGACCCCAATCCTTCTATTCTTGAAGCTCTCAGAGGCTCAAATATTGAAGTCATGCTTGATATACCCAATACAGATCTCCGTAATTTAGCTTCTGATCCTTCAGCAGCAAACGTTTGGGTGCAAACCTATATTATACCTTATTCCCGGCCACATATTAAATTCAAGTACATAGCAGTTGCAACTGAAGCTATTCCCCGAACTTCGTTACAAAATGTGGGACAATATGTGCTCCCAGCTATGCGAAATATACGCACTTCATTGTTGTCAGTGGGTAGGGATGAAATCAAGGTTTCAACTGCAGTTTCTGCTGCACTATTCACACTTTTCCTAGCTGATACAGAAGAGATATTAGAACCTATCATCCGATTCTTGAATTCAACTGGATCACCTCTCTTAGTTAATGTGGACCCTTACTTAAGTTATATCAACAACATGGACATCTTTGATCTAAACTATGCTCTATTTACATCTCCTGGCACAAACTTGTTTGATGCCTTACTTGATAAAGTTTATTCAGCTTTAGAAAAGACTGGTGGATCTAATGTGGATATTGTGGTATCAGAGAGTGGTTGGCCTTCTGCAGGTGGAGTTGCAGCAAGTGTAGATAATGCACAGACTTATAACCAAAACTTGATCAATCATGTGAGGCAAGGAACACCAAAGGGACCTAGAGTTGTAGAGGTTTTTCTCTATGAAATGTTCAATGAGAACCAGAAATCACCAGAGTATGAGAAGCATTTTGGACTTTTCAATCCTGATGGAACACCTGTGTACGTACTCTATTAATTTCTAAACTCTAATAAATAGTATTGGAGGAAAAACTATGGTGTAGCTAAAATAAAATAAAGTTTAATCAACTAAATCATATACTATGAATAAAGGCACAATAATTAAACTTGCTTGGTATCTGTATTTTATATTTATGTATTTATACATTAATAAAAAGTTATTTTTACGGTGTTTATTTTGGTTACTGGAAATGAGGGGAAAAAATTAAGGGAAAGATATTATAAGGATTAACAATATAATATGAAACATATTTTCTCTCAAAAAGTAATTCATATATTAATTTTTATAATTGAAATACTTTGTTTATTTTACCTTTGATCTTACTTACATTAAAGTTAAGTACACCACTTTCAATATTGGAAGAAAAAATTTGATATGACAATGGTAAGGAAAAAAAACAGCCAAAGTTTTTGGTTATGAAAAAACATGGATTTTCTAAACACATATGATAGCGGATGTCCTTGCTATTTTTTTTTCAAAATATATAAATTATAGTAAATTTATTTAATGCTAAAATTATTATATCATCAATTAAGAAGAATAAATTCATTCTAATAAAGAAGTTTTTGATTAATATGAATTACGTACAATCAAACAATAAATATAACTACTTCTACCATTGGTTTGGTTGTATAACTGTTATACGTTATTTTCATATTTTGTTTCTCAATTAAAGTGAGGAGAATGGTTTTGAGGACTCTTCTAATTATGTGTTATTTTGACATAATTTTAATTATAATTCTATGTTTACTGATTTTAGTTTCTGTTTTTCTCTTGTTTTTTTAATCAGATGTTGTTTATTATACTTCTTTTTTTTTTTTTTTTTGGCTTTTCTTCATATATTTTGTCATTTATTTAATTATGATTATTTCTATCTTATTAGAATATTGAAATTTTATATATTTAGAAAAAACCAATTTCACATGAATTTTTAAATTTTAAAAACATACTAAATAATAAATAAATTTTGAATATTATATAAAGAAAAAATAAGTGATAATGAGATTGATATCCTTCAATTGTAGCAACAAATTATATTTTTTTTATTATTTTATCATTTAGTTTTTGGGTTGCATTTTTGTCTTTATTGACAGGCAAATGAATGTATTTTATTTCATGAGAAAAATATCAATCATTTCAACCCTCTCTACTATTCCCATATGAATACTCATCATATTACAGAATTAAAGAAAAAATTCCACATGAAGGTAAATAAACAAAATAATGATAAGAATAATCCAAACTCATTGATAATGAGTCATATATCCTAATTTTTCTTAAGTTTGTCATCTTTCATGCAAAATACTATTATTAAGTAAAGATTATTTTATTGATAATGCTTCATGGTACACCAAAAACTAGTTCTTTATTCAAATAAATATGCGATACAAATACCGCAATCCTTATTATCTAATACAGTAATAACAGTATTAATTGTTCACATACTAAAAATTAATAGGATAAACAGCAGATTGATCCGGATAGAAAAGTCCAAAATGTTTTTCTCTTTCCTCTGGTCCCTTATTATTCTCATTAAACATTGCAAATATATAAGCCTCTATTGCACCAGGTCTTTTTGGTGTTCCTTGCCCCACATGGTTGATTAAATTCTGGTTATAAGTCTGTGCATTTTCTATGCTCGCTGCATCTCCACCAGCAGAAGGCCAACCACTCTCAGATACAACAATACCTACATTAGATCCACCAGACTTCTCTAAAGCATAATACAATGCATCAACCATGGCATCAAATAGGTTCTGATAGTTCAAAGATCCATCATTTACCACAACACCAGGAGAAGTAAATAAGGCATAGTCAATATTAATTTGGCCATTACTATATATATAACTAAAGTAAGGATACACATTAACTAAGAGAGGTGCTCCTGTCTTACTAAGGAATTGGATGATGGGAACCATGCTTGCTTGTGCAGCAGAAGCAAGCACACCATTAGAAGGAGGAGATGTTGAGTCAACTACTCCAAAGGAAACAGAAGTTGAAACCTTGATTTGATCTTGAAGCCCATATGAAGATAATGCATTGTAGATATTTTGCATGGCTGGTTGCACATATTGCATCAAGTTTTCTTTTTCAGGGATAACTTCATTACCAACTGCAATATACTTGAATTTAACATCTGGCCAATATGATACAATGTTGTTTTTGACCCAGTCATTTGCTGCTGAAGAGTCAGAAGCCAAACGTTGAAGGTCACTATTATCACCATTACTAGGGACATCAAGGATGAGTTCAATATTAGAGCCTTTTAGAGCTTGAAGGGCAGCATCATAAGGGTCATAGAGTCTCATAGATCCAATGTTTTTGGACTTATAGAGAGCCACAACATCACCTGGTTGAGGTAGATTGTTGCCAAGCCTACCATAGCAAACACCAATAGATTCTCCCCCTATATATTATCATAACCTTGTTATTAATAAAGCCACCATATATTAATAATTATAAAAGTAAATTAGTTGAAAGAAATGCATAGTTAATCCAACTAATGCATGAATTGTAGGTTATTTAAAATAAATCTATTATGCTGATTATTATATATGTTATAATTATATTCTTAAACATATTGCATAAATTATTGAGTTAATTAAAAGAAAAAAATTGAAACTGATAATAAAAATTGTAATATTACACTAAATGCATTGCCCTGCTATATCATATGGTCATCAAAATTAATCATATTTATTTTAAATTTTTGGTTAGTGATAGTGGAATAACACTGGTTGTTCATCCCAATATTACCCCTGAATAACTGAAATCTTTTTTAACATAATATAGTCTTTAACTTATCAAATAAAAAAAAAAATTGGTAAGAAATAAATAAATAGGAGAAGAGAAGAAAAGATTACCTATTGGCATTGTCACAAGAAATCCAAGAACTAAACAAGTGGCAAAGATGGAGAAGGCACTAGAGATAGCCATGGGGAATTGATTCACTAGAATGCAAATATTGATCAATACCTTTGGTGATCTCTCAATTGCTCTATATCCATCTCTTTAAATAGAGCAATGATTCAGGACTATTTCCACATCTTTTACCCTTTCTACCTCCAAATTTCCATGCACATTAAAACTCCTTGAGGACCATGACTTCTTCAGTCTTCATTAGAGGTCAAAGTCCCTGCATCTGTTCCTAGTCATTTTGAGGACTATTTTAATTTTCATTTGGACTTAAAATTATTTATTTATTTATTTATTTTTGTTGAAGTGGAGAAGCAAGGTAAAAGTTACCATCCTCCTCATGTGAAGATGGTAATTGAGTCAAGTTATTTTTTTGTTATATTAGTCTATAATTTCATCATTTTGCCTCTTTTTTTTATATTTTTATGTACATTGTCAACGTGAATTAAGCATTTGTTCATAGTCTACGGAGTTATAGTCAGGATTCAATCTAAAAGCTTAAATCATGGTTCTATATATTCAAGTTATTTAAAATTACTAGTGGTTTATCTTCTTATTATTTTATTTTGATCCTGAACGATATTTATATAATTATTTTTGGCCTTTTAAACTGACATGGCAGAGTATAAAACAACGTATGGGTTAATATCAATTAAAGAGGTCAAAACAAATAAATTCATATAATTAAAGAACTAAAATAAATATTTTTACAAGCTTAAAAATCTTCTAGCGTGCATGACCCGGCCTGCATTGAAAAACCAAGGAATGCTTAGGCCTAAGCAAAGTCACCATCAACCAGAACATGGCATGCACTAAGTATTAATGTACACACTGCAAATGACATTTCTGCATTGACTCAAAAGTAAACCATGAATCCAGCAGTATTCATGATATTAAACTGAAATTTTAATAAATAATTTAGTTCATGATTTTCCCAATAATAATACATCATAAATATATACAAGAACAATTTTGCATTTGTAATAATGACTTTGTAAATACATCATTAAAAATCAAATTGTGAAGTACGGCCGAAGTGCATGATGAAGTGCCATTCATTTTCTAACGTCACTTTCATATGCACCTATGAACCAACAACTTTCAAGAAATCTTTTTCCTTGAACTTTCTCTCTAGCTTAGAAAATAATCCAGCAAATATTTATTTTAACATAAAACATATAACATAATATAAAGTTCAACAAGATATAAACAAAAGGCAGCTTTGCAAAATATGAACATTCTAAAATTTTAATATTTAAAGAGAAAAAAAAAACCCAATAAAAATAAATAAATAGCATCAATGTTAACTTGGCAAAATATAAGAGAATCTATCTGCCTAAATCAAGGCATAACCATATACTTGAAGCTACAATTTTAAGAAGATTACCAAAAACGCGCAGAAGCTATTCAGATATCTTCTTCCTTTGTCAGGAAAACATGCAACAAATCAAAATGAAGGAAACAACCCCATTGGTTATATATCATCTATAAACATGTTCCATTGAGTTAAAACAGTTGACGCCCTAACATGCAAAATAAAGTGAACCCTCCAAACAACTATACATGATACCAAAAATCAAAGGGCTTGAAACAGCAAGGGATAAAAGAAAAAATTAAGGCTTGTTATGTCAATAAACTTTCACCAGCCACTGCCGGAGCCACCGCCACCACCGCCACCACCGGACCACCCACTTCCAGCTTCCGCAGCCTGGGGTTCCGTCGAATTCTTGGCTGTGCCAGCCCAGCCGCCTCCACCACCAGAACCACTACCCCAACCAGAATCATCATTGTTGCCGCCACCGCCACCGCCACCGCCACCGCCGCCGCCCCAACTGGAGGAACCACCACCTCCATTAGCATTACCACCCCAACCTTCACTGCCACCTCCACCCCAGCCACCACTACCACTATCTCTACCCCCGCCAGCTACTCTGCCAACACGACTGGAATCCCGAGAGCCACCCCATCGACTGTCACCACCACCATTACCAGTGGCGTTGTCACCACCTCCCCGTCTACCACCATTGCCACCACTCCATCCACCGGGGAACATCTCCCTGCCAGGGGAATTTTGAACTTTAGCCCCAGGAAAACTGTTCATACCACCATCATCATTGTTCTTTGGTCCAGAGCCCCATCCACCGGAACCAAAACCAGAATCCCTGCCTTCGTTGTTTCTTCCACGCCCGAACCCACGACCAGATCTTGGAAGACCACTTGGATGGTCACGGCCACCATATCTGCCACCTACTTAGAAACAGGAAATACAGCAAAAGGAACTGCATGACCATTTGTAGACATCAAGGGAACTTGACAATGTAATATGTCTATTAGAACATCCATTGATAACCAGAAAGATTTTCATGGTCAGATAACAATCAAACACCATGACAAGGAAGACATTATGAAGCTATTGGATTAAAAGGTCTTTTTCTTGTCCTATCCTTCACTTAAATGTAGAGCTTCTAAAACTTGTCTTTGCCTAAAAACTTTAAAGAGAGTAGGTGTGAGAGCTTACAGGTCACTATAAATATTTGCTAATTCATGTAGAAAACAGAAACAGAACAAAGGCATTGACATCAAAAAGCAATTAAACCAACAATAATTGCAATGTCATAGAAAAATCTACTAATTCATATGGCCTTACCAGTTCTTGAATTAGGGGTAGAAGACCTTTCCCTGTCTGGATGGGAGGAACCTCTCCAATCATTGTTGGAGCCTGCCCAATCCCCACCTGCTGATCCACCAGAAGCTGGACTTTTCATTGGAACCATAGCCGCAACAGTTCGCAGTGAAGGTCCTGCATCAGGTGGCTTATCAATATTTCTTTGAAAGTAAGCCACAAGGCGGTCAATGTCTTCAAAATCCCTTTTCCGAAACCTAAAGCCTTTTGGATACAAGCCAATATACTCATGATGAGGATTAGCATTCCTTATATATGACAAGATGAAAGTTCCTGGATGCTCGTGAGAAATGCCAAAACAATACACTATTCTCATGGGATTTTCTGCCTTCTCCATCTTCAATAGTTCATCAAGGTCTGCTTTAGAGCCTCTCCTGAATTTGCGGTAACCAAGCATATTTTTCAGGTGACTGACTAATGGATCTACATATCTATCCATGACCTGGTAAAGCAGCAAAAAAAAAATACAAACAAGCCAAACTTAGCAGATAACAACTGGGAAGAAAAAAAACGGGTGTTCCCTTGATAAACAGCAGGGTTCTACAAAAAAAAATGGAGATGATGAGCTATCTTAGGACAGCCAACAATAGCAAATGGAACTCATTTTATGTGAAGAACAGGTTGAATATGCAGAAAGGACTGTCAGCCACTCAGTTCAAACTAAAAGAAATGCAATATTTTAAAACCTGGGGATAAGCAAAACGTACATTCCCAAATCACATCTCGCAAAACTCGGCATAAAAGCATACTAGCCAGACTTTTTCCATGGAAATCGATGGCTGACTTGCAATGGTCGGAACAAGGTCATGATTTTTTTTTTTTAACAAAATGTGGACAAGCTACGTCAAGAGCGCACATAGGCATGGAATTACCACCTTACGCACCTGTGCCCCCACCTAGCATGAGCTGATGTTCGAACCCGCCTTCTCGGCAGGATACAAACACCCTAAGCAAGGACACAGTGTCAATAGACCAAGAGGTTATGAATTACTATTTTGCACAATCAAGGGTAACAATTCAATAAACCATTGAATTGGAGCATAAATGGCAGCATTTGCATATAAATGTAATGCAAAGAAGACAGCAACAAAAGCAAGCTTTACATAAAAAGAATTAAAATAATTCACAATTGATAACCAAAAAAAAAAAGAAAGAAAGAAAAAGTTCCCTCGCATTATTTATAACAGATGATGAAAAACCCTACACTTCTAGAATGCAAGTGTACTAGCACAGTTAAAAATAGAAAAGAGAATACTCATAACATGTTTCAGTGATGTGACAAACTATAACATGCCACAGACACAGTTGAGCTCTCATTTTGCAAGTTCATTACTACGGGTAGTTCCTACAAAGGATCGGACTAATGACGCATACAATACTTGAATTATCGATGTAGATGCTACATAGTTAGTTCTCATCATTCAGAAGTTGAAATCGGAAATATTATTAACAAATTTTGGCGGATGTCTAATTATCCAGGTGGTAATGATAGTACCTTGTACCTGAACAGGAGGATCACTTTTTCTAAAACTGAGATATTGTTAAGGGAGACTTTCTAATTTTCTCACAAGAAAGTCTTTCACTAACTTTGCTGCTTCATAATTTAAAGCAGCCATGGTATCATAAACCAGATTACAGGTATAATATTGCTGGCACTATATTCATGTGCCTAGTAGGAGCCTGAAAGTGAAAAGCTCTGGATGCAATAAAACAAATAAGCTGGCATAGATATTATGGATCTAATAATTTACCTATTAGGAAAACATCCTTCTCATACATCTTGTGTGTGTGTGCGCACGCGCACCAGCGTGAAATGTAAAACTAGTATTATCAGCTCAAGAAACTTCATCAGTTCACATGATGATCACATGAACTGGTATTGCAATAATCATCACAAAAAAATCACTGCCTACGAAAATGAAATTGATGCACTGACCTCATCGAGATCCTCAAAATTTTCCTTATCGATTGTTAATGTTTTCCCAAGACGAAGCAAACTTGTGATGTCCTTGTGATCTTTTCCACTCTCAACAATGTCTTTGTGAGCATATACTCCATCATAAATTTTCAGGGTCAAGGTCAGAAAAGAAGGACCTTTAGAACTTGGCCGAATGATGCTTTCACCGGCATCCTTGTCAGAAAGGAGCTGCCAATCATATGTGCAGTAGGGAAAACATAATCAACAATTAGAACAAAGATAAACTCAAGATCTAGCAGCCCAGATAATATTACCTCCATTGCTTCGTCAGCTGTCAAATTCTGAAAGCGTGGATGAACAATCATTCTTGGCTTGAAATGCTTCTTAGCAAGCTCCTTTTCCCTCCTAACCTTGTCTTGCTCACTTTGTCGGCTGTTCTTGTCATCCGGAGCACAATAAGGATCTCTAGGGATTAAATGTTGTCTTCTCATAGGCTCATCTAATTTGCAAGTCAAATACACCACAAATCTGTTTTTATTGATATTTTTAACCTTGCAACTGAGTATGTCACCTTCTCGCACCTTCTCAAAATCACCATTTTGATCAAAATCTTCAGCCATAACCATCCCTTTCAAGCCCGAGTCAAAGTGACATAGAACACGATTTTCCATAATATTGTGAACAGTTACTTGCACAATCCTTCCCTCTGAAACTGTCTCATCTGTTTCACCAGAAAGCATAGCAAATTCCTCTTCGCCATTTGGCTCTTTGAAAGGAATGCGCCAGTCCTTGAAACCATTTAAAAGTTCCATTTTTATATCATATAATGTCTCTCGTTTTTGGTTGCCATGCCGATCAAAGAAGCTCTTGGCATATTCATCAATGTCTAATGCCTTCAGCATATCTGGTTTTTCTCTAACATGCTCGATAGCCATCTCCTGTGCCTCATCATCAATATCATTTGGATCATGTGAAGCATCCTCAGCATAGACATCTTTAGCTAGATTTTTTGCCAAGTCATATGACTCAGGATGTATCCTTGTGTCATCTAATAAGTCCATGATATGACTACTAGAGCTTGCAGCACCACTTCGGCGGACGCGTAAAAATCCAACAGCATTAATGAAAACTTTCTTCTTAATAAACTTTCCAATGGGAATTTCCTTTCTGTTGAAAACAGAACCAGCCCTTACAAATGATTTCTGCAAAGCAGATGCTTTACGTGGCCCTAGTCCAGAAACAAATTGCAGAGGCGCAAAAAGCCACTCATGACTTGCCGCTAGATTTATGTCTATGCCAACTTGGTTGGTCGCGTCTACCATTACCTGTTCAACTACTTCAAACTTCTCATCTGGTGTTAGAAAATGTTCTAGCGGGCAAAGCTTCCAAGATAAAATCTCCTTTCCTGGTCCACAAAGCGTAGCAACCATTGCTAAAGGGTTTTGGAGATAACGACCGAGAGCGACAGCACGTTTTACAATGCCTGAAACAGAATTTATTGATTTCAGCATAAGAAAAAGTTTTGAATGCTCTAGCATGAAAAGACGCTTCAAGTTTCTAAGCTTCACAGTGTTAATTTGTTCTAACCTGGTTGTCCAGGTAGTTGATCAGAAGAAACTCGAGAATTCTCATACAAGCGAGGCAAGGATTCATCCCCAAAAACAATTGAAATGTTTTCAATATCTCGGCTAACCTCTTTAGGATGATCTTCAACTATTTTAAAAATAACCTGTCACATAAAAATGTAAGTGAAGATATATGTTTGAACATTTTCAAGGACAGAATAAAAATATCATGCTCAAAATCATGGTCAGAAAAGAAAAACAATTAAACAAAAATGTTGCAGCAACAACAATCCCCTCCATCATTCCAACAAACATAAGGCGATTACTATACGAGACAGCTAGATTTGCAAACTGAAAACTTATATGAAATCCCATATCTATAGGATGATCTGTTGCATAACAGTGAAAATTGGAACATAATACTATAATTCCTCATACATTAAAATTATGACACCATTCTCAATTTGGGATTCCCTTGAGCCGTTGAATAAATAAAATAAAATTATATGATAGTAGAGGTCATCATCAACCAGAACAAACAGTGAAGGTAGTCTTTGTAAACAATTTTAACAAATCAAAATGAACAAGCCAAAATAAATGAAAATACTGTCCCAGACAACCAACAAACTAATTAATCATGAAGAGATCACAATGGCCATCTCATCAGCAACTACGAGTTGGTCATTCTGTATATTCGGGAAACTGATCATGATACCTGAAGAGATTATGGTCTAACTGGTCGCTTCTCTTTACCTTGCATAGATGCAAGTTTCTCACCAACATTTGATGTAACTTACATCAAATCCCCAAATGTTTCATGTCGTCAACAGCAAACTTAACTGTATGTCAAAATGGAACATACCCACCCTTGCGTATGTTAAAGATGGCTTGGACTAGGAGAAACCTTAAGTTTAGAATTTGGTTCCAAGTCTGAAAAAGAAAAAAGAATACATGTTTCTGGGCCCAACAACAACCCTATCCAGGAAGAAGACTAAAATTAGCCATCTTCAGTTCTCTTTTGGGTCCTATGCAAATATAAAATCCATATGAAAAATCTCATTGATATGAAAATCTGTGATGTTGATGCTCACGATTTCCAGAAAAAATGATGTCAAAAGGAAAAAAACAGAGCAACATCATGCTTGAAGTTTCTATGCTTTACAGAGTCAAGTCAGAAACTCAGTAGAATATCATACAACGTAAATTTCTCCATATCAATTGTAACATGCAAATCTTTTTCAAAACTTAAAAACACAATAAGCATACTGAACATGGCAGCAAACAGTAAACATAATTGAATTTTAATTTATGGAGTACCTCGTATATATCATCCCTCAGCGTTCTGCAAGATAAGTTCGCAGCCCCAATGGACACAGCATGGGGCTGGTGATCAGTCATAAACTTTAGCACTCGCTGCTGGTCATTTTTCTTGCGTTGCTGTTCAGCAACACCCTGGGACCGTATACTAATGGAACCAGCATACAACACATCAACCATTTCCCCTGATGTGTCCAACATAACCATAGTTGTTGCTGGCTTTCCAGGTCCCCAGCAGCATGACATGACTCTTGATTCATAGTCATCCTCAGAGTCTCCCTCAGCCTCTTTCCGATGAAAAGGAGCAACTGAAACTTTATTCCACAGCTGTTTTCCATATTCCAAAAGGAGCCAATTCTTGGCTCTAGCTGTCAGAAGGGATCGAGCCTCTTTTTCCATTGAAGGAAGAATAAAACTCAAAAGAGCATCGTGCACTATCAAACTACGTTGCTCATTCCAAAGCTGAGCAGACCTACTAACACATTCACTCAAATAGTACTCAAGCACATCACTTAATAATTTTTTCTGCACGTCTTCCATTAACTTGACAGTAACTTGAAGGAGTTTCTCCTCTTCAGCTTTTTGAATAATTAGCCATTGCACACCTTCAAACATGTGTAAGGGCTTGTTACGCAGATGTTTCACAGCATAGAGCTGATGATATTCATCAATCATCAATTTTCCTTCAGGAGTGGGGTTTGTTGAGACAACAGCCTTTTCCATAAAAATACTGCGCACATGCTTTTTGACTGTCGGTTCACAAGCAATTTCCACTGCTGCCTAGAGAAGAAAGAATACAAAAGAAGGCAAGAAATTAATTGTTGAACACAGAGAAGAAGCATTTCCATATAACACATGCATTTTTCATATGCCCAAACTTCCTGAAGGCACAGTGCCCAAAACAAGAAAAAACCAAAAACCTACCATGTGTCTGGCACCTTTTAGAACATCCTGTGGAGTTTCAAACATTGCGCATGTAAAGTTTGCGGCTACTTCCTCAGGTGTTTCCTTCCCATCTTCAAGTTCATCCCTCTAAAATCAATGTAAATACTCTACATCAGATTTCTACTACTTTTACTCTAAGAAAAATTTATTAATAAAAATGCCAACTAACCACAGCTTCCAACGACAGAAGCTTCCCAAATTGCTCAGCGCTAAAACCAAATTTGTTTGCAACTTCCCACAAACCAGCCTTGTAGCATGTACTATACAATGTTTTGCGCTTTGGTCTTTTAAATTGTCCTTCTTCCACTTCGACTTCACCAGGCGGAAAATGCAAATTGAACTTGGCATCAACATCATCCACTTCTCTTTCAGATTTTGCATTTTTAAGAGCCTCAGTAACAGACTTGAATAGCTGCTGGTTCAAAGCAAGTCTTGTTTCATCATCAATTCTTCGTGCTTCTTCTTCAAATCGTTTGCTATAATAAACCTGAAGAGCTTTCTTCCGCTTCTGAAGAAGTAACCATTTTCTATCCAAGGAATAAACTGCCCAGAGCACCTAAAAAGATAGCATGCCATGGTTCAGGCTAAATAGCAATAGCTAGCAAATAGTCATACATAATGAATTAGGATTTATGAGGTAACTTTGGCATAAAACAAATATACCTTATGCCACCGCATTCTTGGAGTTCTTCCTTCTCCATCTAAAATGTCTAATTCAGGATCTTTCAAAAGACTACCACATAACTCCTTGCGATACATTGCAATGAAAGGAACCTAAATATATAACAGCAGTAGTGTCAGAATTAATAACTTCTATGTCGTCAGGAAACAGATTCTCATCAACAAACATCAAGAGAGTGAAAAGTTTTTTCCGCCACAGTCTAGTAGAATATGAAGTTTGAGAATCATTAAAAAACATTAGAAGAAAAATTACATCTAACTTCTGCAGATGAAGCATTGTCAAGACATTTCCAATTTCCTCCTTGTAAATCTCCTTGGCTTGGTCCACAGTAACCAAAGGTGACATGCAACCAGCAGCTAACTGGTTAAATATCCATGCACTCTCCTCCTCAATATTCTTATCATCTGTTGGAGGAGGACCAGTGATCATTTCAGAAAGCTGCAATCAAGAAAGTCAAAAGTAAGAATCCATCCAAAATGAGTAGTGGTTATAATACGCACACCAAAATGAATCCAGCTAGTAGGCAAAATTTGATCACCTGGAATCGCTCTGGAGCATCAGTTTCCCGTATTCTGTCATCATCTTCTGTCATATACTTTTCTGAAAGAATTAAGGGCTCAAATTCATCCTCCAGCTTCTTTACTCCCAAAACATCAGCATCTCCAGCGGACCTTGCCATCCTTTGTTTCCGAAGCAGCAGTAGCTCTTCAACATCACCAAATATTTCATGAGCTTCCTGCAAAGCGGAGGATGAAACTCCAGGTGCTTGCCTTGACTTCTTCTTCACTTTCTTCTTCCTATTCAAAAATGATTGTTAAATATAACTTGCACAAGAAAATACAGATACATAAAAAAATATATGGTATGCAGCTGCACTGATTATAATTAGTAGCAAGTACCTCACGACAGCACCAGTCTCATCAACATCTTCATCAACAATAAAATCCGCCATTTCATCCTCATCTCCAATCATATCTGCATCTTCCTCTTCTTCAGGCTGTTCTTCTTCTTCAGCAATATCCTCCAGAGGGACCGCTGCAGCATTAAAGTAAACTTTCACCATGTGTTTACATAAAAAAACACCCCCAAACTAGGACAAGAACACAATCAACACCAAACAGTTTCAAGGACTTCAACCTTCATCGTCACCAAACAAGCTACGTTTCAGTTTCTCCTCTGCAGTCCGGCCACCCTTACTGCTCCTGTTAGCCTCTTCATCATCAGAGAACCCTGGCTCCACCAATTCTGAGTCCCTCCCAGCCTTCTTCAGTCGCTTGAACTTGCTACCCTGCTCAAAAAGAAAAAAAAAAAAAGAAAAAAAAGAAGGGTCACAATCCAAACAACACCAACTAACTGCAATCAGAAAACTTAGTGAATGTAGACAAGTACAGGTTTCGGTCTGTGAAAGCCAGTGATGTTGTTATCCTGCAGCAACTCATAGTCATCTTCATCCAGTACGTAATTTTTCTCTGATTCTCTGTTGAAATTCAATAATCCAATTCAAGCTCAAACAACAAAGAAAGCTTCTTTAAAAATCAAAATAACGAGTTTACCAAATTTTAGTTACCTCTTCTTCTTCCTCTTCTTTCGATGCCTTTCCTGATCGCTGTCAGCCCTCTCTTCCTCCTCTTCTTCCTCCTCCTCTTCCTCAACATCGTCCACTATGAATCCATCTTTCTCATACTCATCCTGACCCTCGTCTACTCCACAACACAAACGTGAACAAAAAAAAAATTAAAAACAAATAACTGATTCTAATCTTGCCCTAGAACCCAAATCTCACCACCATACCTTCCTCTTCCTCCTCATCATCGTCATCATCCGGCCCTTCGTTGTCCACAGCGTGCTTCCTCGACCCTCCCGCATCCTCCTCATCTTCGAACTCTTCTACAAGGGGATTCCAACAATCCGGTAAACAACAACAACAACAAACTTTGCCATCCAAACCATTAAACGCATCAGAAATTCTCACCTTCTTCATCGGATAGCACCGCTCGACCACCCATTCCTGGAGAAGAAGCGAAACACTAGAGCGCGAATGGAGAAGCAAACCCTAGATTTCGAGGAACAAGTGAGAGGAAGAGAAGCTTGGCATTAGAGAACCTCGAGAATAAGGAGGCGGTTTGGTTGCCGAATGGAGCGGATTCGGGTCGGCATCGTGCGGGTTTCGATCCGATTCAATTCGGGTTATCGGATCCTCCTTACAAGAATGTAGAATAAGTAAGGGCAAAAGAGTCATTTCGGTGTTTAGTACTCCTTTCCTAAAGTGAACTACTAGAGATCTCAAGGAAGCGATTTGGTTGGTGAATGGGACGGATTCGGGTCCACGTTGAACGGGTTGGATCCGATTAAGTTCGGGTTATCGGATTCTCGTTACAAGAATGAACAGTAAATTAGGGCAAAAGAGTCATGTTTTGTTTGGTAGCCCCCTCCTTTCCTATTAAAGCTAATTACCTGAAATTTTTATTAATTATAATTATTACGTTTTTATCCCTGTATACCCTTTCAAAAACCTAGAATTATATTATATAGATATTCTAAATCTATATATATTATTAAAATAGATGTGTAATCGGCTCCTAAAGCCTGGAGGAACATATTTAAATTTTATTATAACTATTTTTTTTCTTTATATTACAGTATCAATAATTGAAAAAAATTAATTGTAGTTATTTATTTGTGTAATAAATATTTATGAGACCTTTCCAAACTAAGGTATGCCTACAGTCTCTAGAAGTTGTCCAGAGAAATATCGGAGTTTCCACTGCATGTCCATTTACAATAGGTGTAATTCTCAAAATGGTCCCTCTACTTATGCTAGTGTGACCTTTTGGTCCCTTTACTTCAAATTATATTTTTCATATCACTCTATTATTTTAATTGGAAAATCTTAGTCCAAATGTGGATGGACGTTTCTTTTCCCATCTGTAGTGGCTGACGTGGATTAATTTATATTGGCATGGCTTTTTTATGTTTTAAAATTTATTAAAAAATATTTTTAATAAAACATATATTAAAATAACAATAACGGGTTCAAATCCTTTTGTTAGGATCCAAACCCCATTCACCTAATTAATCTTCATCCTTGTCAATCCTATTAAGGAGATAAAAACCTAGTTTACCCTTCCAATTCACCGCCGATTGCCATCGCCTTCATCCCCGGTGCAAAGTCTCTAGAACCCAACATTCATCCTTTAGATGCCGCCGTTGTGTGCCGATCTAGAAGTAGGCTAGTGCTTGGATAGACTAAATGACTTCTGAAAGCATAAAAGATTTTCTAATAATATATGCGTGTATAAACATGGAGATTATTTTCCAACATTTAACTCTTTAGAGGATAACAACTTTCTAATTATATATTCCCATATAAACATAAAGATTTTCTAATTGAAGAAAAGTAAATGTTTTTTTAAGTTCTCTAACATTTTTGAATAAAATTCTAAGTAAAAGAACTGGAAGATATATATATATAATAGTATAATTAACGTTCGAAAATGGCTAGTTAAGCAGGATGTGTTGTAGAAGTCAATGAAGACAACTTTACATGTATTTGTTTGTGACCAATGTAAGCTGGTGAAAGGCTAGTAGAGTGATGTGTACAAAACCAATGAAACTAGAATCCATCATGGCAAGAGATGCCAACCCATTGCCTTTATTCAAGAAAAGGTGGGGATAAACTTAATCTCAACATATTTCTCTTATGTAGGAAGATTGTGAAAAGCTTGAAGTCAATTTGTTCTTCTTAGTTAATTTTTTGTTTCTTTACATTATGATTTAATTGTTTATCAATTACTACAGTTTAAATGTTTATTTAACTTGATTTTTTGAATTAAATTCAATTCGAAAAATCAAGTTAAATAATAAATTGATATGTTATTCATTAATAGTCCATTTAAAATATTTCATGCTAAATAAATAAAAACTATGACTATTAATATCCGTTATTTAAATCAAATACTTACCTAAAATATTTAAAAAATAAATTTCTCTAATCATCCACTAATAATTTAATTTAATTAAATAATTTGAAAATATTTTTAAAATTTAATTAATTAAATAAAAGGGGTAACTTCACCTCCTCATGGATAGGGTTATCATACCACTTCCATATCCATCCAACCAAACATTCAAAAATGGATATTCAAAACTTTACATATCCCTATTCCTCTAACCAAACACCAAACAATCTGTATTCCTACTATTAAATCCCTCCAACCAAACACTTACATATGGATATTCTCATTCATGGATATTTCATCCATGGATATCCCCATCTATGAGAATATAAATATCCCACTATCCAAACGCAACTGGTGAAACTCTCATAGATGATATCCATTCTATATCATCCTCACCATCACCCTTATCCCTTCCACATTCCCAAATATTGTCCACCCCGTGATACACCTGCAACAGCCATTGTTGAGCCTTCGCCATCATGCTCCAGGCAGATAAATGCCCAATTTTAAAACATATAACAAATGACTAAATTTTAATTATAGCAAATAGGCAATTTTTTAACATAAGTTCTTTTAAACGATTTTGTTTTTCATAATTTCTTTGTTTTGGTGTTTTATCTATTGAGTATAGTTTTGTTTTGGTGATGTATCTATTGTTCTAGTTTTGTTCAATAAATCACTAAGGTTGTGTTTGATTGGCAACATGGAAAACGGGTGGAAAAGAAAATTTTTCCAGGGAAAAATTTTCCATGGAAAAATTTTCCGTGGAAAATGAAAAAATAGTCGTTTGATTGCCATTATTTTTTAGCTAGAAAATCAAAAAATTTCTATGGAAAATTCTGATTTTGTTGTTTGATTGCATCAATTTTCCATGGAAAAAGTCACATTTTTCATGGATTTTTTTTTAAAAAAAATTATTAAAAAATTGTTTAAGCATATTTTAAAAAAACATTATATATATATATTGATTAGATATATATGGCATAATCGGATCAAAGCATACCAATTGAGAAGATATATATATGTATATTTTGATTAGATATATATGGCATAATCGGATCAAAGCATACCAATTGAGAAGAACCCTAAAATAGTGTCTCTTGAGAAGATCCAAGCAGCTTTGTTTATCTCAATGGAGATATAATTCGAGAAATTCACCAAGAATTCACCAAGAATCTCTCTGGGATGAGAAATGCCTCTCACTCGGCGGAGATCCGATGTCACGGCGCTGCGGGGAGGGAGAGTAAGGATTTCGGTGGAGGCTTGGAGGGAGAGGAGAAACTAGGGTTTTTTTTTTTGTCTTTTTACGAAAACCCCCCTTTATTTTTTTTATTACCAAAAAAGACCTTTCTATTTTCCCTGGAAAATTTTTCCTAGGGTGGAGGCAGGAAAAAAATTTCACCGATTTGAGGGAAAATAGGGTCATGTGACAAGTTTGTGGAAAAATTTTCCACGGAAAATTTTGGCAATCAAACACCCTAAAAAACTGGAAAATCACCGTGGAAAAATTTTCCATGGAAAAAAGGGGCAATCAAACACACCCTAAATTTATAATTTTGTGTTTTGGATATCAGATAACAAAAAGAATAAAAAATTAAATAAATGAGATTGAGGTGTTGTCATCACAAAGATTCAAAATATGATTGAGTTTAAAATACATAAAAACAAAATATCTGTATTTCATTCTACACTCTAGACTAAAGAGAGAACACAAGTGACAAATAATATGAAATTGGACAATAACCATGTAATATGTTGCTCATCTTAACAACAGATAAACTATCGGTGTCACAAAAATCTAAAATTATGTAAATAAAATAAAAAACAAATTTTCATATGCTCAGAATTTGTTGTACATATTAATAAACAAAGGTAATACGATGTACTTCATTGATCACATTAAATCCAAGCAATGCATGTATAGAATTTGTTACGAAAAACAACACTCATACAATGGTATATAAATCCACATACCAAGTGCTTTAGACATGTGGTACATGGTTAACTAAGTAACAATGAGCAAAACAACACAGCCACTAATTTCTTAACAACACGTTCCTAATTTGGAAATTACACAGTTTCATATTAAAATGCACTCATAATCTGTTACAAAAAAATTAATCAAAACTACACTCTTAGCAACACTTATAATCTGTTACAAAAAAACTAAAACTACACTCTTAACAACACTCATAAATCCAAACAATTTTGTTGTGCATATTACATCCAAGCACTTCAAACACTAATACATGATTAATTGAGCAACAATGAGCAACAACAACACTAGTTTATCACCAATGATCATTTGACCCATACTGACATACAGTTACAAAAAAAAAAAAAGCATCCCGAAATTGCATGTCATTAGGTTTCACACATCATTTGTGCAGAATTGAGAGAGAGAGAGAGAGAGAGAGAGAAAAAAAAAAAAAACAACCATGCTAACAAAAAACAAGCATAGCTATTGACTCATATATGAGGATCTTCTGTATTTGCATCCCTTGTCGTACTTTGTTGTGTTGATAAGTAGTCTGGAACCTCAATTGTTGTAGATATAAACTGGCTTGCTCCTTCTTCATTTTGTATTTTCTTTTGATTAGTCATCCAATTCCTTTTTTCCTTAGCATTAGATATTCACCAGTGAACATATTTTAGTAACACCAAAAATGCTACTTGGTCTGGTAAGATGGATTTAAAAGGGAGAAAGGATATATTACCTTTAATCTACTGCCAGTAATGAATAATAACCAAGTGACGGTTCCCTTCCAATAATAACTTCGCCTGTGTGGGCACCCTACAAATTAACAAACAAGTTTTTATCCTTTTGTAACTAACACAAGATATTACATGAAAATTCATCAACAGCCAGTAATTGCTAAATCACGAGAATTGTTACTTACTCTCAAAATATGTGCTAAAGCATGAGCATTAGCAACTTTCATCTTTTTCCCTAATGATGTAATAATTGCCTTCTGAATTTTCCTTTGATGATTGAGTACCAATAGATTTTCCTCTATGTGTATCTTGGTTGGTTGAATTAATTGTTGTATTAATTGTTGTATCAATTGTTGGTGCGGGTGTATCAAGCTGGGAGCTATCACTTCTTGCCTACATTATCAAAATATTATTTAGTATGCCCAATTAAATCTCCACAGAATAAAGATTAGCTAGTCAAAAGAGATGTGAGAAACTTACAATATTAAATATTCTTGGATACCCAACTTTGTTGTGTCCCTAAGTATGACATATTCACATTTCATAACCCTGTCTGCCCTAGAAAGTTTCGTTATACTTCTATTCTTACTCTCTAGTGGTTCCCTTTTCATTTTATTTGTAAGCCTTCCTGGCATCCTCTTTGGCAATAATGGGCCTACTTCACTTATCACTCAATATGTCCTGCCTTTTAATGAGCTTACAATAAATTAGTAGGCGCTCAAGTATGTTTCTTTTTTGAACCAGTCAGAGATATAATTCGCTGGGTCTTCCCCACAAAATGTAATCACAACCATGCCATGCTGACAATGGATACTTGTTTTATCCCATTTTCCACATGTGCAACTCTAGTTAGCTAATCTAATAACATAACCCTTTCTCACATGTGCACTAGGTTATCCCAAAACACATCATGGCTTGTACCTCCATTCAATTCCACTTGCCACTTTGCACTTTTACTCCTTTCTTTTTGAATTTTTGAAACAATGTTGGGGCCACAATTAAATCTCCACTTCATAGCATACTCTCTCTTGACAACAACCCTAGTCATCACATATTTCCTAATGTCTTCAAACATGGAAATTATAGGCTTGCTCCTGGCTTCTAACAACACCCCATTAAAGGTCACACACATGCTGTTATTTACACTCTCACACTTAATCATGTCATTGAAAAAAGCTTGGCACCAACCTCTAATCGGCCATATCTCCAATAACTCCTCCGCAGCCATCACTCATCCCTTTAGATTTCTCATATTTTGCAAATGTTTTCGCATCTCTGACTGACTGGTAGACCTAGCACAGCTACAAAAATGAAGTTGAAGTTCTTTGCCTTGGTATTTCTCCCCCCATCTAGCATAAACATGCCTCGCACAGATCCAATGCTCAATTAAGGGTAAAAGTACATTCACTGCATTGATTAGACCATTCATGAAAAACAGTGATGCAATTAAATAAAGTTTCAGGTGAAGGAATAAATAAATAAATAAATAAAGTTTTTGTAAACCTTTTGCATGTCACTAACAATAGCCCATCCAAGTCCATCACCAATGCATAAATTAGCTTTGAGAAGCTCTATAAACCAGATCCAACTTTCATTTGTTTCCTTCTCTACCACAGCCCATGCTATAAGGAACATTTGATTGTTCCTAACTCTTCCTACTGCCACTTGAAGTTGGCCTTTCAGTAAACCCTTCAAAAAAACACCCATCCAAACCTATAAGTGTAATACCTTGAACTTTTGGATACCTATTGGAAAATTATATTCAGGGTATTATCACAGTTGTAATAAGATTTTCCTACAAAGCAGTTTTGTTGAGAAATACAAGTGGAAAACACAAAAACCTAAGTGTGAAAGTTTATATAAGATTTTGGGTTCATAAGTAATTAAAAGGATTTGATCTTAACTGTTTTTCGGAGACCAAGAATTAAAAGGTAAGGTTGCAAGGATCTTTTGGAAATGCTATTTTATGATACATGGACCATTAGTGACTTTCTAGGGATCGTTTTGTAAGAATTTTATTTTCAGGGATTAACAGTGAATTTGGCAGAAGTTTAAGTTGAGAGAAAGGCGTTTATGTAGGGTGGGATATGAGGGGTTTGGTCCAAACTCCTCCTCTTTACACCCCCAACCAAACAAGCATGACTCCCCCTCACTCCTTGCTACCCCTCTAAAATCCCCAAATCAAACAAGGAGTAAAAAAATTGTATTGCTTGGCGAAAACTCAAAGGGGAAGAGCATTGTTGGTTTGGCTTCCTTGCCCACTAATCAAGAAAGTTGTCAATGGTATGAGGGCCAAAGTCCAACTGAAATTTGACACTATCTAGTGCACTCTCATAAACCGGAGTAGCAAACCTCATTGTAGAATCCATTCCTAAATCTAATGTATTTAAAGTTCAATTTACAAAATTTATAAGGATGATAGTATTGTAACTTATATCGACCGATGGTTCAGAGTTTAAGTACATGGAGAAGAAGCATCTAGATAATTTTTTATATCCTTGAATATAATCACAAATCTAATTTACTTTGGATGAAGGTACAGGTTTTCGCTCTTCACGAAAATACAGGGATAAAATTGCAAAAAATAATTTCTATTGAGCACTTATCATTCAACTTCACAAATCAATCTTAAGTACAAGAGTGCATGAATGAGGCATTACAACTAGCATGTAAGAACATTTCAAGAAGGATGGTGCAAATAATAATTTTTAAACAATACAAATTCGGTGAAGAGTAACATTGTGAGTATCTTCGTATTTGTACTTCATTTATTTCTTTGTGTGGAGATATATGGACCGATATATTTCACAAAAATTCTTTTATGGATATTACAGCATATTGGATTGATGAGTGGTGGAATATTCAAAAGCAAGAAATAGCTTTTAAGTGTTTACTAAGTCTGATACTGTTGATAATAGTCATAAGCTTATTCATGAATTCACTGAGGAGTATGGGTTGACATTTACAACATTTTTTAATTTCTTTTGATAATACTCTACTAATACGACTTTAATTAGATCAGTAGAAGAATATCTGAGACTTTGATATGGAGCAAATATTTTCATATTAGATATGCTTGCCATGTATTAAATTTATGCTTTCAATCCAGATTAGAGTCCCTAAAAAATTTTGTAGGTCCAATTAGGGATGTGCTAACACACTTCAGTAGGAACATTACTCTCATAAAACAATGGGCTAATTATTATTATAGAGCAAACAACATGTGGGCTAAAAATTTCCCTAAAGATGTTAGGCTAGATAGAACTCTACTTATCAACTTTTTACTGCCACATTTCTATATAAAACATTATTGACTGCTTTTGTTAATTAAAATTTCCCTAGTTTTAATTTGTTTATGTATCAATGAAATATCACTATTAAAGTTATGGATTTGCATTATCTTTAATAAATGCACGAATTTATTCTCGCAAATTCATTTTCCTACCACACGTTTAATTTTACATATTGTTCCTGATGTTATTGAATAACTGTCAAAATTTAAATTAAATACTCAATTATTTCTGAGACTTATAAAACATGATAAGTAGTTGAGTAATTATATAGATTTACATTTGATTACTTTAGTTGCATTTGTTCTAGATCTCAAGTATAAATTAAAAGGTTTGCTTGCTTATTTAGATGCTTATTATAAATTCTTAGGGTTTAATAGAAACCAAGATTCACAATTGCAATCCATATGTGAATTGAACACTCATTGGTATACCCTGGAGGCCGACTTCATTATAGACATTAACACAATTGTTAATGATGTTAGGTCATAAATTTTGAACTATTATTCCTAATATAGCCATATCATCCCATAGGTTTCACCTAAAGTGGTCAACTAATCCAACAATAGTGGAAGAGAATCATTCCGCAAAAATAAGCCAAGAAAAGCCAAAGGGTCACGTTCTATAGAGGTCAACTTATACTTAAACACTACCTTCTCGTTCACTTAGAGCATCAATGCATATATGAAGATAAAAAGCCAAAACTTGTAATTAATCACTACCTTCTCGTTCACTGAGGGCATTAATGCAGATATGAAGATATGAATTTTAACATATTTGAATGGCGGCAAAGTAATGAAAACCCATACCCCATTCTTTCATTAATTGTAAAAGATATTTTTTATGTGTCCTTTGCCTATAATGGCGTACTAGCAGACTTTTAATACAAGAGGAAGCATTGAACAAAAAATAATCCCAATTATCACTACTAAATATTAAAACTAAAATTTGCATGGATGATTCAAAGCATATTCATGTTTAGCAACAGGAAGCAAAGATGAGAAGCTCTGAAGCTAGTAACTCCTTAACTGATTACATGATGAGTAAACAACAGCCCTCGAGACCAAGGTTGAGGCCCAAATAGAACCTAGCTGTGACAAATAGAAAAGTAGGTAACAACTCTGATCTAAGATAAGTAACTATGTGGGCTTTGATTTCTTTCACACCCAAGAAGATATGTAAGTAACTTGGTTAGATAGATAAACAAATTAAGTGCAAGCCCTTCATTTTTTAAATTATTTTGAATTACTTGGAAATTCAAATCTTATTAGGAATTATTTTAAATTTTTGAATGTTTAAATTATGTTTTATTAAAAAAAAACTTGTTCACATGTTAACCCACCAATTAACTCGTAAACTGATGGTTCTAGCCCTGCGATTTTAGTGGATTAACTTGGTATGCTAGAACCACCAAAGGTAAATCCAACCAGATAGGTTTACTACTCAACCCATTCCCCCTTTTAACTCTCCCACCATGTTGGAGGATATCCCCAGATGTGCCATATATCCAACTAGCCATCGATCACTTGAATGATGCAGCACACCTCCTCCCCTGACATGTCTTGGTTACCTTAAGAGTGTGTTTGGTACAAGGTTTGAAATATTACTATGGAAATATGGATTCCCAGGAATGTAGATTCCTAGGAATAATAAACCCAAGAATAGTTTATTCCTTCATTTGGTTTGCAAAAAATAATCCTAAGAATATGTTAATAATACTAAACATGGGAACATGAATGTAAAAAGCCATCGGCTATGGAAATAATGTGAACTCGGTAATAAATAGTTTTTGAGAATAATTTCATAAGTTTTATAGCAAATATAATTATATAAAAATAGCGTATTCCTTTATTTATATTCCCAATAATTTTAGATTAATTCTCGTACCAAACACACTCTAAGAGACTCCATCAGTGTCAAGATAGACTCCACCAGTGTCAATCTTGCCAATGAGTCATTCCATGGAGCAAATTACAGGCTCCACAACAGCATTACCAGCAAAAGCCTACAATAACTCCTTGATTGTGGAAACAACATTTTGTTTTATAAAATTTTAAAAACTCCATGACTTTCTATGGAAATAAAAGACATTCCAAGAATTACAGTTGCTTTCATAAAAAAAAAAAAAAAAAAAAAAAAAAAAAATAGTCCACAAACAAATAAGAGAATATTCCTCAAAAGCAATTTTCATTAAAAAAACAAAAAAACGTTAGCGACTTTTTCTTGAATATGCTACTTCAAGAAAAAGCAAAAAAAATTATCAGATCACAACCATCAACAACTGATAATTTAAGAAAAATTCAATTTTACAGGAAGCAATTTGTCCCTCATAAAGATACAATGGCCACAAAAAAGGCCTCTCAAATTCATTGCCTCTTACAACACATCTAAAGCCTAAAGTTGATGCAGTTCTCACTCCAACTCAAAGAAATTTTTCCATGAGAACTCGCAATTCAAGATAAAAAGTTTTATCTAAAAAGGATCGGAACCAGCGAGTTAATAGTTTTCAAACCCTAGGCCGAGGAAAGCAATTTGCTTCGCCTTTTCGCAGTCTTGGCTAGAGCATCACAGATCTCCTTCTTGCGCTTCAAGTTCTCATCAGCATTGCTTGGGGAGTTTTTTGTTTGAAGTTCCATTGCCCCCTTCATGAAAAACTTTAGCTTCCAAAGAGTGGTTTCACTCTGCATCAAGAAAAAGATCAACCATAATTTATAGTTAAGCATATCATTGTTGGTGATTTCGAAATCTTTGTTAGACTACCCCACATCGGTTAAGTTGGTAAATATGGATATAAATACTCATAATATTTAGTGGACATGTAACCTTTTATGCATGGAAATGAGTTCATTTGCCTACAACGGATGTGGTTTTCCGAATAAGAGAAACATAACATAATATTTTAAGCAGTAATCAGCGTGAGATGCTATTTGGGATGTAATTGTTTCAGCAATGTAGGATTTGAGAAATTAATATTCTAATTCCAAAAAATAAAAAAGTTATTGATGACATTTGATTTCAAGAACATTTACCTGAGCATCCAAGTCTATTTCCACTTCTTCTGTTGTAGCTCGGAAACTTGGATTGTTCTGCGCAATAATCTCTAGCACCTTGCTAAGATCTTCAGCTGACAAATTACTTAAGCCAGCACCAAGTCTTCTTTTCTCCTCCGCTGACATTTTTCTGGATAATTTTTATCCAACATTAGCAATAAGTGTGAGGAAATGAAAAATTAATCACATATTGAATTGACATAATTTAAATAAACAGAACAAGCTAAATTAATGATCATATTATTAAATTTTTGATACCTGCTAACATTTAACTGAGAAAGCAGAAATGACTAATGATGATCTCAAGTTACTGAAGAGCTCAATATTGAAATACCCTTTCAGAAAGCAAGAAAACTCATAGCACACCATAGGACAATATATGGTTCTTATTTTTAAAAATAGAAATTAGAATAAATGGAAAGAAAACATTAATCTTGTTCTCTAGGAATTCCACACAATACAACATTGCTATTGAATAAATTCCTTTATTGTTATTTAATAGATATGAATTTGTACTTCAAATAAACCCTACAAAAGTAAGAACTTGCAAAGAGGCTGAAAGTTATTGGGTCAAGGATGCTGGTGAAAAACTTTTGTTACAACTGGCATTCCTGTGAGAGCTCCAGATAAATTGTTAAAAAAAAAAAATCTTGGGAATTGTAGACATCTAAGTTATCTAATGTACTGATCATCAGGGATGTAAACAGTAAGATCTAACCTAAGTATTATACAAGCATGGGCCCTCCCTGGACATAGTGCTGCTCAACTCATCCTCGAGCTTAGATGTCACTATCCTAAATCCAGGCCAAATGGGAGTAAAATTTGTTAAAATTTATAGCTTTTACTCACTAGATCATCAATTTGCCAGGACACTGCCCAAATCTTGGCAATGAAACCCAGGCCAGCTAGTGCCTGGAATGGTAAGCCCAAAAATGACTTGTCTCAGTCAAACAACAACCAAATGACAACCCAATTCAACCTCCATTTGATTATAGATGTACATATCCCAACAGACACTACTAATTCTACGGTCATCAATCATACAGGTCAACTTTCAAATGCCAATTGCAGAAATAAAATCAGTCATATATCATAAAAAATATAATTAAATGCTATCCATTTTCATATTTCTTCCTCCTGTTTTTTCTCTTGATTGTTTATAGCTTGGTGTTGCTACAGCACAACTTTTTAGTTACTCATGCGGACATCATCAGTTAGATGCCATTATGATCACGTTATTCCGCCCAAATATAATTTCAATATTGATTGTTGGACCTAAAACAGGAACGGAGGATGCTAGGGTGTTAGAAGAATGAGGACAAGCAATAACAGAAAAGCAACTTAATTTGTGAAGCTACCTGCATTTCTGAACCACCAGTTCTCTAAGGCCATCCAATTGCGAATTGAGTACTGCAAGCTGAGAAGGATCAAAAAATAGCCAGCAAGATATAAATAGTGAGTTCAGGGAACAATGAACCTAGTATAGTGGAGATAGCCAACTGTTTTCATTTTGGCCAGTCAAGAACCACTTAGGTCTGAGGAAAACTCAACTAGAACTTTTAGACCTTTTCAATAGAAAATTGGAGCGGAATAGCTGCACAAGGGAGCATGTACCTTTTAAAGTCAAACACTGCCGTAAGGAAAATGAGATCACTTAACAGATTGTAATATATTAATTTCTCAGAGATATGTGCAAGAATAAGATGAAATTAAAGTTTGTTGTCTGCATGTGAATACAGATGGAAATGACCAACGAAAATACAACATGATAATGTTAAAAAATCTTCCCTGATTTAGTTAAAAAAAAAAAAAACAACTGTTAGGGGAAGCAGAAAGGCTAAGGTGAAGAATAAATAACATCTTGGAATCATGATAAAAACAATACAACAAAGAATAACAAATCCCCAAGACTCATCATATTAGTAGAGTCAAGGTAATTAAAAATTGGGATCTTACTAAAATTACAAGTGACCCAATGTCTCATGTAAAATGCGAACCTTAAAGACATTTAACTGAGGCCTTGAATAGTTATTCAAAATTACATCACGCATTATGTTGGTTCTGATCAGGGTCAGTCTTAGTAAAAATGAGGCCCTATGTGAAATTTTTTAAATTTATTTTTATTAAACAACATATTACATGATTAAAAAAAACCAAGAAAAAAAAATAGTGGCCAAGGGGCCCTAGGCACAGGCGCCGGCACTGGCTCAGATGAATGTCTTTCCTTTTAAAGCACAAGATGTGTTTTGCTTGAAAGAAAGTTGAAGAAAATAAGGTCAATGGCCTAATGAACCAAAACGTGCCGATATAATTTCCCTTCTTTTCCTCTCAACATTCTCCATTGTTTCCTGTCTATTTTGCATCAATCTAGATAGAGACAATATTTCAATTTTAGTATGTAATAAACTGTAAGTAAAGAAATATGCAGAGTCACTGGGGTTCATATAGGATTTAAATTCCACATAATTCTACAACTCAGATAGAGATTATTCTACAAGAAAAGGTTCTTACACAGGATTGGAATCATTTGGTGCATGAGAGATCATGAAATAAAAAGTGATAGGGATGATGGTATCATAATTTTAACATCCATGGTTAGAAGCAGGGATATTTCTACCATAAATAAATAAATAAATATATATATATATATATATATATTTGAGAAATCTTGTTATGCACCCATGAATCTATCTGATCAACAAATCTAATTTTCATCAAATGGGCAGTACATTAGCAAATTGCTATGGAAATTGCCAATAAATCTGATGATAATCTACCTTTACAAGCCTAAGAAACCTCTTTAGAATGCCCATTGGTGTAACTGCTTTGATGGGAATTTGGAAACACGTAGTGGATGAGACTGGGGCTAAATCAGGCTTCACTCATTCAAAATAGAACTAAAACATGCAAAATTCCAAGTCCCTGCACACTAGTTTATAAGTAACCATCTACAACCTTCTACCCTAGTGTGTTCAAGTCATATGGTAAAAGCACCATACTAACAAGCTACAACAATGGGATAATAGAGACATAGAAACCTAAATCTAAAGGACTTCAATTGAAGGAGAGGACAATAAGGAAACTAATATTGAATAGAGTTGAGTGCCAAATGTGTGCATTTTTCCACAGGGATGATTGGTTGTATTGAGTTAGGCCATAAACAAGTGAAACATGAATGAAGTTGGCTTCGATTTTGGTATGAGCTGGAACTAAAACTGTTAGGATTGACTTTGGCTTCATTCAAACTTGAACCAAAATCAGCTTGTTTGCTGTTTGAGCCAACTAGGTTCAAAGCAGATACAAAGAAGTGACTCAGAAGTGTAACCAGTGATCACTCAACAAATAAATCAATTCAAAACACAAATCAAATGCAAGGAAATATGAGCTAATCATTACACATCAAGGTTGTCTTGATTTGATTAATGAATTATTATTACATAATATCATTGATGCTAATGAAGTAACTGCATAATTGCTAAGCATGAGATTTATCGGTGAATTCCATTGGATCACATTGTGTACAATAACTCTTTAATCCATTTCCCTAATTTAAACTATAAGGCTTTATATAAGAATAATTCCTTTTTTTTTTAACTATCTTGTAGTGAGATGACAGGCAGAATTTGTTGTCCCTTATAGGCCTCCTTTTTTATAATATTATCCTAGCAATCTGTAAGAAAGCAGACAAGCAGTTACCTCATTGTTCATATCCTTGGCCATTTTTGAAACAGCAGCCTCTTGAGCAATCTGCATATTTTCGTGGGCCTGTGCCTCCTCCTCCTTCTGTCTTCTTTCCTGAGAAGGGGCAAAAGTTGAACAGGAAAAAATTGCATAATTATTTTCCAATGCCAAAAAAAAACCCATTACAATATGGGGCTCATTTAAATTTTACCTCTTCAATGACCTTTGGCAATAGCTGGAGCCACTTCTCTTCAAACTTATCCAATAAAGTTTTAGCCATTACATGAATATCATTTTTCTCATCATTATAGGTCATTGCATTTGTGAAAACTAATCTGACATCAGCATATATTTCCCGTACATTTTTATATCCAGTGCCATCCTTCGCCTCCATCTGATTCTTTATTGTACTGAAATCCATTGGCTTTTTAATAATCTGAAGCATTTCGAATTTTCAGCAAAAGACCGTGAATGTAACAGCATAGTATTCAGAAACAAAGGTCGACATTCAATCAAATAAGATTCCAGCTAAGGGAAAAATCAGGTACGTTAATGAATTGGTTACAGTGTGACTGTTCGCAATGTATCGTATAAAATTATATCATTGAAAATTCGCATGCAAATCTCAAGACATAGACATGCCAATAAAAGTAGTTCTCATGGCCTTTTTTGGGAGTGCATTGTGAATTTTTTTATCTTTTATTTTGGCAAATAATGAGAATTGGGATAATAAATTTCAGTTCACAATTTGTCTTGTTATACATGAAAATGCTCTTGGCATTTCTTTGACTTCAAGATATGCCAAGATGGTGGAAGAATAGAAGATATAGTCATAAATAGTCTCCATGAAACTCCATTTAAAGTTCACATTGTTATGCCATTAATCTTAATGCCAAGATGGTGGAAGAATAGAAGATATAAAGTCATACATAGTCTCCATGAAACTCCATGTAAAGCTCACATTGTTATATGATTAACCTTGGAAGTTGAAAATACCCTGGGTATCCTTTTAACTTCATGTAAAGGCAAGGAGGTGAAACTAGCAGGATAAGGGACACAGACATAAAAAGGGAGCATGACCAAGTCATTGTCTGTCACACAGCCTATTTCCAAGTCATGCTTTGACAATAATTTCAGCATTTAATTGAAATTGCTGAGAAGTAAATTAAGTAAATTAGCAGGTATAGTTATGAAATACTTAAAGTGCAGAGGCACTGATAAGCAGAGCATGGTCATTTGAGCTTTTACTATCATATGCAGCTCATAGTGCAAATAAAGTTTTTCTTCAAAGATGCAAATTGGTTTCATCAACCTTTTGGACCTTGAAGGAAAGAGGAATTACCAAGTTCAAACATAAAAATTTAGTTTTTATAAATCTTTCAAGCCCAAGTAACTTTTCAAATGAATGATATGACAATCCATAGTTTAATTGAGTGATAAACCACATGGAAGAAAAGCAGAATCTTAAATGAAATACAGAAGAAAAATTAAATGCCATGTACTGCTTAAGTATGGCCAAGATTAATGGTAGATTGAAAATACTGAAAGTGATCTGTATGAGTTTGTCCAATATCTTAATGAATAGTTGCTGTCGCTTGGTAAAGAATTTATATTTCAATGAGTTAAAAATTAATTAGAATATTTTCTGGACATATAACTAATGTGCATCAAAATATGATATATTGAAGTTACTCTCATATGACTTGCATGACACTTAACACTGATCATTACGAAGACATGAATAAGAAAATTTTCAATGTACTTGCTAAGAGAATAAAAATGTATTACATCGTAATAGTCATGCAAACCAAGACCTTCAACATCTACTGGTTCCATGAATGGCCAAGCCCACTTGTGCTGTGAGATCTGGAGAAAAGCAAATTCTATAAACATATTAGATTACTGATATATTAGCTAGAAAATATTAATCATATCATTCTCAGAACACTGGTCCAGTGGATGCAGTTCATTTAAACAACAGATGGTTTGGATATAAATTATTGCAAATTCAAGAAAATATGAAATAGTTCTATTTGGAAAATTCACAATAGGTTCTTTGCTTTAGTTTAATAAGAAGGAAAACTTAGTTTACTTCCTGCGTCACTACTTGATCTATAAAACTCCCAAGTGACAGGAGACAACTTACCCATGTCCCCGAAAATAAGTTAGCCAAGAGAAATACATAATGAGATGCATAAAAAGCAGGAAATATTAGAGTAGCAGTGGAGTCCTCCATGAAATGCATTCAAGTAAATTATTGGTGAAGAAACTTCTCAAACACTAGAGGAATTAAAGAAAAACAAAATAAAAGAGCTTCCAATATGGCAAATAAAACTAAAATCAAGTATTTACGATTAGATCTGTAAATCAATCAACTTATTTCAAAAGCACTTGCTGATGCTGTAGGTATCCAAACAGTTAGTGCGTACTTCCAACTTCTAGAAATACACACATATGTGCCCAAACTAGAAAAGTGGTTTACTGATGGTAAACTACCATATGAGTGCAGGTGAGTTTATGAAAAAGTATCTCTCATGAAGTCCTTTCCAAACTAAAGGAGAACCCATCTGAGCTGATCTGGAGGAGCAAAATCATCATCGTAGCCTTCCTTTGATCGGATGAACAATAAAAGAATGGTTTCTTCAACCATTACTCATGAAAGCTGATTGTAAGGACTTAATCAAAAAGGCCAACAAAAATTCTGATCTTCCAATACAAGTAGAGTTCCAGGGCAATATGCAAGCCTTACCTACATCACATTTTCAGGCAAAACTTGAGCAGTTCAGGCACGATGTTCAGTTTGGCCACATGGTAGATAAAAAATCTAACAGACTATGATAACGCACAGATGGGAACAGGCCTTTTCTATCAACTTTGTTGATTTTCTAATGAACTTACAATCTCCAAGGTTAAGATCATCACCATTTTGAATTTATAATAGCATCCCATATGGATTCACTCAGAAAAGAACCCTCCTTTAGACAAATGCAGCTCAAGGAGACCACACTCAACTACTCCCACTATACGCATCCAAACATGTCCTCAAACTAATAATACCAATTCCTAAATTCAAAAACACAGCAAAAAGACAAATCTTTTATCCAACAAAAGGAAAGCAACATCCAAAGCTCACCTGGCGCAGTATTGTCCCAAACTGCCGCATGAGCTCCTGCATCCTCTTAGTGCACGAGCTGCCATCCTTGACATTCAAGGCACTCTCACAAACAATAAGATTGCTACAACTACTCACGGCCATCTTCTTATCCTTCCCATCCTTCGCACCTTTGGATCGCTTCTTGTTCGCATAGAACTGGGCGACCTCATTCACCTTCACCTCCAACTGTGAGGAATGAACACCCAAACCATCTAAAAATCGTCAATGATATCAAGAACAAATCAAAGAAAAATAAATTAGAAAGCGAAATCCGAGCAGACCTCATCGACCTTAGAGATGATGGCGTCCACCTGATGCCGCAGCTTTTCGACAGCGATCGGGGCTGGGCCGGCGGGGCCATCGCCGGCGCCGTCCACAGCCTCTGCCGGGAAGGCTTTCGCCGGCGGAAGAGCATTGGCTTCAGCGGGTTCGTTCTCCGGAGTGAGTGATGGGATTGCAGCCATGGCGGAAAGCTGAAAGCTTTCTCAGAAGCAGCCACTTACTAAAAGCAAGGGGGAAATTTTTCATATTAACCCTTAAAAAATTTATATTTGTTTTTGAGTCTTTCTTTGTACCCTTGAAAATACTTTTTTTTTTTTTCCCTTATTATTGTTTGCCAAACCTGAATATATATAAATAATGGTGATTCGGTGAACAATTCCTATTATTATAAATTCTGTGGTTTGGAAAATCAAAATTAGCATATGCTAATTTAGCCGTCATATATGAGAAACATTAAATTTCAACATCAATGAATTAACCAGCCAGCTTTTTGCTAGCAAATACATAGAAATGTTTTAAAATTGCACTTTGTCCATATATTATTATTGATTTCAGGGGGGTGGGAAATCCAACAAAAATTCAGTTTACTTTAACAATGAAATAAATGAGCATAAAACAGAACAAATTTGGCCACATAGATTGCAAAATAAAATACAAAACTTGCTATTTTATGACATAGCTGATCACCATAATCTTGATGTTTTAAGCATTCTAGTGCTGATTCAAACTACAACTGCAACAACAAAATCCTCAACCTACTCAGTTCACTGATATTACAAGAGAAATAAGGACACAAGGCATTGAGCTGCATAAATTACCAGCCTAACTTGAGAAGATCATATTATAGGCTACTCATCATCATCATCAGCTTTCTTTTGTTTCTTCTTTTTCTTCTTTACTTCTGAAGCTGCTTGACCATTGGCACCTTCATCTTCGTCTCCATGGTGTTTCTTTTTCTTCTTCTTGGCCGTTCCATTTTGTTCATTCTCGGCAGCATCCATACCGTTCGGAGTTTCTGGGATCGTGTCCTCCGCTAGTCTGTGCTTCTTTTTCTTCTTTTTCTTTTCAGATTCCTGTGCAGAAGCATCTTCATTTGTACCAGCCGCTGGTTGATCCTGTTCCATGGGCTCCTCATGTGCTTTCTCGCCTTTAGATTTCTTTTTCTTGCTTTTCTTCACAGAAGCATCAGCAAGTCCATTATCTACTTCCATTTGGTTTTTATCTTCATCTGAATTGAAAAACAAAATAGTAATGATAGATGAAAATATTACCGTAGATTTTAACAAATGTTACAAAATTATACAGAAGCGCCATACCATCTCCAGATTGTAGGGACTTCTGGAACACATTGTCAATGGCAGATTTCATCACATCAAGATTCTTTCGAGGGGCAACACCTTTGTCATAGAACTCCAGTCTCTCCTCCACCTGCTCACGCAGCTTTTCCCCAAAAACAGTGGTATTCGCCTCTGAGTGCCATCATCAGTTGGGTAGATTAACATAAAAAAGAACACATGAAAAAGCAAAGAACCACTCAGCAGTAAAAGATGTGTTTCCTTTCAACACCAGAACTTACCAGAAAAGCAGTCAATACGTGATGCAATCGAACATTTGTTTGCAAGATAGCGAGCCATGCGACCTTTGTTTCGAGCTGATGCTCGACCAATGAAAGAAGAGTGGAATATGAGACCATACTTCGGTGTGTTTCCTCGTGTTTTGAGTGCCCTGTCAACACCAAAAGAATAAGATAAGAGAAACCATCCCATAAACAAATAATTGAAAATCAAATACACACATACCAAAGAAAATAATAGTTTATGATAAAAATGAATGGCAGCCAAATCTACACCATGAAAAATCCATACTTGATTATGTTCCAGAATACCCAACTAACTAAAAACAACAATAATTTCCAGAAAGGCATTCTATTTAATGAATTTGCCTAATCTTTAGAAATATTGTAGCTAATGATGACATAGTACTGAATGGAACTTTATAGTCTACACTTAAAATGTTGTAGAGTGTGGATACAAACCGGAAAAGTGCTTTTTCTGCCCCAAGTATCTGAAGTGTTGAAGAAGGGCACTTGGCTAAATTCGTGAGACTACCAGCATGTGAAATCAAACGGGCACCAACAACCTCACCAATTAGAGAAGCTAAATTTGGTGCAATGTCATTCATTTTGGTGACAAGATACTCATAAAGCTTCTTTCTGTACTCAGAGAGATCCATGACCCTTTGTGCAAACTGTTGGACATTGATCAGATCAATTGGAGACAAATCTTGCCCTGAAAAACGAAAAAACTATAACTGCAGCATTGGAATTTACTATAGAAAAAAGGGGATTTTGTGACTTACCCATTGAAGCTTTCGCTGCTTCAACAATCTCCTTTGCTTTGTCCTCATCACCTACTATGTCAGCTAACTCAGGAATATGATTTTCAGTCAACTCTGACTTGTTCTCCACAAACTTGGCTATTTTAGCAAACAGATAATTGTCATTTACAATCTTCACTAACTCTGGAAAATGCCATGAGTACCACTCTCTGTACAAAGTTAAAGTTAACAAAGAAAAAAAATGAGAAATTTACAGAGAAGAAATGAGAAATTAAATACAGCAAATAAAAATAAATAAATTTCTTTGACATTAAAATTTCAAACCATTCAATATGAACTGACAAGCCAAAACGATGAAATAAGGGAAAGTAATGCAGTACCATGAACAGCTCTTTAAAAAGGACACCATTTACAAATTTCTCAGTTATTCTTGTACACTAATATAAAATACATAACATGAATGCTGAAATGATTTTAATTATTCAACAAATAGAGTAGTGGAAAATTTACCCAAACAAATCCCACACAACAATGATACAGTAGAATAACATCTTAGAGTTGCAATAAAGTTTTCTCTTTGGGGTAATCTTCATTTATTTTGGTCCAAGTCAGAAGTTGTCTTCAAAATTGTCATGGACCTTCATTCCCTCCATCCCTTCTTCAAGAAATACTGTTGGGGTAAAATTTCAAATCCTTTCAGATAGTCAGACCAGGATCATGGCCATTTAACTCCTTGAGTTTTATCAATTTGTGATATTTACAAGGCCATATTTTCTAATTGGGCTACAGCTGATCAAGCCCCCTTACAATATCTGTCTCTTGAAGGAATTATTAGAGAAATTAGTCCATGGTAAAATCCCACATTTTCATAGTGCATTATGTTAGTCTCATTAGGATTTCAGGGGAGCATATATCCTGTCCATATTTCATTATATACAAAAGTCACTGGACTAGAATAATGAAAAATCCAAATTTCCCTTTTCAGTAATTAAAATTAACACAAATTTGTAAACAGGGTCATCTCTTCTTTAATACAGTGTTATTAAAAGCAAGAAAAGCGCACGCCTAGGTGCTCAAGCAATGCGAGGCCCTAGCGCCTCAACATCCCCTGGGCGAGGCGCCTTCAATAAGGCGAGCCCTTTTTGCCAGGCGCCAGGCATAAAAAAGGCGCACCTGTCTTTTTTTTTTTTTTTTTTTTTCTATTAGCTCTAAATTCAATGCTTTCAATTAGTGTTAATTGGGATTTTAAAAAGGTACATTTATTAATTTGAAAGGAAATAAATTTAGGGGAGAAAATTTTGGTGACTTTACAAAAGGCACGTTTACTACTAAGGAAAAAATAAATTTAAGGAAGAAAAACTAGGTAATTTTAAACAAAGCACAATTACTAAGAAAGAAGGAAATAAATTTAGGAGAGAAAAACTAGGTGATTTTAAAAAAGGCATACTTACTCATAAGGAAGGAAATAAATTTCGGGTATAAAACTATGTGATTTTAAAAAAGGCACACTTAATAAATTTAGGAGAGAAAAACTAGGTGATTTAAGTACTAATTTTTTAAAAAAAATAATGAGTGCATTAAGGGATTAACTTATTAATTAGAGAAAATTGAAGAGGCAACAACTCTAAATCTCGTGTTGGAGTCAAAACTAGCTTAGATGATGAGGATGAGGATGCTTAGAATTAAATGATTCATGAAGATAGAATTTACACTCTAAAAGCTTTAGTTCTAGACATCTAAGAAGTGTTTTCTTGACTTTATGTTATGCTTTTGTTTGACTTAAAGCTTTAATTATTCCAAAAATTATATATATATATATATATATATATATATATATATATATATATATATATATATATTAGTTATTTATTAACTAACGCCTTACTTTGCTCGGGCGTGTGCCTTTCGTGGCGCCTCTTGCCTTGGGCAATAAAATGTCTTAGCGCCTTAAGGGCGCCTAGCGCATTTAATTACACTGCTTTAATGTACTATAATAATCCTAAATGAAGAAACATACCAAATAATCATTAGTGGCCTTCGTACCCAACCTACAACTAAACATCCTGATAAGTTCCACACATGGGAAATGCTGCTGTTTACTAATAACCTTCAAGCACCCCCATAACAAAGATCAAGGAGAATCACAAAACACCAAAAAAAACCAGGTGCCCCAAAAGGAAATACAAAAAATTTCATTTAAAAAAAATTCACAAAGTGAGCACTCCCCAAGGTTAAAACATGAAACAAACAATTGAGCAGAAAAGCAATCTTTTTAATGAATATCATGAACTATCACTCTCCGAGGCATTTAAACAAAAATTGGTGAATATCTCTTGCACACTTAAACAGGTTATCTTAGAAAATCAATGTCTTAAGGAACATCTAGTGAATATAATCCCCTTGAACTCCATATTAGCTATTCCAGAAAAAAGAAAAAAAGAAAAAGGAAATGCACATCAAGTGGCACTAAGAATTTATATTAACGCTGAAAAAGAGAAGTGAAAATATATCATTATTATAAATTTCTGCCAAAGATGCTGCCAATACAGGTGAGATAAACCAAAGCAACACAGAAACCAAGATCGCTTTTAATAATAATAGCAATTAGAAGGGAAAACTGAAAGTCAGAAAGAGAACTTATTGTTCTATATCTAATACTATGATTATTTAGCCATCCAAAGTGAAAAAATAACCCATCTGCTAATACTGTAAAAAATTGAACATTTATCAAAGAAAATTTCAAGACAACTAACAAACCTGACTCGCATGGAGAAAGAGTTAATATCCTTGTCCAGAGTATCCAAAAGGAAGATAGCCTGAATTACCATGTTATCAACTCTATTAACATTGAACTTGACCTTGGCTCTGCTGTAACTGTGCCCCAGCCCCAATTGAGCCTTCTCCAAGTCAGTAGGCTACAATGACACCACCACCAACAACAACAATCATGTAAGGAGAGAAAAAAAAAAAAAAAAAAGGCAACAACTTTTCAAATAAAAAAAAAAGGAAAAGATCAAACCTTTAAATCTTTGATAAATCGATCGAAGTGCAATCTTACACCACGAAGAAGCTCAAGAACAAACTCGTTGCTCTGGCAGGGAATTTTCGTGGTCTCAAAGATCTGCGACCCAACTTTCGGCTCGGCAACACCAAGGCTAAATTTGGCCTTCTTTCCCTCCTTGGCCTTTGGGAGGTTAATCTCCAAGAAGTTCCTCAGCTCCTCCGTCATAAGCCCTACAAACCAACAAAAATCCTAAATAAATAACAACCCCACGAAACATTAGAAAATGAACCAGATTGGGAGAAAGCAACGCATGAAAGACCTTCAGAGATGGCGTTGCATTGGTTAAGGGCGTCGAGGGCGGAGGAGAAGGGGTTGAAGGCGACGAAGCGGACGACCTTACCGAAACGGTTGAGATCGAGGACAGAGTTTCGGACGGCCTCGGTGTTCTGGCCAATCTCGTCGATGCCATGGGCCTGGAAGAGCGAGTAGCCGGACGCCGACTCATAGAGAAGGTACAGCGCCATGGCTGCTTGCTCGATCGAGGAGAAGCTCTAGGGTTTCACCACAGCGAGCTCCTTCTTTCTCCCTCTCCGTCTAGGGTTCCACTTTCTAGGGTTTTGGAGGCTGCGAGTATTTAAGGGAGTGTTTGGGTTTTAGAGACCCCGCATCATCAATCAGTTGCTGTGAATATTGAAGTCGCATCTTGACCGTCCAATGGAGTTCGTGATTTTTCCTAAACAAAATCTTGAAACACCAATTAAGTACAATTAATCCCATTCTTTTATTAATTTAATTAAAAAAATTTAATATTGCTATTTTAACTTTAAAGAATTGTTTGGTTGTCTGTAATTTAAAATATATGTAAGTTCAATTACAGTGTAAATGAAAATTCTCTATTTTAACTTACATCACAGTTGTTTGGTTTGTTGTAATTAGAAATATTGTAACTTTTTGGTTTGATGTAAATTAAAAAAATATATTCACAGTGTAAGTGGGTTGATGACATTACCATAATTATTTATTATTACTCCTATTTATCTAATACTATTTATTAAAACTAATTTAAACTAATTAATTAATTTAATAAGATATTTATTCAAAATAAAAATATTAATTATTTTTATTAATGATTAAAAATATTTTTAAAATTTAAATAATAAATAATATCTTGGGATTTTAAATAAAGTAGCCCTATTTTATTTTTTATTTAACCAAATGACCCTAAAACCATTTTAATTGTCAAAATGGCCCTAGAACCTTGTGATGTGCTGACTGGGCGCTAAGTCAGTGTTGATTGGACTGCTGATGTGGTATTTTTAAATAAAAAATCATGATTTTTTGTATTTTAACCCCTGAATTGTTTTATAATCAATAAGTTGATATATTCTTGGGGTTTTTTAACCAATTTTAAAAAAAAATTATTAGTGTTTTAAAATTTATTAAACTTTTAAATAGCTTTTTAAGAAATATATAAGTGTGTTTTTTTAATTTAAATCCCTTATTTTTTTATAATTAACAAATTATTTTTTTCCTTTGATTATTTAACTCAAATTTTGTTTTAAAAATTATATATTTTTTAATTTATTAAAAAATTAATTTTAAAGAATATATTATTACGAAAACACAAAGGGCTTATAATTTATTTTTTTAATTAAATCATGAAATCAATAATAACCTGTAAAATTATTTGAAGTTAAAAATATAATTGCATTTAAATATAAATAAAGTTACTTGTAGTAGGATCAGGGATTCTATCCATATGCATTCTTCTATGTCTGATTTTTGGTTGGCGAGCAGTATGTTGGCGCAGGTACAGGCTGCCAAAATTGTGAACTCGGTACCGGATGAAAACATGGAGCATAAATTTGTCTGTATGACATTACAGTCAACTAATGGAGCATAAGTTATTAATACTTATTATTGATTTCATGATTTAATTAAAGAATAAATTATAAACCCTATGTATTTTCATATTCAAATATATTCTTTAAAATTAATTTTTTAATAAATTTAAAAATTACATAATTTTTTAAACAAAAATTAGGTTAAATAATCAAAGAAAAAAGATAATTTGTTAATTATAAAACAAATAAGGGATTTAAATTAAAAAACACACACTTATATATTTCTTAAAAAGTTATTTAAAAGTTTAATAAATTTTAAAACACTAATAATTTTTTTTAAAAAAAATTGGTTAAAAAAACCCAAGAATATATCAACTTATTGATTATAAAACAATTCAGGGGTAAAATATAAAAAATCATAATTTTTTATTTAAAAATACCACGTCAGCAGTCCGGTCAGCACTGACTTAGCTCCCAGAGTCCCAGTCAGCAGATCACAACACCCATGTGGGTGATGTGATGGTTCTAGGGCCATTTTGACAATTAAAATGGTTTTAGGGCCATTTGGTTAAATAAAAAATAAAATATGGCTACTTTATTAAAAAGCCCTAATATCTTTTATACGACATTATCATTGTAGTTATTTTTTTAAACTAATTATTTGATCTAATAAATTAGTTGATGATTTAAACTAATTATTTTTTTCTATCTTAATGATTCAATCTAAAGATTAATTATTTTTTAAAATAATAATAATAATAATAATAATAATAATAATAATAATAATAATAATAATAATAATAATACGAGGTGTTCATCCAGCGCAGTCATCTTCATCCCTAACAACGAGTTGGCGAAGAACTTCACCGGCACCGTCATCTTCATCCCTAACAACATTTCTCCTGGCTGAAACTCTACCTCCAAAACTGTCTGGATCGTATTCGTTGGCTAGAAGCCGTCCCCAGCTAGCTAACGCCGAGGAGATAACAGAAGCCGATCTTGTTGTTCTGGTTGGATGCGTGGAGAATGGAGTCAATTTTCGGGGGAGGTGATGTTGAGAAAGGTTATGCAATCGACGGAAAGGGAAGATAGCCTAAGGTGGAGGAAGAGGTAAAGGAGGGCGGTGATGGCGGTGAGGATGGAGAGGAGGGAAATGACGCATGGTGATTAGTGCTGCAAAAGTAAAGGGGAGCATGATGATTTTAACATGTTATTTTACTGTATTTTCACTTACAGGGCTGTAAGTGAAAGTACAGCAAAAGTTGTTGTGAAATTTTTTACATAGGAGTTTTTTTACATCAAACCAAACACCTCTTTTGTTCTTTTCACATGTAAAAGTATTTACATTACACCTACTTGCGCCTAGTTACTGTCAACCAAACAACACCTAAAAGTAACTTTCACATCCCACTGTTGCCTAATGACCATCAAATCCTTTTCCTATAAACAAACTCCTGATTTAATTGCTGCTGGTGTGCAACTTATATTCGGGCCCCAACATGTCATCCCTCTTAATTGGAAAAAAAAAAAAAACTATGTCAATTAATGGAAAGGCAAGGGCAGATTTGAACTTTCACATGATAAACTAATATTTGTGTAAAACTCTCATTCATAGAGATAGTGTCTGAGACAAAAAAAAAAAAAAAAAAAAAAAGAAACCAAGGAGAAAAGAGTTAGGGCTTAAGCTTTGCAAGAAGATCGAACGGCAAAACAATGTCGGATTTAACCTGCACTTCGGGTTGAGCATTATTGTTAGCAAATCTCCTAATCCACTGGTTTGATTTCCTTTAAACACTTCTTGAAGTTATTATTTCTGTCCTTGAGTGCTGATGATAAATGTATGTATTGTTGAGAGATTCTCCTATTGAATTCTCATGTTTATTGTGTTTGTATACCTTTATAACTTCATTGTTGACATAATGTAAGCAGTTCAAGTGCCTCTAAAGAATCCTGTGGTTTTTTCTCTCGATTTGAAGAGTTTTCCATGCTAAATCAGTGTCTTACATTGATTGTATGTATTTTGTCGTCTTTAAAAGTCATTATCCCATTATAGATCACAAAGAAAGGTTGTTTTTGCATTTGTAAGAATTGTGTCATCATAAAGAGGTCATACACCCACATAGGAGCCTGACAACCCAACTTGGAGCCATATGAGCAAGTGTGCGCTCGCATACATCAAGTATACGGCCGCACAACATCACCAGAAGAGCATGCGAGCTACTGTATGCCAGCATAAGAGACCGCATAGAGTTGGCAGAAAGGTGTGTGGGCGAGTGCACACCTCTATATACGGTAATACATGTGAGCAGTACTTCTGTTGAATTTTTCAATTGCCGAGAACCCCCGACAATTGCAAAGGTCTTTTGAATCACCAAGTCCTTTTTCTCATAAACAACACCTAATTTTATCAACAAGATTTTAAAAAACTTTGGGTGTTTGTTTGGCATGATTTAGAACTCCATGTATTTTCAAATTCCTAAGATTGGCAAAATCACTTGTTTGTTTGAAATGATTTTATTTTTCTGTAGAAAATTGAAATCCAGCCAACAGTGAAAGTGGGGGATTTTGTTTTACGGCCCTGAACTTTCATGTCCCAAAGGTTTGAGAAAAAGGGTGAGGGTAAACTATGGTTCAGAGCAAGAGGGTGTGATGTGAGAAGATGACCCAAAAATTCCCTTCCTTTTTCTTGTCCACATCCCGTCTAGGAAGTGTCTAGTGCTTGAAGAAGCGCTGGTGGTCTGCCATTCTCCGGGTCTCCGGTTCTCCGGCTCTTTGACGAGCCCGTAGTTGATCCTGGGTGAGCTGACGCTGAATCTGACAATGAAGGCGCTGATGATAATCAAGATCGTGGTATAACACAAGGTTGTAGATGGTGATTTTGTGGCATTTTCTTTGATGTTTTAGTATGCCAATTAGACTATGCTGTTTTAGTGAGAAATCATGAAGACTTTTTGTAGCAAATGTGCCCAGTACTTAAGAGAAGATGGTAATCAATCATTTTTCTCATTCTTTTGTTAATTAGGTTTTGTTCTTGAATATATGTTATCATATTTAATATAAAAATTATTTAATGTAAATGTAGATAAGTGCAAAAAAAAAAAAAAAAAAAAGTGACTATGTGGTGGGGGGAAAAATGAAAATAAATAAATAAGTAATAGCCAATTATTATATTTTTATCAAAATATTGTTTTAATAGAAAAAGTCATAAATTATGCAATATATCTAATACAATCATGCCTATGTTTGGTTCAAAGGGGGAGGAGGAAGGAGGGGGAGGGAGGGGGGGTGAGGGGGAGTAAGGGGGGGAGGAGTATGGAGGGGTTGAGAAAATATTGTGTTTGGTTTATGGAGGAGTGTGGAGGAGTGTGGAGGAGTAATTTATTTGTTTTTTGTTTGATTGAAAAGAGGAGTGGGGAGGAGAGAGAAAGAGTGTAATGTATATTTGACTATTTTACCCTTTACAATATATAAGTAATAATATATATATAATCAATTTGTAGAATAATAATAATAATAATAATAATATACGATAAACATAATAAAACATATTTATACATAATATAATAATTAGGGAAAAATATTTATTTGAAAAAAAAATTATGAGGAGTCATATATTTATTATAATTGATGAATATTTGAAAAAAAAAATTATGAGGAGTCATGTAATAATTAGGGTTTTATAATGAGGATGTAATGGGGATTATAAAAATTTATGAGGGGTAATCTTGACTTTTTGGTATTATTTAAAAAAATTAAAAAAACCATAAAATACCCACATTTTCTCACCCCTCCTCACTCCCCCAATTTGGGGGAGTGGGTTATGAGGGGTGAGGAGGGGTGAGGCACCCCTCCTCACCCCCTCTCACCCCCTCTCACTCCCCCAACCAAACAACACCAACTCCTCCTCACCCCCTCTAACCCCTCCCCACACCCCCAACCAAACAAGGGCTAAAAGAAAATTTAACTGTTAAAAAACATAATTATATATTAAATTAATTAAATTATACACAATTATTTTTGCTACAATTAATAACATCTAATAAGGTATTTTTTTTAATTAATTAAACTTAATGATCTCCAAGATGGGGTAATCTTACCATAGGTTTTTTATCATATAAATACATCAAACCAAACACATGTTTTCAAAATCCAGATTTACAAATCCTTTTAGGGTGTGTTTGTTTCAATGGATTTGGAGTTACAAGTAACTCCAAATCTCTTGTGTTTTGAAATCATGTGATTGTTTTGTGGGATTTGCTTTTCCATAGGATTTCAAAATACCATGGTGGAGGGATTTGGTTTTACGGTCATTTGGAGTTCAAAACCAATGTATATGCATATATACATATATGTATACACAGACATATGCATATATACACACATACATATACTTATACACATACACATATGCATACATATACATATACATATACACATACACATACGCATACACATACACATACATATACATATACACATACATATATGCATACGCATACATATATATATTTATATAAACATACATATAGATATATGTATGTATATACATATACATATTTATGTATATGTATAAACATACATATACATATACATATACATATACATATTTATATAAACATACATATACACTTCTAGATATACTTGTACATAGTATGTTTACATATACAAATACACCTATATATGTATGTATATATGTGCATATATGCACAGATACACATACATATACTTATATAGATATATATACTCATGTACATATATGTATATACACATATGCACACATATACATATATTTATACAGATATATATACTCAATACATATATTTATACACATGTTTTCCAATTTCAGATTTTCAAATCCTTCCAAACAAACATAAAATCTTATAATACAGTAATTCCAGTTACATCCAACCAAACACAAGATTTAACTGCACTGCATTTTGAAATCCAAGTATTTCCAGTTACATTGTAACTGGAAATCCACTGCATTTAGAACTACATCCAAGCAAACGCTACCTTAAACAAACACAAAATCTTAAAATCCAGTATCTTCAAATACATTCAACCAAACACTAGATTTGACTCTTTTATATTTTCAAATATAGGGATTTACAAATACACTGTAATTACAAATCCATTTTCATTTTGAACTACATCTAACCAAACACCAAAATAATTGACTTTGGAGATCCTACAAACTTAGAGGTGACTTCAAAGTCCTTTCTTTTGTAATTAATGGGGATTTGAACCATGGTTAATTAGTTGAAATCCCAACATCTCAACTAGTAGAGGGGGCACAGGCAGACTCTGGAAGCATCACGAGCCTCAAGAAAACATAATAAAAAATTGATATCCTCAAGGGCATTTTAGTTATTTCCTATTCATGAGTGCCTAATCCACCCCGTTAGTGGTGATTGAAAATCCCTTCCACACCACCCTCCCGCTCCCTCCACACTACTCTCACACTCCCATTGATGCATACCCAAACAAGGGTTTACACCCACTCTTCCCTCACTCCCACTCCACTCTTGACAACCAAACATGCCCTAAGAGGATTGATATAACTAAATTAAAACAATCAAGGAAATAAAATGTTATAAGTAGATGGATCAAATCAATAAGTTTCGAAAAATAAAATAACTACTGAGAGAATCATTGTGAATAAAATTTTTCACTAAATATTGGGAGATCTTGATAAAGCCATGGCTAGGGCATTATGGTATGAGTGAACTCGTGCGAGCTAAACAAGCTCCGTGTGTTTCCTTGCAAAGACAAATGAAGAAAAAGAGGGTAAAATAGTAATTTTATTATTTATCAGCAGCCTACACCTCTGTTTTTATTTGGTATAATACTCCTCTACTTTTCTCTCTTTTTACTTTTGGTCTCTCTACTCAGAAATGCTCCTAACTAGTCCCTCTACTTTTGAAAATGGTCAAACTTAGTTCCTTTATGTTTGAAAATGACTCAACTAGTCCTTGTATTTTCAAAAGTAAAGAGACTAATTAGGAAAATACTAAGAGTAGAGGGACTAAGTGGGTCCATTTTCAAGAGTAGAGGGATTAATTGAGAGTATTTCTAAGTAGAAGACCAAAAATAAAAAAAGAGAAAAAATAAAGGGATCAATCCTGGTATTATACCTATTTATTTATCCTTATTTGAATTAAAAAAAAATTCACTCAAAAGTGATTCCCGGCCGCACTCAAAACCACTCAAACTAGAGGCTCACAACCAACCAACCAAAACTCCAAAGCCCTTCTTCGTCTTCTCCGACACCCGAGAGAGAGGAGAGAAGCCAGGAGACAAGAGAACCTCCCAAATGGCACTCCTCCTCGCTGCTCCTCTCCTCTTCTTCCCCTCACGGAACCCTCCTTTCTCCTCCCTTGGCCCCTTTCAACGGAGAAACACCTTCAAGCCCTTCCTCTCCACTCCCTTGAAGTCCCTGAGATGTTCTTCTTCATCCCAGAGGCAACAAGAGCGCACCCTAGAGTTTGAGCGCCTCTTCTCCAACCTAAACCAAGCCACTATGAAGAGAGAGCCTGGTGAGTGGCTTTGGATGCCATGCTCCTTGCCATTGTCTTAGTAAGTGTTGCATTTTGTGATCTTTTGTTGGTTCTATTGACTTTGGGGTTCAGGTAGTCTGACAAGTGCTATCTTTCTCGTGGCCGGAACCACGGTATGTGTTTTGTTTAATGCTTTGCATCCAGGCGTGTCAGAATGTGTAGATATGTATGTGCTTACACTTCCAAAGTAGATTTTTTTTTAAGCCTCTTTTGCCATGCTCATGGATCACGATGTGTTTTCTTGCAATTTGCAAATGATTTGCTGCAGAACATAACAATTGGTTAATGAGGAAATTGATGGCGAATGACATGCTGGATTATTACCTTTTTATTTGAATTACATTGATGACTTTTTTTTGGTTAGAAGGGCCTGTTTTGGTACTTCTGTTTATCAGCAAATTAAAATTGATACTCTAATGGAGGGAAAACTGTGTTCTTGCAGAAAACAAAATTTTCTCAATTAATTTTCTGCTGATGTGCCATCGGCGACCTTTTTTTTTTAGTTAGAAGAGCCTGTTTTGGTCCTTTTGTTTATCAGCAAATCAAAATTGATACTCTAATGGAGGGAAAAATTGTGTTCTTGCAAAAAACAAAATCTTCTCAATTAATTTTCTACTGATATGCCTTGCAAAATTTATGGTGCTTTTGATGAGATTCCAGACATTACCTCTGAAATCTCCTAAAGTTCTTATTGCATACATCCATAGCGTGCAATCTAGTTAGAATACTTAATTTGTATTTAGATTCGAGTGTTAGAGCAATAAATTTATTAAGTATAATATGCTTAAAGCAAAAGTAGAGCTCCAAGTTAATTAATCTCATTTTGCATCTTGCAGAAATTTTAGAAGTTTGTGATAGATTTGATTTTTATTTTTAAATAATTCAATTTGGCCATGATTTGGGGAGATATTTGTTTAAGGCTGTGGCAAACTGAACCCTGTGTCAGCCTAGTAAAACTAGCTTTCCTGCCATCTGTGAGGATTTGCAGCTCATGTTCTCACTAAATCAATCTAAATCAATTAGTTTGGAGGTTTATCCTATGATTTCACTTTAATATTGGAAGGAAACATGGCCACGGAAGAGGAGTACTAAATATAATTCCATCATGGCTGAGTTAAGTCAATCTTTTGAAGTATGGCATAATTAGTACCAGAGGCATACAAATTTCGTATTCTAACTACCACTATTAATAAGTGATGAATATGGAGGTATTTGCATTCAAATAACATGCAATAAGATTAAACATATCAAATTTTACAATGAGTGTTCTATTTTATAATGGGAAAGGAGCACCATTTGTTATGGACTCTATCTGTGATATTTTATTTGGTCAAAAGGAGCATGATAGATAATCAGTGGCTTGCTCACATAATTATTTCCTTTGCTACACTTATAATCATCTGATTGTCTATCAACACAAGTGATCATCTATTGTCCAGTGGAAAATGTAAGGTTCTGCTTAGTTTTTCATTATATTCCAATGTAGTCACTTATAGCTGCTTATTCATGAAGAAAAATGCATCCTTGCACTAGTAATGTGCACCTGAGGGAAATGTGCATGCGCATAACATATTATGAGCAAACATCCTTTATAACATGCTCCTTACAAAAAAAAATCACAGGCATGACGAAAATCTTTTAATTTAAATTTTGGGCAGTAGACTGTGTTGTATTATAAAATTTGTAAGTCTTATTAAAGGTTTGAAGGTGGTCTCCATTTGTGACAAGCAGACTTGACAAAAAAAGTATGCGGTTGGTTACTTGTGGGTGCTCTCTTGTAAAACATGTACTTACCCATAATTTAATTTTCTCAAGTGGAATGGGTGGGTACCAGTGGGTAAATGGATACGTGCAGATTTTAAAACTGCCTTTAAATATATATACATATTATATGCATTATATGTATAAGGTAAAAAATTTAATTCCATTTATATATTTAATAAAAATTAATGGTTATTGTTTTTGTTTCTTTTTGCATTTATACCTCTATAATTATGGGTAATTTGTAAAAACAAAAAACTATATTAGTTAATAGTTACATACTTTTTTGGCTGTATATAAACAATTGTATAGGTGATTACATAGATATTTATATGTTCATATGTGCATTAATAACTAAATCAAATTTTATAAGACTTTTACATAATACCATTACAAGATTTAAGAATTACAACTATGAAATAAGCCAATGAATGAACCGATAAAAATGAGCCTATAGATACATATATTTGCAGGCAAATGGGCAGGCAGGTATGTGTAAGGGATTTATATACTTGTACAAATGCAGGTATCTGATGATTCTCTGGCGTTCTTGACCTGCCAGCCCATTTTCTTATTTCATCTAGTGACAAGGCATCGTTTTAGTAACCAATGTGGCAAAGTTTCTTTTGTTGGAACTCAAAATGTGGGCATTGTGCAAATATCTTAACATTTGTTTCCAATGGCTTATTTAAAAAATAATAGCACAAATTATCAATATCATGATAGAAATGCTCATTCTATATTTAATTTGTGATATTTATTTTTCCTTTTCAAGCTTTTTTCAAATGCCATTAATTCTATAGGTAGGTGCAGGTATACTTGCCATCCCTGCTGTTACCCAAGAAGCTGGATTTTTGGCCTCTTCTGTAACATGCATTCTTTGCTGGGTCTACATGGTAAGTAACCATATCAGTTTGATTTATTAATTCATCAACTCTTACATTTTAAGAAAATATCAAATGCTTTCCATATGCCTGTTTATGATGTCCTTTGGAAAAAGTAAATACACTTTATTGCATTGTAATCTTTCTGACTAAATGGCTAGAAATGATGTTAGGAGAATTGCAATGTTTCAGTCTTTGTTATCTATACTTCTTAGAAATTAAAGCATGGTCTCCTGACATAGAGTGACTTTTAAATTTTTAAAATGTTTTATTGAATAGCCTTGTTTGAGCAACTTATCAAGTCCATTTTTCTCTTCTCATCATTCTATTGATAAGTTTTTTCAGTTTAAGTGAATCGTGCACCACCATCCTCATGTTCTTTTGTGGAAGTAGGTTGTGACAGGATTGTTGATTGCAGAAGTAAATGTCAATACTATGTGTGAGCTTGGCTCAGGAGGTGTCTCACTGGTAACCTCATGTTTTCTGTAAATTGTCCTTTAAAATTATTTTTACAATTCTAGATTATTTCTTTGATTATTTTCGTGGTGATATCTGTAATCTGGCTTTATTTATTTTTAGAATAGTTAGTTGCCGCATTCTGTCATTATGGATCTAAGGAGTATTTTCCTGGAGATTTTAAGCCTGTAAGCAAAATAGATCAAATTGTTTATTTTACACTATTGTTTATGTCACTTATGGTAGACCCAAGATGACAAAGTTGCAAAGAAAGTAGTGCATAACAAACAATTTTATCTGTTTTGTTTACAGGACCAAATGATTTGTTAGCCAACAATCTTTTGCTAGGTTTGTTGGGCGAATTATGAAAAATATTTATCCATATCTCTTAGACCGTGTGGCATCTACAACATTAAGGTGTCTAATTAATCTCCTTAGTGTGGCTCTATTTTTCATTTTGCTAATCGTTGACCTTCCAATAATATGGGAAGTTAGGACACAGTAATTAAACTTTTAATTTAAAATGATAAAATCACCTATGGGTAAAAGCATCATCACATAATTCATTTCTTAATTTTGAATTGAAAAATACTTGGGTCACTTGATATTAATATGGTCAGCCCCCCTGCCCCTTTTATAAATTTCAAGGGAAGTGGAATAAAAATTTCTTTAAATTCAAATTGGCTCGTTGAAATTCTTGTTCCAAACCACAGTCACGTAATGAATTATTTTAGTAACATATTATTGGCTTTGAAGAAAGGGGCTTTGATGTGGGGCATAGACACACATCATTTATGAGATAATGTGGTCTATACATATGGGCATGGTTGGAAACAAATGGATCATACATATCACTAGTACATAACAATATATAGCATGAATAATTCTAACTGAAGCTCCTTACAAAGAAAAGCTATAGGAAGTACTTTGTTACTTGACAATTGTTGCTCCTAGATTTTTGAATATCACAATTTGTATTGGCATCTAGATTGGCTTGAAGTGCACAAATTATAACCAACTTCTATTTATGGCAACCAGGTAGATTGGGGACAGGAATTACTTTCCCCAACCTCGTACTTGAATCACTAACCCATTCCTGAACTCGCCCCGATCATCAATGGAGATCCATGGGTAAAACTCATTCTTGAACTTGATGTGAACAGGGATCCCAATCTCCGCCTTATTCCCTCAAATCCCCAATTAGCCTTAACAAAATAAATAAATAAATAAAATTAATAATTACAAAACACATTAAAACATGTGGTTATGATTTTAAAAACTGAAAATTCCTGTGCTTTTGACTTGCTCCTTATGATCTTATCCCTCTTATTAGGAGAATCACTCTTAAAAAACTGTGTTATTTTTGGACTCATGATCTAGAGTGGGAATAATCTTGGCATACATAGTTTAATAACTGTAAAAAAGACAACTCTAAAAATCATGGAATACCAGTATTCTGTGTCATGAGCAGGTTGCAGACTGTGCTTTGGTCTCATGAGGCAGACAAAGATGCTTTCTAGGCTTAACATGATCTTCTGATGCATTAATATTTTTCTATTCCATGGGTCTCTCTACCGTTATTAGAGAGATCATTCATGATATATAAGTTAACTCTGATTTCATTAAATGGTTGATCCCATATCACCTGACATTTGCAAATCACATTCATGCGGTTGTTATTTAGAGTTTTTTGACTTAAAGTACTTGTTCCTTGATGAATCTCTATGCTTGTTAAAGTCATGCCAAATGGTTTCTTATCATTACTCGTCTATTTCTCTCTGTTCTGTACATTTAGGTCTCAATGGCAATGAGAACTCTTGGCAAATTTGGTGTTCAAGTTACATGGTAGGCTGAAAATTTTGTCAGATATATGACTAATTATTTTTGCTATGATGTATTGCCTAGTACTTATCTTTCGAGGTCTTGTGATTATTACGCTCAAGAACATTGTCATATGATCATATAGTGTCACACATAGGACATACTTATCTAATTGTTATGATTGGAAGTCAGTTTTCGGGCTTTGGTTTGTCAAAACTGTTTACGCTTTTTACGGTTTACTCTTCCCTGTTCCTGGTATTGCTTCTGTCCCTGGACTCATTTGCATGCTTCCTTAGGTGATTTATGCACCCTCTCCTTGCAATTTGGGTATCACTTGGTGTTGTTCAACTGCGTCTAGAAACACATTCAACTTTTTGAAGCTCAAAAGTCCATCCTCTCAAATCAACTTGTGTCCAAAGTTTAATCAAGGATTTTTTTAATGACAATTATTTCATTCTTTTAGACTTGGACTCTTTCTTATTTTCAAGAAGTTCAAGCATTCTGTAGTAAGTCCATCCTTTCAAGTAGTTCAAGCATTCTGAGTGGGCTGTTTGCCGATAAGGTTATTCTTTTATTGAAGATGATAAATTATGTCAATGACATAACTTCCTGTGTATCTTAAGGTATTGATCCATATTCACCTTGACCTAAAGGTAATTAAGAGCAAAAAAGAAAATTTTTCTTTGAACATACAGAGATTCTGTTAAAATTGCTATTTTGAAAGTATGTAAATCGCTTGTCCTTTTCCTTGTGAGAAGAGAATAATTATTCTGACTATTAAACCTTGTGGAAAGGAATTAATAAATCACTGCTTTGCATTTCTTGCAATGCATGAATGAGAAATCATTAAATGTTTGCATATCAATCAATTTCTTAGATTTGCATTTGATCATGTAACTTGGAGCTGTATTTACTTTTCTGGATCTTTTCTTGGGCCATTGAAATCAATATGACAGCTTAAAAAAGATCTATGACCAACATTTTTTCTTCAAAGAACAAGTTTTGTTGTTTGGAATTTTGCCACCTCTCCTGTCAAGAATTTATACTTTGTGTTCTGTACCTAACTTGATATGTCTCTATTATCTTTTTATTTGACTTCTCTAATTTTTTCTATGGTGCAGCTTGTCATATTTGTTTATACATTATGCCCTTCTTGTTGCCTACGTGGCTCGCTCTTCAGATATTTTGACAAATTACTTAGGCATTCCATTGTATGAACTGCAACCTCATCTTTCTTATTTTAGAATCATAAGGAAGCGATTTTACATTGACAAATGTATTTAAAATTATATATATATATATATATATATATATATATATATATATATATATTAATAATTTTAGTTTGTAGGCTTTACATATGTGCCACATATTTCTTGCTAAAAAATGAGGAAATAGCTTGTGGACTTATGGGAGTAATACTGCATATATTTAAAACATCCCTAGATTCCATGCTTGCGGGAGACTACATAATATGTGAAGACCGTACAACACATCAGAAAACTTCTTAGTGAATTGGACATAAATGTTATATTACCTTTTTTGCAGCCTCTAATCATCGGGAAACTTAATAATCTAAGTCAAAGCCTTCGAAATTATTGGTCAATCAATATTTAGTATATGGAAGCTATTAAAAAAATTGTTTAAAAAAGTATTTTGTCATGTTCATCAAGTTGATAGAGATAGCTTCTCATTTCTCATGCTTTTGAATTAAATTCCATTTTAATGGTATTAATACTTGACCTAATTTATGAAACTAATCGTTTCAAATGGACATATAACACATATTTATCCTTGAAACTTTCCGTTTCATGTTTATGTTGTTTATGTCTTAATCTCAGAGGACGTGGAATTCTGATGTTTGGGAATGCTATATATATTGGAAGCATGAGTGTTTGTGCTGAATTGATGTGTGTTTGTCAAGTTTTGATGTATATATGGGATTATTTTGTAGATGGGAGAGTGCCACCCTGTTTTCTCTGGTTTTTGGAGGCCTTTGCTATTTTGGAAGGTAATGTTTTCTTCTGTTTTGAAGAGCTTCATATGATTGCCTTGATATTTAGTTCAACAATAGTTGCATTTCAAGGGTGACCTTCAGTATTACTAACAGTTCTTTTTGCGAGATAGAATGCCTTTTCGTTGAGAATTGAAGTTAGAATCATATGTATTTAGCATATAATCGGCAAAAGCTTTTGAAATTGACTTTTGTAGTTGATGTTAACTGGTAAAACTTTAGTAGTTTGATGATCTTGGCTATTGAATGTTGAAACAACCAAATTAGCTGAGTTCAAACTGGTATCTTGTTGCAGCCAGCGGGTTATTGGTGCAGTAAATGGAGTTTTGGTGTTTGGTATACTTGCATCCTTTGCAACCCTTGTGGTAATTTCATGATTCATCCCTTACAATGATTTGCTTTATTCAGTTCATGATTTAATGTTTAAACCCAAATACATTTATTCACAATGTTGAAACTGTGGTTAAGATATTTTGATAGTATGACAATATTGTCTTCTTTTTTATATCATTAGTTTTCCTTATGAAAAACTATACCGTCGGTATCTGATATGAACACATTATGAAACTTGAAACCAATTTTAGAGTATTGCATCAAACTAAGAAGATATCTTTCTCAAATAAAAACAACTATGTATAGATAGCATGCATGCCAAAAAAAAAAGGGAACGTGCGAAAGGTGCTCCACGCAAAATAAATTCTTTCTTCCTTTTCAAGTTTAGAGATACATTTGGGAAACAAGGTGGAACCAAAGAGAGTCAAAGATTCATTATCAACACTATCAAGTAGTGAGTAGTAAAAAGAACGATTTTTGAATCATAAGGAAGAGTATGATGTGAGTTAATTTTTCATGAGTAAATACAATCCCAAACTTCACCGTTAAGCAAAAAATGCAGAGTATGCTTGTAAATAGGCACATCAAGTGAAAGTCAAAGCTCTATCAGAGTTTTATTGCATTAGAAATATATAGTGACAGATATATTAAGATTTCAAATGTTGAACATTTTGACACCCTGAGTCGTATAAACGTTCAAAATCTTTTATAAACACCTTGACCTGTATGAACCATCAAAATCTTTTACAAAAGCAATGATGCTTGTGACAAGATCCAATCCATCCTTGGGTGAGATGTAATTGCAATCAAGGCAAACAAGAATAAGTATTGAATGCAACAAACCAATAAATGAAGCACAAAAGCAGCTAAGATTAGCACACCAGCATTTAATTGGGAAACCCTCCAATAATGAGGGAAAAACCAGAGGGCACCAGGAAAGCAAGAATTTCATTAATTCACCAACAAGTAAAATGTTCCGTATCTCAAGTTGATGGCCTGACTTGACATTGTACCATTTGAGGAGGATCAACCAATGAAAATACAATTAATGAGCACCAACACTATATAACAATCAACTCTTCCTGGAATTGGGAGAAATACTTATCTTCTTGGAAGATGGAGACCAAAGAAAACCCTGAAGAAAGCTTCAAGCAATAGGTCAATGCTAGCCCTTTTTGTTACAGAGACGAAGAAATCTTCCTCACCCTTTGATCTACTCCTTTGAGCTCCTAAATGGCTTCCAAATCTCAAATCAATTTGGCCCTTGCTGCCCTAGAGATGGAAAAAACAACCCATTTTCTTAAACCTTCAATTTCACTTTTTTACCTTTTTCTCATGATTTTGGGTGCATAAATGTAGAGATAGATAGCTATGACATTCCCATAGCCTTTCTGTATTAGTATTCATGGTCGTACAATCTGTATGACCAAGCTGTATGATGTATTGTTTGACAGTCAGTCACTATTGGAAATAAGTATTTGCTTATAGCATGCATCAATGTTAATAAAACAATAAAAGTGAGTTAGAAGGTCCAAGCATGGAATTAGATGTGCTGAGCGCTAATAGTAGCGGTATAAGCATGGAATTTGATGGATTTCAAGATTTAATGTAGAAGCAAGAGCTATCATGATCCTAATAGTAGCGGTACATGCAACAATGGAATAGGTATCAAAATAATCCAAACTTTCCTTTTGATTAAACCTTTTGCTACCAGCATAGCCTTTAACTTTTAAATTGAGTTGTTCGGTCTTAATTTCTTCCTGAAGACTTACTTACAACTAAGTGGCTTATTTCTAGATGGCAAAGTAGTGAGAACACAAGTATTGTTACTCATTATTGATTTGATCTCATCATTTACGGCTTATTTCCAAAATAGGGAATCAACTAAACTCATAACATCCTTATAAGTGGTAAGAGTGTCCTCAATCATGAAGGTAACAAAATCATCTTCCAGGTTTTTTTTCAATTCTACACCTTTTATTCCTTCTAGGTTCTTCTATTGGAACTGGGTTAGATCTACCGGAAGAGTTAGGGATTGAAGGAGTAGGAAGAATGTTACACACTTGTTTAAGAGGAAGGATATTCTTAAAGAGGTTACATTTTTGACTTTAATGATGGTGTTCTTAGTTATTTCACTTACTTTTGAGTGAATCACTGAGCAATGTGTTTCAAGGATTTAGAGGTAATACATGTAGGAAATTTGAGCAGCAATAATTTGAATTAGGACAGTAACTATATTTCAACAGCAATGCGTGTGTGGGCAAGATAGGATGCGATACAGTAGAGTGCTAATTGACCGTTGCTAACGGTAATGTGCAGGTTATACAGCAGGCATTAATTGCAGCAGCACAGTGGTTTAAATCAGGGTGCAAGTAATTGCGTAATGAGGAGTATTTAGTGAGATTGATTTTCAGAGTACATAATGATGAAATCAGAATGAATTAACAGAGCTCAGAAATGAAGCCACTATATAATATTTAATTATGTTCAAAACTAGTTATGGACCACAGTAAAGCAGTGAAGGCTATCAGATTTAAGAATGTTGCGCTGAGATTTGAAAACTAATATAGTATCAATTTCAGCCCTGTCACAATATAAAGCCACTACTGATATAATCTGCAAGGCTCAATATCAAGGCAAGAGTTAAAATAAAGCCCAATATAAATATTGCAGTATTCCTGAATTAATTAAGGCAAATTCAGAGAGCACACAACTGTCACTTTAGGCAGGAATTTCAGCAATTTTGAAACGAGAATGTGGGCACTAACAGGAATTTCAATACTACATTATCTAGATTGCAGAAGCATGTATAATCAATCGAAATTGGTCTTACTATGTTGGCAATAAGTACTTGATTTTAGCATGCTTCAACATTAAGAAAACAATTAAAAGTGAGTAGAAGGTCCAAGCTTGGGTTTAGGCGTGCTAAGCACTTCCCTAAGGCCTATTTTTCACCTCTGTGCAAGGTTTGCTTGCGTCACTCCAGTCATTAGGGTACTCACATAAGGTTGGTGGAGGATCCTTGTGTAGCACATCTCGTCAAGGATCACGCTCAAGTGTTGCTCAAGTAGAGTATGAAAACAATAAAGAGAATCAAAATAAAGCAAGCAGGCGAGGAGAGCAATAGTCAATGGAGGTGGAGATGTCAGGGGTTTTGCTTTCATGAAGATAGCTACTAATGATAATATAACTATTGATACACACACACGAGTTCATCCAACGGATAACATCCAATGGTAACAAATTTATCTGTTGGATGAGCATCCCACTAGTCAAAACATATAGGAGTGATTTAGGTTAGCGTGTATATGAGTCCCAGTTGCAATAGTCAGTTTGTTTGCCAACCACAGCCGTACAAGTCTATACAGCTTGGCTGTATGACCCACTGATTTGGTCTGACTGGCTGTTCAGCTGTCTCCACTCGAATAATTGGTCTTGGACTTCAAGCATGCTCACCTGCACCATAATGCGAACATTCAGGTGACACTTTTGCAATATCTGACACTTCTATGGAATTTTGAGATAAAATTAACAAAAGTTGTATTACAATAATATGTTTAAGACATATAGAACAGTGTTATGTATGTTATAGATGAAGAAAGTGTAATGGTTAGTTCTCTGAAGTTAGAAGAGTGTATAAATAGAAGAACTAGAAAATAGATGTGTTTGAAGTCAAATTTTCCCATTTCTCTATTGAATGGTGCCTCAAGATGATGATGCATATATTATTGTGTTAAAATTTTCAAACAGGTGTTATAAACTTAGAAGCTAATTTGATCATGATGATGGAAGGGTGCATTCATTGCTTTTCTTCTGTGCACACCCTTGCCTGCCTTTCTTAACCGCCTAGCCGCTCATCTTGACATAAAAAAAAAAGTGCAGATGTGTCACTATGGTGCTATAAATATTAAGCAAATCCAATAACAATGAAAGATCTAATGCTCACCATGGCTTGAATGAATTGCACACCAATTAGTTATGTACTGGAGATGGAACATGTACAAGCTGTAATTGAGTTTCAATTTTGCATGTAAATAAGGTCTAGTTCAGTTATATTGAACATAGATGACGTTGTGTACGGAAGTTTATTTATCTCCACAGGGGGTGGCGAGTGGGAATTTGCAATGGGACTCTCTTCTTCAAGCTCATGTTGAGGCAATCCCGCAAAGTATTCCTATAATAGCACTTTCATTTGTTTACCAGGTAAGCCTCAGTAAGCACTTCGTATTCAGAGCTATACAAATTTAATGCAAAGTTCTTGTATTTCAGAATGTAGTTCCTGTCCTATGCACAAATCTTGAGGGCAACCTGTCAAAAGTGAGGTTAGAAATCATATTACTAGATTTGTTAGATTATTATTATTATTATTATTATTATTATTTTGTATGCTTCTGTCCTTATTTCGTTGCTAAATAACACAAAATTATTAGTAACATCTGTTTTTCCCTGCAACTGAATTTTTACTGATCTTGAGTGAAATCCAATACTGGTCCATTAAATAAGATTCATTTTTTTTTATTATTCTGTATTGAATACTCTCATAGATTGTTTTGCAATTAATGCATGTCATTTTCCTCTTGCCCGATAACAAACTTCAAGGTGTGACAAGGCTAGCCTTGGAAAATTTAAGTTAGTGTAATAAATTATCTGCTGATCGGAGTACTGATATTTATCATTTCTTCTTAATTTTCCCTTTAAGAAACTACTGAATTTGCTATGAACTGTGTATGAGCCTTATTTTATTACTTTTTTTTGGTTAGCGAACAAGACTTTTTCAGTATGGACATGGATGCAATTTGTAGAGCATTTGGTAAATCATTGTTCTTGTTAAAACTGTGCTTATTCCTATAGTGAATTATATAAATGCATACAACACGTATCCACACAATCGCGCACACGCACACATACACGCATGGACTCACATTTCATGCAATTATCTTTTTTAATTCTCAAGATGTCTTTTCAGGTTGGACAGTAATTCTGACAGGGTAGAGTTTAGGGGGAACTTACGCATAAACATGTCTTTTTTAATCCATTAAAAAAATTAATCCAATATGTGCAAGAGTTCAGTTTTATCTTTTGGATGAAAAACTGTTTAAAAAAATTAAAGCCTCTCATCAGAGTTGTCTGATGATGATTTACTCCAGTGCTTCTCCATTCATATGTTCAGGGTTCTAGGTTAGGGTAAGTATTGGTTTTATGATTTTGTACTTTGAATTTAATAGTTTTTACAATTTTTGGGGCAAATCCTTAAATCTCTTTTCCCATTAAATAATTTTTCTGTACACAGATTGAAGTACTTATCTATGTCTAAGTGAGTTCATCCTAGAATTTCCATCTATTCATGTTTCTGAAGTCAATACTTGTACTTCACCTGATATCATCTTTTCATAATTTGATTCTTCCTAGGAGATTTTGGCCTTCATCTTATTAACTGAACTTTTATAGGACTTCAATTGTCCTTGGTACAGCGATTCCCCTCATTTTGTTTCTCATCTGGGATGCTGTCATTCTGGGGACTATTCCAAATCTTGAGTTAAATGGTGTCAATGTCACCGATCCACTACAGCAATTACGTTCCAACAATGGAATGGTTGGAGTAAGTTTTCCATTTTTACCATAAAGCAGTGATTTCTCCTGCCCTAGTCTGTTGTATACCATAAGGAATTGATCAAAATATAAAAAAAATGATTTCTTTTATTTTGAAGCCAATTGTTGAGGTGTTCTCTTTTCTGGCAATAGCAACATCATACATTGGCTTTATTCTTGGACTTACAGACTTTGTCGCGGACTGTAAGTTATATCTTTTACTTTGTGCAAAGAAAAAAAAAGAACTCATTTCTGAACGCATTTCTGAACACATTTCTGAACACATTACACAAATTTATTGACATGTGTTTTTGCTTTGAGATAGTTCACATTCTTACTGTCTAAATTTAACATATCCAACTTATGTGGAATTTTCAGTGCTTAAATTACCCTCTGGTCAGAACAAGCCTCTTCCATACTTAGTGACTTTGTTTCCACCGCTGGTTTTAGCATTGCTTGATCCCGAAATATTCTTCAAAGCTTTGGATTTTGCAGGAACTTATGGAGGTATTTCACTCCCAACTATTGTCTTAGCTGTGAAATTAAAAAAATGTGCATATTTTAGTGGTGGTTTTATTTATTTATTTTCAATTTAAATACAAATACAAGAATAAAACTGGTCCTTTCATTTAGATATTTTATGTATTTTTATAAGTCATTTTTGGAAGTCTACTTGATCATGGAATATATATGTTCTATATCTGCAAACAAACTTTGTCAATAGCTACTGTTAAAGTATTAAAAACCATTGGTTCTTATGAACAAAAATCTTGTTCTATGGTGTTATGAGAATAACATATTTTGAAAGTTTCAATCTTGCTAAACGTTCAGTTTCTTCTGTTTTTTGAGATGGTGCAAATCTCCAATCACCATATTTATTTCATCTAGGATATACTTGCACTAAGATGGAATTCCATCATGTTAATGAACTTATTTCTTCTGCATATATATCATTGTATGGATGACAAATATCCAAATTCTTGCTACAGCCATCATTGTGACTTAAAATCATGTTCTTGGTTCATATGCAGTTCTTGTCCTTTTCGGACTTATTCCCGCCGCAATGTCATGGTCAGAAAGATACAACTCTTCCTCCGTAACTCCAAAGATTCCTCCGGTGGTGCCGGGAGGAAAGCTTACTCTGTCCATCACAATAGGCGGCGCAACATATGTTATTCTATCAGAGATTTTGAAGAACATCCATGCTTGAAAAGTCGCGAAAAAAGAGTATCGTTGACGTGAATTTGTGCATTTTATTGTTGTGAACATTGAATGGCAGATTCTTTCAAAATCAGACAAGAGGATCAAACAATATATCTTAATGATGGATGTTTGCTGGTTTTTTTATCTGGAAGGGTACTGTCACACAAAATTAATTTGTAGATGTTTTGCTTCCCAAGCTGAAAGAAATATTTGGTTTATCAAACTCTGAATTTCTAATGCATGTTAAGGGTGATTTGAAGGATACAAACATGCCTCTGACTTTCATTTGCTGTGATTACAAGCCATTATCAATGTGTTTTGTGACAAGCATGACAAACTTTTTATCATAAAAGAATTTTGTTAAGCGTAAATTCATCCCATGTTAATTCATGGACCAAGGTTCATTAGGTCCATTATTAAAAAAAGAAATGTATATCTCAAGAATGTCATTTTTTTTTTGTGCTAAGATGAATGTGCAGCTTTCTGCTATATGTGATATATCATGCCATGCCATCATATTATCAGCATCAACAACTATAATTTCAAAATAAAAAAAAGTAAAGATTTTAAAAGTGAAGGTACAAATATACGCAAATATGCATAAAGAAGACACTGGTTTATATTCAAAATGCTTTTTATTTGGGATGTACGCAAATATGCATAAATATAATGGAGTATAAGTAAATATGAATTACCATGTTGGTTTAGACGCAAATAAAATGTTTATTGAGGACCTTTTGGCAATTAGCCCACAAGCTAAAGAAAATAAGAAAACAAAAAAAATCTTCAAATACATAAAAAGAGCCTTGCCCTCTTTATTTAGAATCACTCCAAAGGTTTCTAGTTTTTCTGTCTTTTTTGTCTTTTGTTTGATCTTGTTTTAGCTCAGGTCTTAAAAAAATTTTTTTTTAAAAAAAAAACCCGGCTACAAAGTGCCTTGTTCAAATTTTAGAGAAGCTATGGTTGTAATCAAGCTGAGACAAGCTTTGTCATGTTAAAAATTGGCTTGACATTGTTTTACCTTGATGGAACTTGAATTGAGAACCTATCTCAAGCTTTTTTGCCAAGCTTGGGCTTGGCTCATTAAGGAAATGTCAAGCTGGATCTTGGTTCATTAGCTCAATTAAAGATAGGCTACTTTTTTAATTGATTCAAAAAAGTGTCATTTGAAGATTGTTTAATGAATCACTACAAAGCTTATTTTGGCTCGATCTGAGCTCGAGAATCATTTTAGATAAAAGAATTATTTAAGTTTGTTTAAAATAAGGATTGCCTTGAGTTCAAGCTCGAATTCATTCTTGATAAAAGTCTCATTAAACATATTAACAATAATAACAAAATAAACATTGGAATACTAACACCCATAATTTTTCATGCGCTTTACAACATAAACTATGTTCATTAATCTAAACATCCATATCAACATGATTATGTGAACATTTAGATCACACATACTATATAATCAGTTTAAATTGTTGGGATGCAGTGGCTCAGGTCCATAGTCCCACATCGCCTGTGAGAGCCAATCTCCCTAGCCTTATATATCCTAAGCCAATTTTTCTCTACAACTCGAGTTATGGAGAAGTTAGAGTGGTGGGTCCCTGTATTAACATGGTATCAGAGCTACTGTTCCTGATCGGCCGTGACTAGGATCTTGGGTTGCACATCCGCTGTGGGTCCAGGAGGGTGTTGGGACGCAGTGGCTCAGGTCCATAGTCCCACATCGCCTGTGAGAGCCAATCTCCCTAGCCTTATATATCCTAAGCCAATCTTTCCCTACAACTCGAGTTATAGAAAAGTTAGGATGGTGGGTCCCTGTATTAACATAAATATCAATATAAGTTATGTTTATTAATTTAGTCATGACATAACTATTGATGATTGTGAATGTAGCGTGCAGTCATGCTTGTGTGAATGAGATAAGCCATGCGTGTGTGAGATGAGAAAAGGTATGAGTTGTGCTATTAGGGGTTTCCATTATTTTGTATAAAATTATATTAAAACAATATGTGGTTTTTTGTAAGAAGTTATTGATGATCACATAAAAAAGCTTGATAATGATAATAGAAACAATTCTATTGACAATTTCGATACTAATCTTATTAATGATACTATAAATGAGCCTTTAATGATACATGGATGAATTGTTCCCTAGCGTTAACAAGCCAAGCCTAGTGGTGTTCGGCTCGGCTCATTTATTTTACGAGCTTAAAGATTAGGTTAGAGAAACTCTTGCCAAATTATATAAGTTGTCCATTTCAATTAAATTAGTTACATATATTTGTGGAAGTCTAGAAGGGCAAAGGGTAATTCAAATAGTTTGAGGTGTCAAACTGTTAGTTTCCTTTTCGGAATAATAATCAAGTGGACTCAGTTCTATGGTAACTACCATAAAACCAAGACATGGTTCATTCTTAGCCATGGGTTTATAAATTTTGTTGTTTATTTATTATAAAATATAAGTATAGGTTGGTAATTACCTTAAAAGATTATTACCTTTTATTTTAAAAATCACTAAATAAAGGCAATCCAACAGATGAGGATAAGCCACATGCATCTCAGTTCCTTCGTAACAATCACGGAATAGTCCATGGGATCGTTACTCGTTAATTTCGTAGCATTCGTTAATGTTGAGTTGGCTTCATCATCCAGGTGACTACTTAGCTAGCTTCCTAGCTACATATAAAAAAGAGCAAGCTCTCTTTAGAAGGAGTCCAGTGAGTGAAAAGATTTGGCTTATTCTCCATCTTGCCCTTTTTTTTCTTCTTACTTTCATTTGTCCCTTTGTTTACGTAGATACAAAGGTGATCTCTAAGGCAATCAACCCTCTGATCCTTTGATTTGGTTTGTAAATATGTTTGTTCATTAGTGAAACCTTGTTTTTTTTTTTTTTTGTGAATTTTTGGTTAATTCCTTGTGAATTGCATCAAATTTGATATTAGAGAATCTACGATTTCTAAGGCCTCTAAATTCTATGCTATTAGGAAGAATTAATCCAATGCAAACTAGAAGTCAGGAGTTGAAACAACACAAAATAAAGCTATTCAACCTAAGCTTACTAGGTTGGAATTTAAGAAATTTAATGGTGATGGATTGAATGAATGACTGTATAAATGTGACCAATATTTTGAATATGATGAAATTCTTGATGAAACAAAAGTTAGAATAGCATCTTATGTTTGGATGGGAAAGCATTACAATGGCATCAAAACTTTATGAGAAATAGATTAAGTAGGAATATGCCAGGTTGGGATGAAAAGGGCACTTCTTTAAATGTTAGATTTGGTAGTGGTTTGCGTTATGATCCGATTGTTGAACTTAGGAATGTAAAATAGATAAGTTAAATCCAAACTTACATGGATAAATTTGATATCCCTTGGAGGAAACACAATGAGTTGCTTGTTGAGTGGATTAAAGGAAAAAAAAAAAAAAATACAATATCCAATCAAGATGTTTGCTCCTAACAATTTACAATAGCCAATTAGCTTAGCTAAATTGTAGGAAATGGTTCCTTATAATTCTCAAAGAAAGTGAAAACAATTCAAAAGAACATCAATCCAGTCCCTCAACTTCCTACCTCTAAATTGCAACAAGAGATTGGTGGTGTTAATCAAGATAGAACTAGTAATTATGGAAATTAAGGGTAATAATGTGAAACCATACAAACCATTGACTAGTAAGAATTAGAGGAGAAAAGAAGCAAAACGCTATGCTTCTAGTGTGATGAAAGGTATTCACTTAGCCATCAAAACAAAATAAAACAACTATTCAAATTGGAGGTGCATGCAAAAGAAAATGCATATACTGATGGTGTTGAGGAAGAAACAATAATTTAACTGATTTAGTACAAACATAAGAAGATGCATTACCACCAATTATTTCATTGACTACTCTAGCAAGAATTCCATCATTAACTAATTATAGAACTATGCGAGCTAGTGGTACAGTGATTAGACACTAGATTCACATATTAACAGACTTTGACAGCACTTATAACTTCATTGATGCATTTATACAAAATTGTGGTGCCAAGTCACTTCTAGACCAGTTGTGACAGTGATGGTAGTTGATGGCAACAGAATTAAATGTGAATAAATGTGTAATGGGTTGAAATGGAATATGCAAGGACAATAGTTTTAGTTTGATTTGTTAGTTCTTCCATTGGAAGGTTGTCAAATGGTGACAGGAATCCAATGCCTAAAATTTTTGGGGCCTCTTATATAGGATTTTCAGAAATTCAAAATGGAGTTCAAGATAGATAGTAAAAAACTTATCTTCAGAGGGTTTCTACTACCCAGACTACAATTGATACTTGGTAGACATTTGATTAAAGCCCTTCAAATGCTAGAACAGTTGTGTAAAATTCAATTGTGTTCTTTGCATCCAATAATTGAAAATAGTAGTAAAGAAGAACTTAATTATCAAAGTCAGTGTGATATCATTCATAAGTCATACTTGGAATAGCTACTGCTAAAATATAAACACATTTTCAAATAAGGTTCAATCCCTACCTCCATCTAGACGCCATTATCACAAAATCACTTTGAAAGAGGGCACTAATCCTATTAGTGTAAGACCGTACAGATACCCTACATTTTAAAAGAGAATCATGGAAGGACTGATAACAAAGATGTTGGACAAGGCATTATTAGACCCAACACCAACCCATTATCATCACCTATGGTTTAGGTAAAGAAGAAAAATAACACATGGAGATTGTGTCTAGATTATAGAGCTATTAATAAGAGGACAACCAAGGAAAAATTTCCTATACTCTCAATTAAGGAATTACTGGATGAATTGAATGGACTTGAATTTTATTCTAAGTTGGATCTAAGGTCTGGATATCACCAAATCAGGATGAATAAAGAGGATATTAGTAAAATAGCCTTTAGGACACATCATTTTTTAACTAGTAAAATAGCCTAGAGGGATAACTAATGCTCCCTCTACCTTCTAAGGCTTGATAAATGAAATTTTGACCTTTCTTAAAGAAACTTGTGCTAGTGCTCTTTGATGACATCTTGTGTAGAGTAAGGCATGGAGTACTCATTTGGAGCATATGGAAAAAGTATTCATGGTTTTTTAGAAGCTATAGCTTTATGCTAAAACAGAGCAAATGCTCTTTTGCAATAAAATAAAGTTGAATATTTGGAGCATGCCATCGAAAGGAAAGAGTGGAAATGAATAAACAAAAAGTGGAAGCAATTCTTTCATAGCCTATTCCTAAATCATTGAAAGAATTGAGAGGTTTTGTTGGGTTTGGCTAGCTATTATTGAAGGTTTGTTAAAAAAACATGGTGTGATGTCTAAACCTATACCCTTGACCAATTTGCTTATGAAAATAATTTCAAATGAGTTGAAGGGAGTTCTACAACATTTGAGAAATTAAAGAAGGCCATGTCAAGAGCCTCTTTATTGACACTACCAGATTTCAATGTGGAACTTACAATTGAAACTGATGCAAATGATAACGGAGTGGGGCCGATTTCATTGCAACAAAGAAGGTCAATTGCTTTTTTGTGTAAAGCTTTAATGGATAAAAATCTCTCTTTACATCTATGAGAAAGAAATGCTAGCAATTATGATGGCATTCCAAAAATGGAGACATACATACTAGGTAGACAATTTAAAATTAAGACTGATCACTAGAGTTTAAAATTTCTGTATCAAAGGATTAATACTCCGACTTAGCAAAAATGGTTAGCAAAACTAATGGGCTATGATTTTGAAATTATCTATAAGAAAGGGTAGAGAATATAGCAGTGGATGCTTTGTCTAGAAAATTTTTCTCATGCATGTCTCCATTATAAATTCTAAAATCTAGAACTGAATATATGCAAGTTGCCAAAATGATGCAAAAACAACTAGGTTAATTAAACAACTACAACAAGATTCTAACTATAAACCCCACTATGCTTGGTCTCAAGGCTAATTGAAGAGGAGGGAAGAATAGTAATAGGAAATGATCCTGAATTGAAACATTTACTATTGAGAGAATTTTATACCAGTTTTATGGGCGGTCATTCTCAAGGGTAAGCTATCAACAAGAGAATAAATAATTGCTTCTATTGAAAGGGAATGAAGGGAGATGTAAAGAAGTTTGTAAATGAATGTGAGGTGCGTCAAAAAAAAAAAAAAATGAAAATGCAAGGGTAGCATGATTGCTTCAACCTCTACCGGTATCCTCAGGAATTTGGGAGGAAATTAGCATGGATTTCATAGAGGACTTGTCTATTTCGCAGGATAAGAGGATAAGAGTACAATTTTCATAGTGGTGAATAGAATGAATAAGTAGGTATACTTGGTATCTCTTTCCCACCCATATACTGCTATGACATTAGCACAATTATTTTTAGAACAAATATAGACTCTATGGTCTCCCTAAAACTATCATTAGTGATATAGCTAATATTTATTAGCAAGTTTTGGAGTGATTTTTTCAAATTATAGGGAGTTAAATTACTCTATTCTACAGCTTACGATCCTCAAACAGATAGTCAAATAGAGGTTCTAAATATATGTCTAGAGTAGTATGTTAAATGTATAACTCGAAAAAGATCACATGAGTGAGTGAGATGGTTAATATTAGCTAATAGGTGGTATAGTACCAACTATCACACTTCTATTAAGACAAGCCCCCATGACAGTATCTGGAAAAGAACCACTAATGCACATACCATACAAGAATGGAAGATCTAAATTTGAAGTGTTGGATAGGAGTTTATTAGCATGGAAATCCATCATGAAATCACTCAAATTAAATTTATTCCAGGCTAGAAATAGGATGAAGTAGTTGGCAAATAAGGAAAGATTGGACAAGGAATTTAAGGTGAGAGATAGGTTGTATATTAAATTATAACCATATAAAAAATAGTCAATTTCTCTAAAAGAAAATCACAAACTATTAGCTAAATACATTGGCTCATATCAAGTGGAAGCTTGCATTAGCAAGGTGGCTGATCAATGCGCTTGTTTGCTATTGAATGCTAAACAAAGTAGATCCGTCTCAAAAAAGGTCAAGTTACCGAAGAGCCATCTAGAATGACCCTAAGTGGAACGAGAATCAGGATGTACAAGAGAAGTTTCCAAGAGGGGAGTCGGACCCCGTGAGGAAGGAAGAATACCAAAATGGGCGAATCCGATTAAATTAAAAAACAACAACAAAAATTCTAACAAATTCCTAATAGAGATGTTAGAATTGACAGACTTATCCATTTTTTTATTTGATTTTCATTAATCAAATAAGCCTTGTCTTCTTTACCAAATTTAAAAGTATATGATAAGAACCTAAATGTATGTATTTATACATAGGTTTTATATATGTTTGGGCACAATTTTGTATGAATCGATGCCCGTTTTTCGTCTAAATAGGTTATTTCCTTGTTGCAGGCCTCAAAGAAGCTAGAATGTGCTTGAGAACGCAATTGGAGTGAAATTGGCATAAAAAATGGCGTTTCTGTAGCAAGGATACTATAGCGGTACTGTAGCAAGGAAGCTGGGCCTTAAATGAAGCAGGCTGTGAACCGCGCGGGCACTGTGCCCTCGCGCAACCCACTGAAGATTTTTAGAGCAAGTACTGTAGCAAAGTATTGTAGCAGATCACTATAGCACCAACCCTTTTTTTTTTGTGAGAAAAGGCAGTGAGCTGCGCGGGCACTGCGCGCCCGTGGACCGCTCGCGTGACTCGAGGCGAATGTGTTTTAAAGGAAATTCGGGCTACTTTTTGGGGGACTTCTTCTTCCTTTCTTGAGAGCTTCCGGCGGAGGCGACTTCACCGGACCTTGTTGAGGCCGAATCCATTCATTTAGAGAAGGAAAATCAAGGGGATAGCGTCATTGGGCAAGAGCTTCATCGATTCCATCTTTGGAGAACATAGGAGATGATTAGGGAAGTCGCCCCCTTCGCGGCGTTTGTGGAAGACATCCGCACTTTCCTTCTTCTTCTTGTGTTCTCATTGTTTGAGGGAGTTTTTTTTTATGCAATTACTAGTTGTTTTCATGGACTTATTTGGTGTGATTCCTTGTATGGACGGCTAAACCCCAAGGTTACCGGATGTCTGTGAACCTTGGGGTAAACTTGTGTTATTGAATGTTTTGGATTGTTTAATGCATGTAGTTGGTTTCATGGTTTAAGCTTGGTGAGCTTTGATGTGTTAATTTGCATGAGAACTCTATATCTTAACTTCTAGGTTGTACTCGGCGCGTGACCATCGCCCTTGTACTAGACACATCTTGCTTGATGGGGATTCATGTGTGAACACGCTGTGAACATCGGGTGTTTCATGCCCCTCCAACCACTAGGGCTGGACCTAAGTTGAGTATCGGCCCTAGTTAGAGAATTCCCTTCTTGTACTCCAATCATAGGAGGATTTGGCTGGAAGAGATTCCGAGCCAATACTCGTATGGGATTAGAGATTATCGTCGTGACCATCGGGATAATCTATCCTTGGAATTCTCTTGGCCTGAACTGCTGCATGCTTAGCAATTCTAGCATTCTTCTAACCCTTAGGAGCCGTTTGGAACTTTGCAAGGAAAGTAATTGCATGCAAATTCTTTGCAGGGAAAGACTTTGCATGCAATTACTTTCCCTGTAAAATAACATTACAACGTTTGGTTATCTCAATCAAATTGTAATTACTTTGCATGCAAACTTAATTCCCTCGTTTGGTATGAACTTGTTTTCCAATGTAAAGTTAAGTTTATTCTCATTTTTGCCCTTAGTTGTTGTAGTTATTAAATTTGGGTTTTTAATCAACTTTAATAATATTAATAACTTAGTCCAAATAATTATTAACCTATTCTTCATAAAGTTTAAAAAAAAAATTCAAATGGGGTTTTTATCCAATTAGAAGCAAATAAAATATATGTCTCATGTTCTCATCTTATCATATTGGATTATTATATCAACATAGATTTGATTCAATCAAAACAAAGATTCTCACATAAAAATATTATCCAAACAAATACGAAATTTATTTGTCTTTATCCTATTAACATAAAGATAATCTAACAAACTTGAGAAAAAAATTACCAATTCGGAAGAAGCGACAACTCTCTGCCGAATTGGGGAATATGCTCGCGTTAGGGTTTTTCCAAAGACAAAACAGACAACAAAGAGATTTATATCATAAAGGATAGTTTGGTAATTTGATAATTACCAAACTTTCCAACCCAAGGGTGTAATCACTTTCACACCACCCCCTTGTGAATCACTTTCCTTGGTCAAATGGAAAATGTTTACAAGGAGACCACCCATTTTTTAAGAACCAAACAGTTGAAATAGATTCACCCCTCTTACTTTGCAGGGAAAGTAACCACTTTATATCATACTAAATGCGCCCTTAGTAGTCCCAGGGGGACCCACATCTGGGACCGCCGTCATCCCCTGATTTACACTCCACTCGGCACATTGTTACTATTTCTTTAAGTTGTAATTCTTGTTAGTAACTATAGATCTCAACCCGATTTGGTAGGTTAGACAACAGGTGAAAAAGAAGTAAGGGTAGCTCCTTGGGCCCAGGGAATACGACCCGCACGAGAGATATTACTTGACCCCGTGCACTTTCGGGATAATCATCAGTATACAATGTATTTGCTAGGGAATTTAGGTAACTTCCCCTTACAATAAACAAATATAGTAAATGAATAGTAACATATGTATGAATAGTATTATATAGTAAAATACATATGAATACTATCCTACTATATACATAAATAACCCAACAAATATCATAACTGAATATTGAATTTAAATGCTAAAACAAAATAGAGAAAGGAACAAACACACCAGAATTTTACAAGATCCGAATTTAAATGCACCGCGGCGGGACACCTCTACATTAACTCCAAAGCTTACAAATTTTGGTAATTTTTTAATTACCTACAAATGGGAAGCCCTATTTAAAGGTCCTCCACAGATACTAAAGAAGATAAATTTATACTTGGATGATTCAAAACAAATTCCTTAAGCCTCTATTTGTTGACTTACTTCCCACACCAAAGCCTTCATCTTCCAATGTGGGACTAAACAAAAGCCATTGTAACTTTTCATACTCACCCACAAATAAACCAATATTATCACAATCTCCACCTTGGCTTGTTTGTCAACTTTTCTTCAATTTCAAATTATATTGGAGAAGAAGCCTGTGTTACTAAATACAGCCGTCGATGCCATACACCCGAAGGTGTTCAAACATGCGAAAATATCTAACAAGTCTAAATAGTGTTTAAACTTGTTTGCTAATATCACCTTAGTCATCATATCTTCACATCACTCTAACTGCATGTGAGAGATCAGGTCTTGTACACACCATAGCATACATCAAGCTATCTGCTGCATTAGCATATGACACTTTGGCCATATATTCTCGTTCTTCTTCACTATTTGCAGACATGTTTGCACTAAGCTTCAAATGCGGGGTAAGTGGGGTATTTATAGGTTTTGAATTAGCATGCATACCAAAACACTGTAATACTTTTTTTAGATATTGCTTCTATGTCAAAGAAAGCTTTCCTTTTGCTCTATCTTTGTTATCTCCATCACAAGGATCTTCCTAGCTCCGCCTAGATCCTTCATCTTGGACTCTTGATTTAGTTAAACCTTCAGCCTGTCTATCTCTGCTTCATTCTTTGATGCAATCAACACATCATCAACATACAGGAATAGGTAAATGAAAGATTCATCTTGTAGCTTTTGAAAATATACAAAATGATCGTATTTACTTCTTGTGTACTTTTTCCCTCTCATGAAGCTATCAAATCGCTTGTACCATTGCCTTGAGATTGCTTTAATCCTATAGGGATTTGCTTAGCTTGCACAACCAATTTTCTTTACCGGCAACCCTGAATCCTTTAGGTTAAGTCATGTAGATTTTCTTTTCCAAGTCACAGTGTAAAAATGCAGTCTTCACATCAAGTTGAGCTAGCTCCAAATTGAACTGCACTACCAAAGGCAACAAAATTTTAATAGATGAATGTTTTACTATTGAAGAAAATACCTCATTGTAGTTAATTTCCTCCTTCTGAGCGTAGCCTTTTGCTACCAATCTTGCTTTGTAGCGAACTTTTTGATCGGGAGATCTTTCTTTCTTTGTGTATACCCATTTGCACCCAATAGCCTTCTTATTCTTCAGTGATTGCACCATCCTCCAAGTCCTATTTTTCTAAAGAGACTGCATCTTTTCATCCATAGCTTCCTTCACTTCTCACTTTCTGGACTCTTGGATGCTTCTTGAAAGTTGGAAGGGATGTCATCATCTACCACTGGAAGTACATAAGCCACAATATTTGTAAAATAAACAACTCTTCTAATTTCTCGTCTTAGTCTACTTGTTGCAATTGAGTCTGGTTATTATTGTGGTTTTGGTGTTGGGTCCTCCACTTCCTCTGATGACTCTTTTGCTGTTAGAGAGTCATCTACAACCACTACTTCTTTTGCTGAACTTATTGTCATCCTCAAACTCCACCTGCTTTTGAGTACAACTAGTCTAAGCGGCTTCATTTGTTAGCTTGTTCAGCATAATAGATTCATTAAATTCCACGTTTCTACTAAATATCACCTTCTTCATTTTTGGGCACCATAAGCGGAATCCCTTTATTCTAGAGGTGATTCCCATAAACAATGCTTTCTTTGCTCTTGGGTCCAATTTCAACTCCTTAACATGATAGTAAGCAATAGACCCAAATATATGTAAGGAATCATAGGTTTTCCATGCCATACCTCCATAGGTGTTTTACCACCAATAACCTATGATGGTAAATGGTTAATAAGGTGTTGCTCATATGCCAAAGCTTCAGCCCAAAATTGTTAGGTTTTCCAGATCATACCTCCATAGGTGTTTTACCACCAATTGCCGATAATGGCAAATGGTTAATGAGATGTTACTCATACGCCAAAGCTTCAGCCCAAAATTGCCTGCCCAATCCATTATTAGACAACATACTCTGACTGCGAAATGTCAGAAAATGCCATGCATATTGCAGACATTGAAGAATGGATCACTCTTGTAATCTCCACAATTATTTGTTCTGGGTTTCTTGATTTTTCTTCCTATTTGGTTCTCCATCATATTTTTCCACTTAAGAAAAACTCCCACTAGTTCATCCTTCGTCTTCAAGCAATATACCCAAACTCTTCTTGGAAAGTCATCAACAAAAGTAACAAAGTAATGTTTACCTCCCAAAGATGCTGTCGTGGAAAGTGTCCACACATTTGAGAGAACATAATCCAAAATACCTTCTGTATTGTGGATATCATTACCAAACTTCACTCTCTTTTGCTTTCCCAGAACACAATGTTGGCAAAAGTCTAATTTGCAAGTCTTCACACCTTTTAGCAATCTTTTCTTCACCAGAATTTGCAAGGATTTTTCACCAGTGTGTCCCAATCGCATATGCCATAACTTGGTTATCTCTGACTCCTTATCTTCTTCTGAAGCAGTTTCTGCTGTTCCAATAACCGTCTACCTTGATAATAATACATGTTATTTCTTCTAACACCTTTTAATAACGTAGCCTTTAGACCTCCATCTTTTATTGTCACAACTAAGCCTTTAGACACCAAGGCTCCCAAAGAGATGAGGTTCTTCTTTAAGCTCGGTACATATTAAACTTTTGTCATGATCCTAGTTGATCCGTCATGGTTCTTTAGTTGAACTGAGCCTATGCCAACCATGTTACAAGTGCTGTTAGCCCATGTAGACAACTCCATATACTTCTTCAAAATCAAAGAACCATTACCTATTGGTAGTCATATGGTAAATGCAGCCGGAATCCAAAATCCATTCTTTTATCAATACAAGCATATTCAAATAAAACCTAGGCCCACAATAGATGGGACTTATTACATACTAATTAGACGATGATTGCCCAACGTTCCCTGCTAAGCTATCCGCCGCCCAGCTCTACTCCTGATCTAAAAAGTGATATCAATAACATTATGAGCTCAAAAGCCCAATAAATACCCACTAAAAATATAGTGATCATTTAAAAAATTCAAAATACAATAAAATCAAACATTAGAAATTAGATTTATTTCAAACAAATACAAATGTCAAAATATTGAGCATGGTCTCCCAAATAACTATTGTTAAAATAAAATAACAAAATTCATATATTTACTTTCGGTAACCAGAGACAAAATTAACAGAGATCATATTTTTACCCCCGGTGACCCGAGCTAAAATTATCAGAGGCTGTTATTCTTCACCGATAGAAACAATGGGAAACTGTACTTTCTAGATCAAAATACATGTCGACATGATCAGTGTTTAACCCCCAGTGACAGGGTTAGTGCATAGTTAATTATGGACTAGTTTTTATTTCAAAATCTTTCATGTTCACAAAACAATAAACTATCAAAATTCATATTGGGCAAATTACAAGAAATTTGTAGTCATGTGATCCCATTTTTATCATATCAAAATAAATCAGTTAATGAAATCCAAACATGAACAAATAATAAAAATAATAACAATAGGTAATGAGAAATTAAATAAAATATCTAAAATTCAGAAATTAAATAATCTGAATTTAAATAAATGAATTAATCATAAATTAAATAAATATCTGAAATTCAGAAATTAGATAATCTGAATTTAAATGAATTAATCAGAAATTAAATAAAATCTGAAATTCAGAAATTAGATAATCTGAATTTAAATAAATAGATTATAACTTAATTAATCAGAATTTAAATAAATATTAAACCTTTCAGATAATTCTAAATCAAAATAACATATCATTAACTTAAAATTTAAATTAATTTAAAATAATTCAAATAATAATAATAATAATAAATAATTTAAAATTTAAATAAATAAATAAAACAGTACGCTTCTCAAAATTTCAGATGTTCAAAAACTAGAGTTTATACATATAATAAGATTTATATGTGGAATACTTACCTAGATGTTTGTCAACTTCAAGACTCCAAACCAGAATACCCAAAATCAAGCACCCGAGGGAAACCCTAACAAACATTGAGCATGTGCACAAATAACAAAATCCAAAATTATAGGCTTACAGATTTTGTGAGAGAGGCATATTAGGATGCACATGGTCATACTATAGGCTTTAAGAAAATATCTAACAGTACAAAAGACTAAATTGACCAATCAAATATTTACATCCTAAAAGCCAAAATATAGCCTAACAGTAGCTTGAAACCAAGCCAAAACAATTATCAGAAACACATGTTCTAAATGTGATAAAATGATAAAAATAAATAAATAAACAAGTAAACAAAACAATAATAATAGTTTAGTCCTTGATACAGCAGGACAAAACATCTTTAAACAATGCATTCTAATGCACCTAGTTTTATTAATGCCTAAGAATTAATGATGCCTATGAACACACCTAGTCTTAGCTGCAGGTCGACATCAAAAGAATTACACAACCACCCCAATAAATGATGCCAATGACCATTAAAAGTTTAAGAACCCTTGGTCCAAAAATTCCAATTTCTCTAATCCACAACACACTAGTTAAAACAAAACAAGGGATAAAACTCAATCAAAAGTCCTACCATATATCTCAAAAAAAAAAATCCAGCTCTCATCACCCCCCATAAAAAAAAAAAAACAAGCATAAATCCTTTCAACATTGAGATCACATAAGTATGATAGAACTTAATCTATGATTAATATACTAACCATCTACATGCACATAAAGTCATGGTCATCATTCCTTTAATAATCCCTCATAAAAATCTCCAAATCTACTCCTTTCAATTTCATTCATGAACCCAACAATGAAATCAATCAATGAATCAACTCAAATGATATCAAAACAATGCCAAAATCACCACTTTACAACTATCAACTACACAGGCATATTGACACCAAATTAAAGTATTGTTTACATAGGCATAACCCCGCATAAACCAATAAACACTCAAACTAGGCAAAAGAAATTGAACAAAAGCTGCATGAATCCTTAAGGCTGTATTTGATTGCTTTTTTTTCCCTGGAAAAATTTTCCACCGGTCATTTTCTAGCTAAATAGGTTGTTTGTTTGCCAAAATTTTCTGTGGAAAATTTTTCCACAAACTCTATCACGTGACCCTATTTTCCCTCAAATTAGTGGAAAATTTTTCCTTCCTCCACCCTGGGAAAAGTTTTCTAGGAAAAACGTAAGGACCTATTTGAAAATATAACGTGTGTGGCAAATATATTTCTCTCCTATGCCTACCCCAAATCCCTAACTTGTTTCAAAACCCTAGAACCCCACCATCCCTTGCTTTTCAGTCTCGATCCCGATCCATTCTCTCTTCTCTCGATTGCTCCTGCTTCTATGGTTTGCAGGTATTTGTTAATCGCAACCCTTGTTATCCTAGTTTCATGGGATGCTTTTGATTGTCCATTGATTTAGGGTTTCTTTACTAACAAATAATTTTCCCATCGAGATGATTTGATTGTGGCAAAGTGTGTGGTATATATGTGCTGTGCATATATGTATATATAAAATCTGAATGGCAAAATTAAATATGCTTTTAATTACCTATGCTTTCCCAGTTCCTTTTCAATTCTTTTGATTTTCTTTTGTTCTTGTGGATTTCACCAATTTACTTATATAAATTTTAGTTGACCGTGAGATTGATCGTGTGGTGTGTTGGTTGACGCCTTCGGCTTCGAGCTCCCTCCAATTCTTCTCAGAACCCTCAAGTTCCGATCGCTGATTTCATTTCATTTTTTTTCTATTTATAATTTTCTTTTCTTAAATACTCATCTCTTTGCTTTATTAACATAGTTATGGAATTTTAGGTATTCTGTGAGATTTTTTTCTAGTTGTAACAAGCATGGCCCTTTTTCTGGTTTTATAGCGATTGAGGATTGGTCATTGTTGGGTGATTTTAGGGTTCTTTTGATGCTTGCTCATTTTGTTGTTCATGTGAACCATTATTTCAGTGCCCATCTTGATATACAAGATGTTGTTCGTGCTTTCTTATCTTGATATACAAACAATTATATGTTATGTTTGTTTGTTTGTTATTTTGATGATTTTGTCCATCTTGATGTCCAACTAAAATTTCTCTTTTATGAGATTAAGCAAGTGATGAAAATTTTTTAGAGGAATTGAGGATTTCTTGATTTCCTTGTGTACCTTTTTTGTTGAAAAATTATTTACAGGTGAGGAGACATTTTTCACAACGATCAAGGATTGTTCACTGATTTTAAGGTTCTTTTGATGCTTGGTTATCTTGTTGTTCATTTGAACCTTTATTTCAGTGTTTTTAGGGTTTTGTTGATTCTTGTCCATCTTGTTATGCATGAGATTTTTTTTTATTGGGATGATTTAGCAATTTAAGAAAAGTATCTTATCTTGAGAAAGAAATTTGTCTTGAGAAACATGGACTAGTCTCTAGATTTAGTTTCAAATTATGATGAGGATTACCATGAACATGTAGTTTGTTGGGTTAATGTATGTTTATAATGCTACATTGTTGGATCCACTGAATATATTTAACATGGTTTCAAATTTGATGAGGAGTTTATGGTAGTACATGTTTCACAGAATGCTAAGTGAGGTTCTATTTTGACTGTAGAATTGAGTTAAACTTTGAAGTTGTCATACATACATTATGTAGTTGCAGTTAGACCTCCAAATGATATCAATTAGGATGTTGGCTTATTAATGGCCAGAGTAGAATATCCAAATCAGAATGCTTGTTTCCATATTATGCTATAAGCTTTACATGATTTTCAACCTTAACATTTGGTCAGGTTTTCCTTTATTATTATTATTATTATTATTATTATTATTATTATTATTATTATTATTTTGCTTTATTTATTTATTTAAATTTTAACATAGAATTGTGTTTGATTAGTCTTGAGTAACATGCTATGCTAGGTATTGAGTGAAAGTGCTATTTGTCTTATGATACAAATAGGTATTAGTGTGGGTGTTTTGATCAAACTTGGCCCTTGAAAAAAATAAGGTTGTTAATATAGGATTAGTGTGATTGAAATGGAAATCTTGAGTAAAATGCTATTCTGTTTAATTGGGAACTTTTTTGTTTTTCATTTTTCTTCTACTTGAATCTTCATTTTAATTTGAGATCTATCAAATTCAAAAGGGCATGTAAAAATTTTTTGGAAATGATGCATGGCCACTAATATTGAGACAATATTTATTTATCTTTATTTAACAGTTTCCATAGGTTAATGAATGGCGAGAGCACCAATTGAAAACCAACTTTGGGTAATGTTTTGAATGATGGTCATACAAGCCTCATTGATCTATAATTATATGAGGCAACACTATCATAATAGAATTATCCACAGAGCTCCTCATAGGAATTGGAGAGCTGAGAGAGAGTTTGCATTGAACCGAATGTTCAACACCAGTGATAGGATTTGCCGCGAACTACTCAGGATGAAAATGGGTGCATTCCACAGTTTGTGCAATCGCTTACGTGCTTATGGGTTAACTCATATCCGATTTGTGAGTGTTGAAGAGCAAGTAGCTATTTTTGTGCACACAGTTAGCCATGACCATCGCAACAGAGTTGGAAGTTTTACATTTTTTAGGTCTAGCCAAACTATTAGCTAGTATTTCCATAGAGTGTTAAATGCATGTCTTAACCTCTATAGAAATGTTGTCAAAAATGATGATGCTCAAAACTTCCCCAGTGATAAGGAGAATGTTCAAGATTGGTTCCATTACTTTCAGGTTATATGTTTATACCTACAAGATTGTTTCTATTTCTGTTAGGTTAGATATTTATCACTAAAATAAATTATACCTTTAATAGGATGTTGTGGGTGCTATAGACGGTACTCACATTACCACTAACGTCCCTGTGGAGGAACAACCTAGGTATCGGAATAGGAAACAAGTCATTTCTCAAAATGTTTTGGTGGCATGTACATTTGATATGAGGTTTACCTATGTGCTTGCCGGTTAGGAAGGATAAGCACATGATGGTCGTTTGTTGAGGAGTGCAGTCTTATAGCAAGGATCTAGGTTGACAATTCCTCTCTGTATGTTATATATCCCTTAAATAATAATAACAAGAAACCTTATATGACCATTTTGCTAAAGTCGTCCTTATAATAATAATAATAGGTAAATACTATCTTGCCGACATTGGGTTCCCCTTGGTCCCTGGTTTTCTTACACCTTATCGGGGTACGCAGTATCATCGTAGAAACATTCAGGGTCTACTTCCTGAAAATCACAAAGAGCTATTCAACTTTCGACACTCATCTCTTCGCAATGTTGTTGATAGGACTATCGGCTTGTTGAAAAAGAGGTTTGCCTATCTTAGGCATCAACCCTTTCATGGCATAGATACACAATCAAAGATCGTCCTTGCATGTTGTGCATTGCATAACTTCTTACGTACTGATGATTCAGATGATCTTTATAGCGATGATGATGTTAGCGACAATGAAATAAACCCCCCTCATGTTGATGTACCTGAAGACACACATGTTAATGCAAATCTTAGAATCACATCTAAAGTAGCATAGACCACCCAAAGAGATTCACTGTCTAATATTATGTGGGCTAATTTTAAGGCTAGCAGCTACAACGCGACCTATTATTATTAATTAATATGCTATGTTATGTTATAAATTTTGACATCTTATTTTATGTTAACTTTATGACATAACTTTATATTATATATTTATGCACTTTTAATTGCATATTTCAGTTACGTATGTTATGTTTTGTCATAACTTTATATTACACTTATGTACTTTTAATTGCACATTTCAATAATATATGTGCTATGTTATGTTACTGATTTTTAAAATGAAACAGAAAATGGAAAGTCGACGATTTGGGAATCAAGGCTCATTTACTGTTTCTAGACCTGCTACAGTCTCAAGCTGCTCCGCACATGATGTTGAGGAAATCACTAATAGATACTCTTTTAGAAGTGGTGCTTGCGGGGCCAAGAAGAACAGAAAATGGATTTAAGGCTAACGAGTGTACAAAGGTTGTCAACAAAGTACTTGAACGTTGCACACTGGTTGTAGGAGTTGCTCATGTCAGTGCTAGGTTGAAGACTCTCAAAACTGATTACAAGAAGATCACAGAGTTGTTCAAGATGAGTGGGTTTGTGTTGGATGAAAACGGACGAGTCATAGGGGATCCTCTTGTTTGGGAGAAGCACCTTAAAGTAAAATCTCCTTTCTTCACATTTATTCTCCCACATTAGAGTTTGATTTCTTATTTTATTTATTATTTTTGTTTTTTTATATTTTATAAGTGTTGTGAAGGTTAATTAATATTAGAAACAATTGCGGTTATATTTATGATTGGCTGTGATTTAGTGATATTTATTTAATATTTTATCCATGGAATTGATAACATTTTCAGTTTTTTTTGTTCATTATTTTATTTTAGTTTTGTCATATAAATTATATGATTTTATATTTTGGATTCACTTTTATCAATTTTGATTAACTTTTGTTTCTCATGGCTTTTTAGGATAATCCTAATGCGAAAAATTTGAAGGAAAAATTATGTCCTCGCTATTATGACTTAGATACAATTTTCGGCAATGACAACGCAATGGGAGATCAGGCTGTCACGGGGAATGACTTTATACAAATGAATGAAGATGAAATCAACAACCCAGTGGGAGTTGGTTTAGGGTATGAAGATGAAGGAACCACACCCAAATAACTCAAGAACAACCAATGCACCTAATGAAGTAGCATGAAAGAGAGGTCCGAGAGGTAAACGTAAATGTCAAAAACATATTGATGATGCCTCCTCAGCGCTCACAATTATTGCTCAATCCTCACAAAAAATGACCAATGCGTTCGAGAAGCAAGCAAGTCAAAGTCACATCAATGTGCAAGTCATCCTAGAGTGGACCTTGCGATGATGATGTTATGGCTCTCATGCAAATATTTGTGCATGGTAAAAAAGAGGCTTGTTTCTTCTTTGAGATTAATGATAAAGCGTTTTTGCATGCTTGGGTTAATCACAAGCTCAACAAGTGATCTTTGTGATGGATTGTGTTTTGATCAAACGGAAGAAATATGTTTACTTTACTATGAATGGTTTAGTTGTATTTGAAGCAATAGCCATATTTGTAAAGATGATTTTGAAGTTTGTGGTTTACTAAATCAACGTTTTTAGGTATATATTAGGTTATTTGAATGGTTTAGTATGATGGGTTTTTAAAGTAGGAATAATTTTTGTTTGACTAATCACAAAATATATAAAAATGATTGATTGGGATTAAAGAGAATTTTAAGTAGCCAAAAATACAAGGCTTAGCCCTTATATTTTTTTAATTTTAGTCTAATTTTAACATAAAATATATAATTGTTTCTCCATAAAAAAAAAAAAAAGAAATATGCAAGTGTAGAGTTGTAACAATGGTTCAAAGCTTCATTAGGAACCTGAATAAAAAAAAAATAAAAAAAAAATCTTTTTTCAGTATGAAAATCTCGCTCAAATTAAAATATATACTACATCTTAAATATCTTTATATTTTCAAAAAATATTTAAAAATGCTTTAACAAATGGTATAAAAATAATTATAAAATGCTTTTTTAAAATATTTTTTTAACAATTTTAATAATTTTTTTAAAAAAATTCCATTGAAAATTCGACTTTTTCCAAGGAAAATTGATGCAATAAAATAACAAATGAGGTTTTTTCCATAGAAAATGTTATATTTTTCGTGGAAAATAAGAGCAATCAAACAATAAAATCAGAATTTTCCATAGAAATTTTTTGATTTTCTAGCTAGAAAATAACGCCAATCAAAAGATTATTTTTCATTTTCCACAGAAAATTTCTCCATAGAAATTTTTTTTTTCCACCCATTTTCCATGTTGCCAATTAAACACAGCCTAAATATTAAAATCGGAGAGTTAGTCCAAAGTAAAAATCACAAGCATGTACCTTGAAATTTCATCGCTAAAAAAAAACTCAATGGAAAAGATATTGAGATCTTCGTCGCCAAAAGACACCATGAAACACGAGAGGAGGTAGGTTTCTCTATCTTACTACTTTTCTGTAATTTTAAAACCAAAATAGATAACATGTGAAGATATTCGCTTGGGCATTACAGAACCGCAAATCATATCCGAGAGGCTGGGATAAGATAATGATCTTATATTTAAAAAAATATTTAACTACAACAAATGTTAAATAAAATAATATAAAATAAAAAATGGGGCCTATAAATACATACAAATACTATCCTACTATAAACATAAATAGCCCAACAAATATCATAACTGAATACTGAATTTAAATACTAAAACAAAATAGAGAAAGATACGAACACACCAGAATTTTATGAGGTTCATAAATTTGCCTACTTCTCGGCATCACGGCGGGACACCTCTGCATTAACTCCAAAATTTACAAATTTTGATAATTTTTCAATTACCTACAAATAGGAAACCCTACTTAAAGGTCATCCACCAATATTAAAGAAGAGAAATTTATACTTGGATTATTCAAAAACAAATGTCTTAAGCCTCTATTTATAGGCTTACTTCCCACACCAAAACCTCAATCTTCCAATGTAGGACTAAACAAAAATCATTGTAAATTTTCATACTCACCCACAAATAACCCAAAATTATCATAGTATTCCATATATCTTAGCTTTAAAAAACGGTGGGTAACAATTGATATCACCTACTTTTCAAAAATTTACTTGATCTACTAAAGAAATGGTAAAGGGGCTGATCGCTATACTTAAACACTAATTGATTAAGAACTTTAATAAAGCTGCAATGCCAATGTTGGTATTATGGTCCAATGTTCTCAAAGAAGTGACATGGGGATATTACCATGAATTACAAAGAAAAAAAAAATCTAGAATTCTGTTTCCAAAATCCTCAAGAACAAGCATTCTGTTATGGGGAGTAAATGTTACAATCAATTACATAAGTTGCCCTTGTTAGTTACATTGGCTACAAGCCTGATAAAGGGTAAAAAAAGTAATTCATTACTAGCCAAATTACATAATTTGCCCATTTTGGTCAAATTAGTTACATATATGTCAGAGGGGGGCCCGGCCCAAAACCAACCCGGCAGAAACCGCCGGGTCAAACCCGACAGGTCAACCCGACATGTCAGAGGGGGGCCCGGCCCGTGACCCGACATCCTCACCCTATTTTGTTTTTACCAATTATTACTCTTCTCCAATTCTTTCTCTTAATCTCATCCCAACTTCTACTCTAATTCTCTCTTTTTTATTAATTCTTGAAGCCTTGGATACTTGGGATTTTTTATTTTTGAAGTCTTGTAGATTTGGAGCAACTTGGGATATTTATAATTTTCTTTCTTTTTCAAGGTCTCCAATTAACAAGGTTAGTAATTATTTAATTAATTGTAGTTTTCTTATTATCTTCATTTCTTAGAATAAATTGAGCATTGAATATTGGAAATAAGAATCTAAATTTTTAGCATATTTGTGATGTCTTTGAATTTAAATAAGTACAATTGCTTATCATAGTCTTCTACTTGCAAACTCTAGATAAATAGTAGTAATAAAGATAATTTAATATTTATTATCATTTTTTTTTAATTATGTACTCTTGTAAAATTTTTTATTATGTATTTTTGTAAAAGAAAAATTTGAGATTCTTATATATACTTTTCAACATTATCCAACTTACAAAAAAAAATTAGATATTTTGATCCATAATAATAATAATTTTAAAACTAAAATTTTGTTAAAGATGTGCATGTAATATTATGAAGTTTCATTGGTATATGTGAAAACCATTCATTGTTTTTAAATTTCAAATATTTAATTTCTTGCCATTATTTAATTTTGTTAATTTTTGTTATTATATTTTTTATTTGTTATTTCTTACTTTTCTTTTTATGCTATTTTTTATTTGTTTTTTTTTTTACGTTTTTTATTTTTATTTTTTTGCATTATTTAATTTTATTATCTTGGTTTCTAGATATTTTATTTATTTGGTTTGTTATTGTTATTCTAGAATGTAATTTAAAAAAAATTAATTTTAAAACCATTCATTTTTTTTAATTTCAAATATATATATTTATTTAATGCGATAACTCTTGGATAACAATGAAATCAAAAATAATTTGGATAGGCATTATTAAGAGAACCATGCACATGAAACAAAAACAAAAATAATTAGTTTGTCCTCTATGACTTACACATGGACCACTTATGTTAATTAATGTTTTAATTTTTGGTTATTGCAGAATAATTTAGTGTGAATTTTTTTTTCATTTTTACATATTATTTACATTTGATGTTGATTTCCTTTCTATTTACATGCATTATTTTATTTGATTACCTTTGCATATTAATTTTGTTTGTTATTTATTTATTTTTAATTTCTTGGCATTATTTAATTTTGTTAATTTTTGTTATTATATTTTTTATTTATTATTTCTTACTTGATATTTGATTGTTATGCTATTTTTTATTTGTTTTTTTTAACTTTTTTATTTTTATTTTTCCCATTATTTAATTTTATTATCTTGGTTTCTACATATTTTATTTATTTGGTTTGTTTATTTATCTATAATTGTTATTCTAGAGTGTAATTTAAAACCATTCATTTTTTTAAATTTCAAATATATATAACGCTTGGATAATAATGAAATCAAAAATAATTTGAATAGGCATTATTAAGAGAACCATGCACATGAAACAAAAACAAAAATAATTAGTTTGTTCTCTATGACTTACACATGAACCACTTATGTTAATTAATGTTTTAATTTTTAGTTATTGTAGAATAATTTAGCGTGAATTTTTTTTATTTTTTACATATTATTTATCTACATTATTTAATTTTTTGCATTGTAGTTTTGTTAAACCATTTTTTGTTATTATCTTAATTTCATAGAATAAATTGAGCATTGAATATTGAATTATATTTTTTTTAATTTAAAATATTTTGCATGTGGACTTTAGAGTTTAGAATTGTGGACTTTCAAAATTAATGGCATATTTTATTTAAAGTATATTGCATGTGGACTTTAAATAAAATGCATGAAATTAATATTTGTAGACTTGTGGACTTGTTTTATTTAGTTTTATTGTTATTATATTACTTATTTGTGGAGTTAGGACTTGTGTTTTTATGTATTATTTCTTACTTGATATTTGCTTGTTATGGCCTTTTTTTATTTTTACCTTTTTTATTTTATTTTTTGCATTTTTTAATTTTATTATCTTGGTTTGTACATATTTTATTTATTTGGTTTGTTTATTTTTCTATAATTGTTATTCTAGAGTGTAATTTTAAAAAATTTTAATTTTAAATTTTTTCTATAATTTTGTAATGAGTTTATTTCACTTATTTCTTTTATTTTTCATTGATTTTAGATTTGCACAAATTTTAAAATGGCATCACGTGGTGGAAGTTCAAAGGGAAAAAAAACGTTGTTGGTTTGACCTCATTGCCTACCCAAGAGAGTAATGAATGGCCCGAGTACGAAAGTCCAGTTGAGGAACTGACACCATCTACTATCCCCTCAGAGACTAGAGAAACAAATAACACCACAGAATCTGTCCCCAAGTCTAAAATTTTTAAAGTACATTTTACAAAAATGTATAATAATGATGGTATTGTAACTCATGCAAAATGTAATTATTGTAATTCCGAATTTAAGCATAGCAAGGGAGGAGGGTATGGCACATTTAATAGACATATGGAGAAAAAACATCCGGATAAGCTTGGACATCCTCGGACACAATCTTAAATTCGATTCGCCGTAGACGAAGGTACTGGTTCTCACTCTGCTTTATTTACATTTTCACAACCAAGATATAGGGATAAAATTGTGGAGACAATTTCTGTGGAACACTTACCATTCAACTTTGCAGAGCGATGCCAAGTACAAGAATGCATCAATGAAACATTGCAACCAGCGTGCAAAAAAGTTTCAAGAAGAACAATTCAAAGAATAATTTTTAAACAATACAAACACGGTAAAGAACAACTTTGTGAGTATTTTTGTGCTTGTTCCTCCTCTATTTCTTTATGTTCATATATTTGGACCGATGTATTTCATGAAAATTCTTTTATGGGTATTACGGCTCATTGGATTGATGACTCGTGGAATATCCAAAAGCGAGTCACTGCTTTTAGGGTATTCAACAAGGCCCATACCGCCGATAATATTTATAGGATCATTCGTGGTATCATTGAAGAATATGGTTTAACTTTTAAAATTTTTTCAATTTCATTTAATAATGCCTCTGCTAATACGGCCTCAATTAGACCTCTAGAAGAATATTTGAGGCCATTATGGGGGGCAAATATTTTCATATTAGATGTGCTTGTCATGTATTAAACTTATGTGTGCAAACCAAATTGGAGTCCCTAAAACAATTTGTATGACCAATTAGGGATGTGGTATCATATATAAGAAGGAACATGACCCTCATAAAACAATGGGCTCGCTATTGTAGAGCAAATAACATGAGGGCCAAAAAATTCCCGAAAGATGTTAAAACTAGATGGAACTTTACTTATCGACTTCTTAATGCTACATTTCCGTACAAGACATTGTTGACTGCTTTTGTTACTGAAACTTTACCTGGTTTTAGTTTATTTGAATATCAATGGAATATTGCTACTAGAGTTATGGATTTACTTTCTGTGTTTAATACATATACAAATTTATTTTTACAAGTTTATTTTCCCACTGCACATTTGTTTTTATATTGTGATGTTGATGTTGCTGAACAATTGTGGAAGTTTAGATTAGATGCTCAATTAGTTATGGGTCTTGTAGAAATGAAGGCAAAATGGTTGAGCTATTATAGGAATATACCTCCTGTTACTTTAGTTGCATTTGTTTTAGATCCTAGACAAAAATTAGAAGGCTTATTTGCATATTTAGAAGCCTATTATAAGTTTTTAGGGTTTAACGATGGTCAAGATCCTCAATCATGGGCTATGAGTGAGTTAGAGACTCAATGGTATGCATCAGAGTTTGACATTTTTATAGATATTAATGCGATTGTTGCTGATGTTAGGTCACAACTTTTAGAACTGTATGAGAGCTATTGCTCTCGTTATGGCCGTATGGTTCCACAGGTTGCAACTGAGACGGTTGGACAGTCCAACAGTAGTGGAGGAGAATCATTTCAACAAAGGCAAGCGAAAAAGAAACCTAGGGGTTTGCAATACATAGAGGTTGACTTATACCTAAACACTACCTTTCGATTTTTTAAGGATATGAACACAGATATGACTTTTGATGTTCTTCATTGGTGGCAAGGTAATGGAAATTCGTACCCAATTCTTTCATTAATTGTCAAATATATTTTTGCGTGTCCTATGTCTTCAGTAGCGTGCGAGCAAACTTTTAGTGCAAGTGGAAACATGTTGGATACAACACGGTCACAATTGTCGGCACCAAACATTGAAATTCAAGTGTGCACAGATGATTGGAAGCGTGCACAAGTTCGACAACAAGAAGCAGAGATGGGAAGTTTAGAAGCAAGTGACTTTTTTTTCACTGATAATATGATAAGCACAACAACAGCCCCTGACACCGAACAAGAGCCAGAACCTGATGTCGACGAATAGGTAAGTGGAATATTTATATATAAACCATCATTTTATACATGATAATCAAATAATGCATTCTTACAAAAATAAAAAGAAATAAAAATGTGAAAAAAAAGAGACAACCAAATGTAAGCCATGACTATGATTATTTTTTTCATATAATATAATTTTATAACTAAAAAAATATATATAAACTATTTAATTCAATAAATAAACAAACTTAGTGTAATTTATTATTTTTTTTTTTTAATTTATTTTGAGTCGTTTCAAATTCTTCCAATTTATTAAAATTGTTTTAAACTATTTCTTATTTTTTAATTTAAAAAAAAACTTATTTTGAAGTCTTCTTTTTATTTATGATGTTTTAATATAAATATATAAAACTTTCATAAGATAGTGGGTAAAAATGCTTGTTGGTGTTATAGGTGACCCAAGTAAAATCACACCCATAACATTTAAATTTATTTTCATTTTAAAATTTATTTAAATTAATTTAAAACCCGCCGAGCCAGGCTGGCTTGGCCCGGCCCTCCGGGTCAGGTGGTCTCAGCACCGCTAGCAGGGTCAGGCGGGCCTAGCCTGGCAGGTTCTTGACTATCCCGGGCCTGGTCCGGGTCACATGTTGGTGACCCGGCGGGTTTGCCGGGTCAACCCGGGCCAGTGGGTCCTCAACAATGGCCGGGCCGGTTCTGAGTCCGGCAAAACCTGACCCGGACCCTCCGGGCCCGGTTAACCGGCCCGTGACCCCTCTAAATTATTTATTATATGTGTAGGACTGGAAGGGCAAAGGGGTAATTCAAATAGGTTGAGGTGTCAAGCTGTTAGGTTGGTAACGTTTGTTAATTCTGAGCTAGCTTCCTAGTTGAATATAAAAAGGAGCAAGCTCTCTCTAGAGGGAGTATCGGTGAGTGAAAAGATTTGGCTTCTTCATCTCGCACCTTACTTCTTCTTTCTTTCATGTGTTCAATTTGTTCATCTAGATACTAAGGTGATCTCCAGCGCAAAACAACCCTCTGATCCCTTGATTTAGTTTGTAAATCTGTTTGTTCATCAATGAAATCTTGTTATTTTTGAATTGCGGGGTAATTCCTTTAGAATTGCATCAATTTTTATTTTCATTTTTCCTTTTCTTTTATGGCTTGTTTTCAAAAACTAGATTATCAGATTTATCATCCAGTGAGCAGGTGTGCTCACAATGTCTCAATCTTCTTTCTGGTTTGATTTTGAAATTTTATATTAATGATTTTTATCCATTCTTTTCAGAAGTTTTGGTGTTAGCTCCTTGCAAATGCATAAGCCCCAGATAATATGGTACATCTTTGGTTTTCCAACTCAACCTTTACACATACATGCATACATACATACATACATACATATATATAATAATCAGTAATTGAAATGTAAAGTGAATTGTATCTTCTTGATTCTTGAAAGTTTCAAAAATTTGTTGGCCAAATGCACTCTTAGTTGGCATAATTTGACACCTAGTCAAGGTGACGTGGAAAGCATGATGACGTGGCATGAATAATGATGTGATGACATGGCAAATAAACTTGGCTATGAGGAATATATCATGGGAGATCTTCGAGAAGTTATTTTTGGCAAGAAGTTGCAACTCTCATGAACATTAAATGAAGATCTTGTTGAATCTATTTTAGGCAAGATGATCAAGCAAGCAATATCATAGAGTCAAGATCTCATAAAGACCATATTTAGAAGATGTGATTGAAGACTAAATATGGGTGGAACTAAATGAAGAAACAACCTATCAATGGTATGATTTTTGAAGACTATTGAAGACAAGATTTGAAGAACCTTAATAAAGATGATATGAAGTCTATTAAGGGTATGTTTGAAGATGCGCCTATGGTTGGCAAGATTCAGCTGATTAAATGAAGATCTTTGTTGAAGATTTGAAGACCAAACTTGGGTGAAGTGAAGACTAAGTTTGGCAAGTTTCATGAAGACGCACATAGGACGTGCGCCCCTTGCGAGGGGGCTGTGTGGTGAGGAGCTGAAGAAGGAGGTTAGTTGCTGGTGGTTCGGATCAGGTGATCGGGTTGCATCGACTCGGACGGAGGGTCTTGAGGTCGCTTAGCAATGGAGCCAGAATTCAGTCAAGCCAACAGTCAGGGTCATGTTGCAACATATGTTACAACATAAGTTGCAACATCTAATTTCGGAAGGTTCCAAAGTTAGAAGCCACGGAGATTCTAAAAGAGGTATGTGCTATATTTGGGACGTTGAGGCGTCTATATATACATCCTTGGTCTAGGATTGGGTACGACTCTTGAAAGAGGGAGTAGGGAGGTACCGGACAATCTAGAGAGGGTAGTATTCTTTCTATGTGAGAGAGAGTGACAAGTGTGTTTGTACTCTTCTATTTTTACCTCTTTTAGTGGATTGTTGATCTCCGGGCTTGGTCCCCCAGACGTAGGCAAGTGGACGCCGAACTGGGTTACCAACGTCTTGTGTCTTCTCTTATGTGGTTTGTGTGTGTTATTCTTGAGTACTTAAGTGAGTAAGTGTTTCTCTAAATTCACAAACCCTAACCGGCGGAACTAACAATATCTTCTTGATTCTTGAATGTTTCAAAAATTTGTTGGTCAATTGCTGCTGATGTGGCAGCGGAAAAGAGAGGCTGTCATTACTATCAGCCCTCACTGAAGAAGATACAAAGCATGCTGCAGAAAAGAATTCTCATCTGAATTCATCAAAGAATAAAGTTCAGGCCTTTGAGTTCTCACTGCAAGAAACAAGGCAAATAAAAGAAAACAAATCTCTTCCACTGTTGAGATTGATTTGTGCTTGGTTGTGATCCATAATTAAATCTTTTCAAGTTGCTTGTGGAGTTGTTGATAAGCAGAAGGAGCAAAAAGTTGAAGACATTGATGCATTGGATGCTGATGATCAACTGACTGTTGTTGATTATGTTGAAGATATCTACAAATTTTTATAAGCTTGCAGAGGTTGTTAGAACTTTGTTTTTACTTGCAAATTAAAAACACATTGGAATAGAGCTCTAGCATCCTGAATGACTACATGAACTCACAGATTGAGATAAATATCAAGATGAGAGCAATTCTTGTTGACTGTTTGATCCAAGTTCATAATAAATTTGAACTCATGCCTGAGACTATCTGTTTAACATTCTGCGTCACTTTTAAATACCTTTCGATGGAGACCGTGTGAAGGAGAGAATTGCAGCTTCTTGGAGTTGGTGCGATGCTTATTGCCCGCAAATACGAAGAGATATGGACCCCAAAGATGGTACATACATCGTTTTGTTAATTCTTTCAGATTGGAAAAACTGACAACTCATTAAAATTTGCAGGTAAATGACTTCATATGCATATCAGACAATGCATACAGCAGAGAGGAAATACTGGCAAAAGAAAAAGAAATGCTGAACAAACATGAATGAAAATTGACTGTTCCCACACAATATGCAGTCCCTGTTCGTTTCTTGAAAGCTGCCTATTGCAACAAAGAGTTGAAAGACACTGATACAAAAAATTAACTGCTATGAATTTGCTCTGACAGAAGTAACTGTTTTTACTGACATTATAACTCATTTAGATGAAGCATATGGTGGTTTTTTCTTTCCAATTTGGCATTGATGCATTATCTGATCGTTGTGTACCGCCGGTCCATTGTTGCAGCAAAGGTATGTGGCTCGATGTATGCTTCACAAGAGACTGCTGTGGGCAAAACAATGAAGCATCACACTGGTTTTACTGAGACAAAATTAGTGCATGTGTTTCTCTCTCTGAATTGAACTGAACAGAACCGAACCAAACTATGTTTGTGACTTGAGAGAATATACAGAAACTTTATGTATTTTTGGATTAACAGGGATTGTGCACTAGTCTTGGTAGAGCTTCATTGAACAGCATTAGTGAGTAAACTAAAGAACTGCTGCGCATTGCTATCACCTGCTGCTAAAGTTTTCTGTAAGGGTCTTTTTCTTGATACATTTAGTACATTTCTGGTATCATCTATGGATGGTAATTTAGTTTGATTTTTATAGTCTTTAACGTTTATAAATTGGTCTTATTAATCCATCAGACTAGATGGTAAATTCAGTGGTTCTTTGTCCCCAAAGAAAATGGCATCTTGAAATTGATATTAAAAGTTCATATAGCTAACTTTGTGCATTATTTTTGTACTTGTCCATATAATAGTTTCGTTCTTATCTACATAACAATTTACCCTTTCTTTATGTAAAGAAGATGGTTTATATTAAAAATACTAATAAGTTTGATTTAAGAACTTTCCAAGTTCATGCATCAAACTCAAGATAGACATATAATCTGAACCTAAAGTGCATTTTCATGCCAAATAAAAAAAGACAAGAAACTCCTACATCATATGCTGATAAATATTAAAATGCAGTTCGGTGTGGAGACAAAGTAAATTCAAATTCATGATGTCAGGGCACATCACATGCCATGTAAACTCCATAATCCACATTGACATAACAAAAAATTATAAAAAATAAAGGTATTATCTTGACATAAAAATATAATATTTATATTCATGTCACAAAATAATATTAATCTAAACAGAATACACATAATCATCACCATGCCACTTTTGCTACATGGGTTGCTTATCAGATTGAAAGCACATAAATACAAACATACACAGGGAATGCACTAAAAATGCATGGAGTTTTAAAGATCAAAACAAATGAACCACCATAGAATGATTATATTCAGTGGCGGAGCCAGAAATTATGGGTTAGGGGGGCGAATTGAATTTTTTTTTAATTAATTAATTAATTAAATTTTTTTATTATTTTTTTAAAAAAATTATATGTTAATTTATAGTTTATTTTATAAAAATAACATGTCAAACAATAAATTTTTAAAAAAATCTACTAAAAATATAATTTTATATATTATATAATTAATTTGTAAAAAATCAAAAGCTAAAACAAAGATATTTTTAAATACTACATAAAATAATTTATAAAATATTAATAAATCAAATAATAAATTTTTGATAATATTTTTTAAAAATTTATTATGTTTTAGATTTTTTTTAACAAAAAAAAAAGGGATGAACGATGTATAGATTAGAGGTGTGTGCATAGACTGAAATTTAATCATCCAATCCATTCATTTTCAGCCGGGGATAAAGGGTTTTGGCTATGAACCGACCCGTTACCGTTATTGTTTTTAATGATATTTGAATTATAGATTTTAACAAGTATAATTAGGATATGAGCCCTTTAGTTGTTTAGACTACATCTATTAATTTGTAAAAAAAAATAATTTAAAAAAAATAAAAATAAAAAACTGAGAGAGAATAAAAAAACTAATTATATATATATATATATATATATATATATATATGTATAGAGAGAGAGAGAGAGAGAGAGAGAGTGGAAAAAGGGAGAGAGAAGGGGCGGGCGGGAGGCAGGGGGGGGCGGCCGGGGGAGAGAGAGAGAGAATGGGGAGGGGGGCCGCCGGCGGCAGGGGGGGCGGTCGCCCCCCTTGCCCCCCCTCTGCCTCCGCCCCTGATTATATTTTTTTTCGAATGCAAGATGATGAACCAACAAAATAATTTGGTGGATCAGAGTACAGAAAATACATGCCTTTTTCATAGAACATTAACACACTCCCCTTCGGGAGCGAACACCCAGTTATTAGGGGTGAAACATTTTCTTCTTCTCCCTTGATCTCTGCATGATAACAGTAATAATACACAACAACAGCAGTGATATTTTGTTAACAAGGGCCTGCCACTTCTGTGGCTTTGACCTAAAACACATTTGATGGACTGCATTATATTTTCGTATTTACATGCACAGGAAAATACCACCTGGACAAGAGGCACATTGACTTCTTTTTCTGGTCGTGCTGAGTTGCAAACATCAGTCTCTTGTACAGAATTGCAGATTTGTAAGCCGCTTCCTCAGAACCAAAGGGACACTGGATCAAAACGTTCCCTTAATTTGTCATAAAAGCATCAAGAAAAACAGGAGAGGAACAATACCCCGACACATAGAAGGCCAGACTGTGATCGATGATGCTGCAGAAGAAACGTCAATAGTATTTAAATAAGTAAATTCAGACGACAAAATAGAATAAAATAAAATAAAATTAGTAAAGTGAATGTGTATATATTCTCTTCCATGGTCAGGTATCTTGAAGACTATTTTCATACTTTAGACTGATGAAATTCTCTTTCAAAGAAAAAGGAACAAGATTTGCAGCCAATAAAAAAAATTTTTAATAAAAAAGCCAAGAACTAATTAAGTATTTACCCTTTCTACGCATAAATGAAAAATAATGTTCACTAAACCTAGAACCAAACTTTGGATTGAAAGGGCATCGGCTCTGTAACTATTCTGCTTCTATATGATACCTGGTTGAGTACTAAAATTAGCAAGAATTTAAACTGAAACTAATTAAAAAGTTGACTTATTCCAAGCACATAACTGACACAGTTGTATTGTACTAGGAGAAATTCCCAAATGGGTATGATTCTTTTATCTGAACGAGCCTACATGCTAGGTTCATGAATGAGTTGCATATGATGTTAAAAATGGAATTTAGATTGGCTAACTGCAAATGTTAATCTGCCCTGCTAGTTCATAATTCACAGTTTAATCTAATTACCAAGAAAAATTCATTCAATTATTTAACAGATGGACCCCCCCTTAAATGCTAGTCCCTTAGTTACCCAACTTGGGGCAATCAAAAGATTGTGGATTAGGCAACAGATGGTCTAATTTGACTGCTTCCACCCAAGTTGCAGCTCATTCTCCATTACGGCATCTAGTGTATGGTCAGGCCTCGATAAGTCTGCTACCCTATGGGCAAAACTGGTAACTTCAGACATCTCAAACAGTATATCCTCCATTTGACAAAACAGAACTGGATTACCAAACCTACAGAAAAAAGGCATAACAACGCTCAATTACTTCCATGGTAGTACTAAATGTCTCAGTACAAGGGATCATTTTAGCCAACAAGGCATGCTATCTGATTCAATCTCCATGTTGCTAGTTTCTGTTGATTTTGCTTTACTAATGATTTCTCACGAAAAGGAAATTTTTAAAAACATATGCAAATAAAAGAAATAAGAAAACCAGGAATTACAGTGAAGAATTAATATAAAAATCCATCATTGAACAATCTAAGTCAACAATCTTATGACAGGCTGTATTTCAAACTAGATTTTCTCATGACATCCATTCTTCACCTCATATATTTCATCTCCTTTAAAAAAGCAACAATAAACAATCATGTGATCCTGATCACATGTACTTCATGTGAACAGATTAATGAAAAGATTGATAGTTTCATTCACATTGACGTTAAGAACAAATAAGACATGTGCATTGCTTGGGAGATTGCAAGCTCAGGTGTATTCCAACTGTCCATCTTTGACACCATACACGTATCTCGCGTGAAAATCATGTCATGTCCACCATTGTACAAATGTATAGAAACAAGAAATAATAAATGACTGTTTTCCTCATAATAGACAAACCCTACTTTATCAGATTTTTGGTAGGGGAAATATGAATTTGGTTAGTGAACTTAGTGTTCTAAAACCAGAGTTTTGGAAGACCAAACAATTAAAACAGTTCCTTCAGGATTGCAGCTTCCTCAAGAAGACGAGGCTGTATTAGGGTTAGCATGAAATCAATCAACTGATCACAACAACTAATATGCAAGCTTTAAAATCACTCAATAGGTCAAGTTTCTACCATTTACAACAACATATAATTTGTTGTTTATCTTACAGTATGAGACAAAAATATAAACTAACAAATAATAAAGAATATGCTCCATGTGGCTCAAACAGTAGCAGGATATAGACATTATGCAAGACTTGCAAGCGTATATAATTATGAATAGGAATAGGAACAGAACAAAGACTTTGTCAGCCTTGACTTCAGCAATGATATAACTACTGGCTATAACAAAATAACTACCTAGAAAGATACCATAAATTATTAGCAAATCAATTAAAAGATGCACTAAAGACAGAATTTCTTTTATCCCATATTGTTTGCATGTCAAAACAAATGATTTAATAATACACCAAAATTAATTCAAATTAAAACTTCCTCATATGATAAGGAAAATCTAGGGAATGCTACAACTGCTAGCTTTGAACTATGAAGACAAGTTAGAATATTGAGAGTTACGATTTTGCAAAGGAAAACAAAATGAATAAATGGTGTAAATTTGAGTAAACAAAGGAAAAAGTTGACAATTGAGTACATAATTGTATGAGATGCATACTAAATTGACAATTTAAGATATACTATCAAGCATCAAAAGGACTAATGATATCAAGTGGGATTTGGAACAGTAATCACACTGCATAAATGGAGTAAAAACATATTATGAAAGTTTCATGCAAATCACCAGATATTTTTCAAGTTAAAGAACAAATTCCAAAAATACCATTATCAAACCTGAGAAGAATTACAGAGAAGACAACATTTTCATAAAATGGACAAATTGAGGATAAAGAAGAGACAAGACAAACATATGAAATTATTCACCCAAAATAATTAGTTATTTCAATTAAGAAATGTAAAGAGCCAACGAAAAAAAAAAAAAGGAAAAAAATAGGCACAAGGGGTGAGCAAACAATATAAACAAAAGTCATCACATAAAACAAGATGAAGTTATGGAGAGCTACTTGGAGGATAGATGTAATTAGCCTCAAAAATAGCTTTTCTAATGGATAACTTCACAAACTAAACTAAATCTGATTACATGCAACAATGCATGCTTACCTTCAGACTTCAGCAAGTTAATTAGGTACTTAATTTCTAATTGCTATTTACTATTAAAAAAAGAGAATTGACTTCAAGACTTCAACTTAAATCATTCTGGGAGAGAACAGCTGCAGTACTTACATGAAAATAGAGATGGTGAAATTGACGGCATTCCATTAGGAGGCTTCGTCACACTATCACTTGGAGGTCGTGCACGAGAAAAATATACAGTAGGCAGAGGTGATGAGGGAAACAAATGAGGTGTGGGGGCAGATGAATCATCCTGTGGTTGTGGCGCAAACTGTTGGGGGCTAGATGCCTCTGGCGCAGGAGATGGAACTGAATCAACAGACTTATGATGATGAAGTGCCCTAGGAGCAGCAACAGGAACTAGATGAGCCTGATTCGACTTGCTCCAAATTCGAGAGCGGCAAGCAACAGGAGGTGGAGCTCTATGGTAATATTGTGGGGCAGGTGCAGGAGCCATATGCACATCTGAGTGGTGTCGGTGGTGGTGATGGTGGTGGTGGTGGTGATGGTTTGGGCTAAATTGAGGAGCTGGACTCGGTGCATTGCCATTTGAACCACTATAAAGAGAACGCTGAAGAAAAGAAGATAAGCGAATCTGCTTTACTCTACCAAATACAGTGTGATTTAGACCAAGGTTTCCCTCTGAAGAATTTCGTATGGTTTGAGCCAGCTCCTTTAACCTTGGCATTGAAGGTGGACGATTTCCAACTGCAAGTACAATAGAGGTCTCAACAATTGTTGGTGAATCAATTGTCGAACCCTTTAAATTTGTCAAACGAACATACAGGTTCTGCAATCATGAAAAACAATAGTTAGCTCATAAAATATTAGTTAATATCTAAATTGCAGCACAAGTTTGCATCATAGAATATTAAGAATGACATAGTATCCTATCTGAGAAGCTCATAACAGCATATAAAGCATAATAATCCACATTGAAAAACCTATTTAAGACATAGAGAAGCTAAAGCACCAAGCACCCAATCCAGTCTTAAAGATGGAAGTGTAAACCAACCTCATAAGAATTGAGAAGCAGTCCTGACGTCATCTGGGCTTTCAGTTCAACAAATTTGTCTTGTACTTGGAAGATAGGGAAATTTAAAGTGAAATTGAAAAGCACTTCTGGCTTCAGCAGAAGAAAAGCACTTTGTTTGGGAATAACTGTAAATCCATCAGGGAACCTTCGCACTTGAAAGAAGGAAGAATTCCCAAACAAAGAAGTAGTTACGTGTAGTGTTGATGCATGACCAGCCAAGTCCATAAACGAAGACCTAAGAAGGCTTAGCCCATATGAAGGAATACTTGAATTTTTGGGATAAGGCCATACGCCAAACACCACATTAGTCCAATTGAAATGAGGTATGGGTTCCAGCGAGTTAAGAACCACCTAAAAACAAATGTTATTTTTTTATTAGAACATAGATGAAAAAGCAAACAAAGATGATGATGAGTAGAAATGCAGCAAAAAAGTACCGAGGAATTAGGTACACCAATTTCTTCAAAGATGTCATATTCAAGCTTCGCAACATTAGCCTTCAGGAAATCCACAGGCTTGTGAAGAATAAAACTCGCAACTATATCAGCTGGCCAGAAGGAAACATGGTTAAATAAAATCTGCTAAATTCAATAAAGAAGAACATAAATTTATAACCAAATAAATGTCATCAAATAGGGAAGAATCTCTTGTATTTTCAATCACTCAAATTAGAAGAAAAGGTTCAACACATTTTTCCCATTTGCACCAAAAAGAAACCTACTTGCTAGTAATCAATATTGTTTTACATGTAATCCAAAATCAAAGCTTTGAGTATTCAAAGTTCTCGCAATAAACAGATCAAGTGTAAAAAAGAAAGTATTTGGAATCGGGTGGTATGCTAGCATTTGAGGGTCCAAAATTCAATAGAAACACAGTATAGAGAATCCACTTTTCTCTCTTTATAATTCATCATTACCTTACCCACATAACAAGCAATGAGGTCCACATTCTCTTTCTCTTGAACTTAACACAACAATGCATCCTTATCCCATCATTGTTTAAAAAGGATAGTCAGTCTTTTCAATTCCTCATCAAGGATTGATGTAACCACATTATAACCACTTTACTGACTGAAGAACTATTTGAATCCAGCTTATAACAGGATGTTTCCTTGGTGAATTGTATACCTGACATTGCCATTGATCAATCCCTATTGTTTATCAGGTAAAACAGATTTCCTACCACCAAAATTACAACAATAGCAAAGCTCCATCAGACCTCAAATTCGAAGGCCAGTGTTTACCTGCGGGCAGGCAGATTATTTCTGCTAAAAATTGTAACCAAGAAATCAATCATCCAAACTGGTCCCACTTTTAGAAGCAGCTCTCAGCAATATCAATTTCATAAGTAAAATGGTACACAAGGATTACTAATAGGTTGATGATTATACAATTAGAATGTCTGATTACTCTAAACCTCAAGGCCAAAACCCAAATGGGACAAACACTCCAAACAAATGTTGCATGCCAAGCAAATTTCCAGATACATCAATCTTCCAGCTTGTCTATCCGCTATCATAAACTTCAACCATAGCCCAATCCTCTCAAAACACAAAGAAATCAAAGTCCTTACACAAGAGAAGTCTCTAATCAATAAATTCAACCAAAACTTAGTCAATTAAAATGACAGTTTGGCAGCACTGCAACTCCAATCAACAAATTCAAGCAATTACAGGCTACCATATGATCTATACCATACAAAATACCAATTTTAACCTCTTGCACTCGCACTAAATTCCTGAACAAATTATTCCGAAAATAAACCAGCAATTTCCACCAAATTTCAAGAAGAAAAAAAATCAACCGACAAAAATCCCACCCCAAAAAACTTCAACAAAATCCAATATTCATTCATACCAAAACAAACTAAATAAATAAATAAACGCAACAAAGGACAATAAAATGACCAAAAAAACAACCAAATTATCAGGAAAAAAAGACAAAAAAAAAACCAGGCTAAGATCCAGCAATGCGCCACAACACCACAATGCCACAAACCAAAACCACCCACCCCCAACCCTCACCTTCAAGCTCCGGACTCCTCCTCCTCCCCTTATGATCCGCCCCAAGGAAAGGCGGAAGCCAGAAAACAGCCGACAACAACACCGCACACCCAAGAAACAACGCAGCCACACATCGAAGTCCCACGATCCTCCCAATCGATCTGCAAGAAGTACAAGGGTCTCCAGCATTCCTCTCCGACTCCTCCACCGACACCCGCCCATCAACAGCACTCTGCTCATCTTCACCCTTCCCCATTGCCTTCCGATCCCGTCAATCCCCATCCACAATGACTGCCATTGCTTCCCAAGAACCAAAACTAGGGTTAGGGCTTCGCTTTTATGCTCCTCTCTCTCTCTTTCTTTCTAGGGCTTCGAGAGAAAGAGAAGAAGATGGGGCTCCAAAGCAAGCAAGAGAGAGCCTTCACAGTAGATCAGTACATACTAATAATTCCTCTTTTATTACATTTTTTATTATTTATTTTTTAAATTTTAAATTTTTCAACCAGCGGTGCGCTGCACCGGAAGTATCACACGTGCTGTGTTTTGATTGGATGGTTGGACGGAATTGGGAAAGAAGAGACTGAATACACGAGTTGAGAGTGGATTTGGAGGTGACACGTGTTGTTATGAAGGTAGTTAATTGGTTCTTGTTTGACTAGGGAGGAATTTTTTTTTTAAAATTAAAAATTTAGGGGAAAATTTAAAAGGGAAAATTTTGGAGGTGAATGGAGAGATCTCGTGACGTGGGGCCCTTTTTGGTTTTCTTTTTTTTTTTAATTATTATTTTTTTTTTTATTGTGGGGGGTTTTCTTGGTTAAAAAGGGATGGAATTGGGATAAGGTTTGTATTGGGGCATGATGGTTGGGGTAATTACGGAAATGCCACAAAGACGTTGGGACGTGGGTGTCGGTAGAGATGATGATGATGATGATGATGATGAAATTTATGATATTTATCAATGTAGCAAAGCGAATTTTTTTAATCTATTTTTTTCATTGTTTTATATCATAAATTCATATTAATTTATGAAATTGGAATTGATATTGCAGTAATTTTTCTTCTTTTTAGGGTTTTAGTGAAAAATAGAATCAAATAAATAATTTGGTTGGATGATTTTTTTTTTTAATATTCAAGGACCAAAATGAATGTGTAGATATAATTTAGGGACTGATTGTGAATTTTTGAGAATTCTTTATGAATACTTCAAGATTTCTATAATGATAATAAATTAATAATTAATATAATTATTTTTTTATTACCAATAATTTTTTAGTTTTATCCTACTAAAAAAATGGTACTTAAATAAAGTAAAATTCTCAAGTAGTAACTTGAGTTTGGACATAAGTACAAATGAGGAAAAGGAAAAAAAAAAGAAAAAAATTCACTATTTATGGCATTTAGTGAATCTAATCAAGTGATCACTAGAATAAAAATGAATGGATGGATGAGATTCAATGATGAATAGATAGTGTTAGAAATGGATAGATAGGAAGATAGATCCATGCAACAAATGAAAAGAGAAAGGAAAGAGCACTGTTTTTATATGTAATCTTGATGTGCATTGACTTGGTGTTATGTTGTCCTTTTTTGTTTTTTTCTTATTTATTAGTTCAAATGTACCTAATGTTGCTTTGGTGGTTCTACCAACAAAGACTTGATTTTACAAAAGGGTAAAGCAAATTTATTTTATTTTATTTTAATTTTGTTATGATTATTAATGTATTTATGTTAACTTCGGTCTTTGATAATGATTTTTATTGCAATTTGATATATAACTAAAGGAATACGATTATTGATTTTTTAATGAGGTAAAATACAATGAAATTAGAAAATTATTTCACTAGTCGTTTCTTCAATGGATTTTTTTATTGATCAAGGAATAATAAAATAAAATAAAATTATCAAATATTTTGAGTCAAAGTCTCTCGGACTTATAAAGTTGAATAAAAATACAAACTATAGAAACTATATTAAATATTTTGAAATCACAAAGATGAAATTGAATATTGAGATAATATAGGGGGAAATTAAATAATGATTTTTTTTTTATGGTAGATGACAAAAGTCATCTATTCAAGTCAGCTCGTTATCATCATTACTTCTAGAAAAATTTAAACTTATGATTAACTTCTTAAATGTCTCACATTTACTTTTCACAATAGTGCCTTACCACTGGACTATGAGTCTTTTGGTACAAATGATTATTTTATTTTTATATAAATATTTATTTATGAATATTTTTTGGACTAAGAGAAAAGGTGAAATATTTCAAAAATAACTCATTATCAAAATAAACTAATATTATAATTTATGGGTATAGCTAATTCTAAAATCAATTTTCTTTATTGTCATATACATCAATTTATTTTTTTGAATTCTTTGAAGTTTTTTTATTGTTTAAATATTAAATTTAGAATTTTTTTTATTCTTGAAAAGTCAATTTTTCAGTGGGTGCATCTACAATATGTTTTATGATCACTTGAACAAATCCTTATTTCTTTTAAATTAATCTTTTTCCTATGAATTTGTTTTGAGATCAAAATTTAATTCCCCCTATGATTAACTTTTTGATATTTTGTTCAATGCAATGCACAAGCTTGATTCTATGCCTGCTTCTCATAAAAAATCATACTAATTTATTTTATGATCACAACAAATGATTTTTTTTGACAAAATGTAACAACTGCATTTGAGGACGTGCATAAAATATGGAATAAACTCAATAAATATTTGTGGCCTCATCTTACATGATCTTTGGGATTTGATCTCTGGTTCTTTCTGAAATAAACACTATATGTAAGGAACTTGGTACCAATAGGCCAAAAAATCATTGTAGAAGAGTTGGTATTTTTTATAAATTTGCTCAATACTTTGCTTTTAAAAATGTAATCAACTGGATTTTAGGGTTTGCTTTTATAATTTTTATTTTTTATTATGAAAATTATGACGTAAGATTTGTGTTACAGTGCTCCGCACTATAAGATTGATAAACCATATAAATTATATGCTCTTTGTATGATTATTTCATTATTTCTCCCTATTATTTATGTGATTTCCCTAATATTGCTCAACACCATTAGTTAGGTCCATACTAAATAAACCATCTTATATATAAATTAGGTTAAACTTTAAGTAACAATATATATATATATATATATATTCCAAAAAAGTCATAATCAAATTATATTCAAACTTTTAATGAGGGAGAAGTTTGAAATGAACTTTTGGAAACCACAAGAAATAACATAAAATTTGTTAAGAAAAGAAAAAGGTAAAAGGTAAACCTCTTGCAAGGGAAACTTATTAAGGCACCTACCTAAGTTCATATCTCCTTTTCAAATTTCCACCAAAGTTCTATGGATTTCGACATTCCAACACAAGGTAACATATATAAAATGTAAAATTTTATAAATAAGTTTTATCTATTTTATTCTAATTTGTATTATTTAAATTTTATACCAAACTAATAATCACCTTTATATATATAAAGAAACCATTTAATTATTTTTTTCAATGTACCAACAAAAATCATATTAATCTCTTCACATGAACTAGCATGTAAAGGTGAAAGAAAAATACTAAGAAAGTCTGGTTTACATGTTTAATGTTTAATGTAATAATGAGATTCTCAAAGTAATGAGGTGTAGAATGCTATATGTTTAGAAATGTTATAGTAATTTTTTGTGGTCATGTTTGATTAAGAACTTATATAATTAGCTAGATGAAGAAAAAAAAACATACTGTCGGCTTTGAATCCTATAAAGAGAAGGAAGGTTTGTGGCTAGAGACAGAATCACTTAATCATTGCAGGACTACTAAGTTGCAAACAAAGCTCAAAAGAAATATCTTGTCATGTCCATCCCTAGCGTGACGATCTTATCCATAAAAGTTATAGATTCGATGAACAGAAATAAACTTATCATATCATAGTTTGCTCATGGTTATTTTGGCTAATTGATCTTCTAGCTAGTTTCCACAATTATTTTTCCTTGCATTTCTTTTGTTTGGGCAATAATAAATGAACTTAAATTTTGGTTATGAAGCATTAATCAATCATGATTTTTTGATCAAAAAAAGATTGGTTAGAAGAAATTTTGAAGACGAGTCATGCATATGAAAAAAACTCCTAAAGCACTATTTGAATTGAAGATAAAGCATGTAAGTGAATACACTAACCAATCAAATCCTAATATTTCATTACTATGTTTGATTATTCATAATAACGATGCAGTAAAGTGTTAAAATTCCAAAATACCCATAAATCCAAAATTTACAGGTGAAATATAATTTAAACTAAAAGTAATATATATCACTAAGATTATGTTCCGAAATAATTATCACCGAAATAATTATTAAAATGTGAATAAAACAAGTAATAACATGTAAATGTAAAAATGATAATTAAGCGTTAAAATTTTTAATTTTGAGTAAGGGTCAATTAAGTCTGATCAGTAAAAGTTAACGGTAAACTCATCTTAAAAAATTACATTATAAGGGTAAAATCATCCAAAAAAATTTAGCTCAAATTACCACTAGTTGGTAATTCAAGATAAACCCTTATTTTGAAAGTATGTGATTACTGAAATTCTTAGTAATATTTCACATTTGAAATTTTTTTATGACCATCAAAATTACTTGTGCTACCATTCCAAATGCGGCAATATTTTTAAATAATTTGTGATTCTGATAATATTTTTATATGACCACGAATGAAACAACTCCTAAGTTCATTTATTTAATATTATTTTCATATATGTGAAGTTGAGTTGATTTATATTATTTAAAATAGAGTTCAGAAAAAAGCAATTGGTTTTATTGAAAAATAATTCATGAAATAAAAGTTAGTTGTTTTTATTTTTTTAAAAAATTGTATTATATTAGATTCTTTTGAAAACTTATACTATGTTTTTATTCCATTAAAAACTTCATGGAAGATGGATAAGATAATCTAATAAATTTCCACCCAACTTGCTTTTCAAAAAAATATAGTAAATAAAGTTGAAACCTATTTTTTTCCCCAAGTCAAACCAATGGTTTCATTGGCATGTGCTTGTAGCATTTTTGAAGGTTGACAAGTAAGATGGCTTTGGCATGTCTTCCAAATGCACGCTTTTACTTAATTATTATTTAATAAAAAAAATTAATATTGTTTTGTAGTGGCCCTGTAAATTTATTTTTAAAATTAATTTAATTAAAATTAGTACTTAATTAATCATGATATTTATTTTAAAGTATGAATAAAAGGTAATAACAACCTCGAATTTATATAAAACAGTATTTTCTCAACCACTAAATAACACAAATACAAAACAAAAAATATATAAAAAATATTATTCCACCACTCTCCACCAAAAAAAAAAAAAAAAACTAGTAATATAACAACACCAAGAAGTCCTACGAAGAGCCAAAAGATTAGATAAAACAATATCAGACATATATTAATTTTTAAAATTTATTCTAAATATTTTTTATGTTTACCTTGCTCTCTTTCAGGACTCTTAAGAAAAAGTATAAAAAAAAAATATCTCCAGCTTTATAATGTTGTCAAATGGTAGATATATTTGCGAGGATGTCAAATGGTAAGTATATACAATATAATATACTAATGCAACTGTCATAGATACACAAATACAGACAAACATGAAATACGTAATTTCGGGAGTTTTATAGGGGGATATATGTAAATGAACCAATGAAATAAAGCTTGTATGACATAACATGTGAAGGTGGAGTTAAAGTGTATATTTATATATTGTAAGGAGGGTGAAGATTTAGGTGCACCATCCCTGTTGGAAAATGAGAGCATTGAGAGGAAGAGGGAGAGAGAGAAAGAGAGGACAATGTTGTTTGGCTAGGTTTATCCTTCACCAAAATAAATAACTCAAGTTAGGTTTACTTTCATGGGAGGTTGAAGAGTAGATTTGAATTGGATGAGATGTTATGTTTTTTGGGGTCTCTAGAAGCCCTCAATCCATTTTCATATATCTAACATTTTGGAATTTTGTAGAGGGGAAGTTACAAGAATGCTCTCACCTTATTGGTTGGAATATTTGGCATATATCCTCTTTTCTTTTGTGTTAATTTATTATTTTGGAAATGAAAAATAATGCACAAATAAAGTGAAGGGTGAAAAGATTGAAAGCTTTGAGGTTTAAAGATTAGTAAAATGCTTCCATAGATACAAACTTAAATTATAATGTTGATAAATAAATATGTATAATAATTAATTTTTAGAATAATATTAATGTTGGTAAAAAATATCATCAATTAAACAAATTAAATTTAAAATTTAAAATTTAAAATATTTATTTTATTAACTGTTAATTAAGTTAAAGTTTAATACTAAATTTTATATAAAAGTTTCATGCTGTGAAATGATTTTATTATCATTATTATTATTATTACTTTATAAATGTGATAAGTGCATGTTAGTCAAATAATAATATACGCGTGGGCTGAGAATTAATCATTCAGTTCATGCACCCTCATCTGGGCGACACGAGATTTTTGCTGTAAGTCCATATATCACAACTAGGTATCCGTTACCATCACTATTTTCGGTGAGACTTGAACCTAAGTTTTTAAATCTCCACACCACACCTTTCACAATGGGGTTAATGCAATAAATATTCACTTTTGCTATATATGAATAGCAACCAGGGAGGATTTTTTTTTTTATTATTATTAAAGATTCAAATTTCTTTCACTTGGAAAATGTCTAATAGAGTAAATGAAATGTTTTTATTCATCTCAAGGAGTGATGTGGTTGTGTGTGTGTAAATAATATACATATATTATTAATGTATGCTAATTGGAAGAATACGACAAATTAAGTAATGTTACTATTGACATTAACTCTAGCTTTAACTTCCACAACTATAATAAAAATAGATAAAATAATTATGTATTTCAAATAATATGCTGAATGAAATCACATCATTTTAAAAAAAATAAAAAATGATGACAAAAAACACGCACACGCACACAAACTGTACCAATCACCAAAAATAGTTTTTCAAAAAAAATCAAAAAGAAAAAAAAAATAGATAAATATTTAAATAAAAAAATAAATGCACAAAAGTGTATCTATCATTTACCAAAGAAAGTGAACCCACACCATCATCATCACCTTCTTCTTATTCTTTCATAATAACATGTTTCCTAAATTACAATCTCTAAGTTCCAATCAGCACCACAAAGTTTCTCCAAAGATTAAGACACTACTAGAAAAAATTCAACCACTTCTCCCATGTGTGGGTCATACATATAAAACCTCATAAGCAATCCAAACTTTGAAGAGAGGCCTCATATACAACAAACTCTTCAAATTGGTTCATAGAAAGACTTTGAATTGAGACATTGCAACAACGTGAAATTTGGTCATTTGAACTCACTCCCTTGCCTTCTTTGTCATAAATACAAAAGGTAGTAAAAGGGTGTTGTTTAAAAGCTATACTTTGTATATGGTTCCCTCTTTTGTTTTTCTTTGATTAGTTTGGTAAGATGTCAACCCTTATTGATTTGTGAGGCCTAACTGTTTTGCAACCCTATCTTCACTGTTTTTATTTATTAATATGTGAATGGCGCCGGAGTGCTGGATCACTTTCACAGGTGAGTCACACCTCATTTCAATTGATTTGAGTGCTAGTAAATGATTTAAAAGGCCATGCCAAAAGCTAGAAATGTTGGATTTTAATTTAGCATGCATGTGATATTGAATTTAAATTCAATGAATGGGCTATTTATTAATAATTGTGTATTAATAGTTATCATATTAAATTAAACTTCAATTATATGATCAAATAAGGTTTTGGGTAATTTGTGCCTCAATCCAATTTTAATAAAGTGTGGTGTTTTATGTGTAAAGACCATTAAGTAATAATTAAAAATAACAAAAGCCTATTCGTATGGTTATGGTACTCAAATTCTACATTTTATTCTATGCAATTTCCAACATTATGAGACATTTACAAGACCGTGTATCAATTTGTAAGATCGATGTGGGATCATGAATTATCTAACAATGTGTTATTAAGGTAAAATTTTGCTTATTTGTTCTTCTATTTCTAATGTTCCAGTTGATTTTGTAATGGTTTTCACTTTGAAAACAATTTTTTTCTAATAAGAAAATGAACCATTTAGCCTCACTTTCAAAGTGGATGACAAAAAAGAGAGTGATATAATGGAGGTTATTATTCTTGTATGTGTGATAGTAAGCATCTATTAGTTGATTGTGGTTACAAAAATTTTTGAAAAATATTGTTTATAAAAGATAAAATTATCAAAGTACTAGGTTATGTAATTTTTTTTAGAATACATAAATAAGATTACAAATTTTACTTTCGATGAATTTTTAATATCATTTGAGTATATGCACGTCACTACAACAAAATTGATAATTAGTGACAAATTTAATTTTGACATATTGGTTTTTCGTCACAAAAAGAATACATAATGTGACCAAATCATTATTTAGTAATTCATTTCTTTTGTTTGAGAATTTTATGTGACGATATTTTAAATTGTTACATGATATTGTTACAAAAGGTTTAGCTCCAAATGCACTTATATTTTTAGTGACAGCTTAAATATTAAGTGACAAATATAGTACGTCATTAATAAAATATTTCTTTTGTGACAAATTTTAAAATATCTTATTTTTAAACTAAATTTTATATAATGTCACTAATATTAGCATATATTATCAATGACAATTTGAATTTTTTCATGTATCTTGATTTATTTGTATGACACATAGGTTTGTCACCAATATATAAATAGTAATGACATTATATTATTGTCACAAATAAATATCACATTAAGTGATGATATTGGATAGTGTCATTATTTGTTACCAAATTTAATGACATTAATCATCTCTTACTAATAAATTTTTTGATAGTCAAATGCTAAATGTCATTGGAAGATAAAAATATTAAATGACATAAATATTCTTTTATGCTTTACTATTAATTTAGGATAAAAATATAATAAAGTTATTTATATAAACTGAAATAGATATGAGTAAGGACATAGCTAAAACTTATTTAGGTGGATCACGTAAAACGTCAAGGGGCCAAACAACACTTTTCTTTTATAAATATTTTTATAAAATATAATTTTTGATATCATGCATAACAATTTGTCGAAGGTAAGCAAACAACATACTTCTCCAAATATTTTTCTAAAGACATATTTTTTATATTATATAAATAAATTTTCCAGGGAAAAAAAACTCCAGAAAGCAAAACAATATATTTTTTTGCAAAAGAATATAAATTTTTTATGCTATACAAACCAATTTAATACCAAGGGCTAATGGGCAATAAAAAAAAAGATTGTCGCAAATATTTTTCTTAAAAATATAATTTTTTAAACAATATATATCAATTTGTACATTGTTTTACATTTTCAAAAAAAAAAAAAAATTGTGAGGAGGGGTTGTAGCATTCGCATATTAGTTTTTATTTCATTTGATTTATTTTAAATAATTTATTTTTTATTTGAATTCAAATAACTATCTTTATCTCTTTTTAAATTTTTTGAATTTTAAAAATTTTATTCGAGATATTTTAATATATATTGCTATCAATAAATTAAATTATAAGAGCAAATCTTACCATCAATGAGTAGACAATAATTTTTTTTTAGTTAAGAAACTAATATATATATAATTTATTTATTTGATAAGGGCTAAATTGTAAAAGGCTTTAGATTACTGACGTAATTTTCTATAGATATTAATGAATTTTTATAGCTACAGTACTAATTTAAAATTCAATTTTCATTGGTTTAAATCTGTTAATTTTTTTTAAATTATTACGAATTTTATTTAAAAAAAATTATTTTTTTATTGAATTTTAACGAATTTTAATTCAATAAAAGATATATCTTGTAAAAAATTGAATAATTTTAATTTATCTAAATTTAATTTAAATTTTATAAAAAGTAAAAAAAAAAATCCATATAAATATATCTCTCAATCCCTATTCTTTCTCAATTTTTCTTTTTCTTTCTCATCTTCACTAGGCTACACTATTTTTCTTCTTTTCTTGTTCATAAAATTTTTTATTGGCTTTGTTGATATTATTATTTTAATTTCTTGACTTGTTTCTAATTATATATATATATATTTTTTGTGGTGATTTTGGTTTAGTGGAGATGGGAATATTTGATTGGCTATTTCAATGGGAAAGAGATTGACATCGGCTACAATCATTATGTTAAAGGCTTCTTGCCAAAGGTTAGCCATTAGCTTCTTGTATTTTTTGATTAATTTATATATATTCTTTAATTATTATTGTTTTATAATAGAATATTGTTATAATTTTGATACTTGTTTGATTAGCACTCTAAGTTGTTAAAGTTTGTCACAAATTAATTAATTTGTGGTATGAGTATTCTATTGTGTTTATTATTAATTTTTCAGGTGTGTGTGTCTATATATATATATATATATATATATATATATATATATATATATATATATATAACTTTATTTTTGTTAATTTACTCTTCTTAATAATTAATAATTATTATTTTAAAAATATTTATTTCAGGTTTTATTAAGGCAAGTTTTGCATTAACAAAACATCATAAACACCATCGAGACAAGAGTTACATATGATTTACTTAAGAATTCTAAGTTTTTAATGTTATTGGAACATTTTTTGAAATTGAAAATTGTTAATCCATAAGACTAGCTTATGATTGTAAATTATGATAAATGTGTTACTTTTTTTTTAATAACAATATTGATTTAATTTTATTTACGATATTTTATCAGAAATAAATTTTTTGATAATTTATATAACTTGTTAAAAAATATTCACTAAAATATGTCACAAAAACATGATTGTTTGTGACACTAAAAATATCACAAATTATATAATATTCAATTAATTGTGACATTACAAATTTTGTCACCTTAATTGAATGATCAATGTATTTAATGACGAAATATCTTTTATTAGTGAATGACTTTCATCATCACGAAAATAGACTTTTGTCACTAAATATTATATTTTTTAACAATATATAGTGACATTCAACATCTTTTATGACGCTATTCTATTAAAAAGGGTGACAAATATTTTTGTTATTTATTATTTGAAAATCAAAGAAATGTCACAAATGATAAAACTTTAACTCATATTTAGTGACAATTTCATAACATTTTATGACAGCTTAGCACAATGTTTTGTGATAAAAATGCATATCATTAATGATTATAAAATATGTAACATATAACAATTTTGTCACGTAAAAGGTATCATTATGTGACGAACATATAAATTGTCACATTAACCCTTTAGCGACGTCAAACCTTTTTATGCTCTTGAGTGAATACAAGGAGCAAATATGCAAAAGCACAATAAATTAAGATCACAAAACAATCACTTAAACATACTACAATTTTTACGTGGATAACTCCATCAAAGTGAAGGATAAAGCCACGGGAGGCTCCACTATAAATTAATAATGTCTACAGCAACCACAAACATTCACAAGTGTGTTATACCAAATATAAACAACTAGAGTTTGAAATGATAAAAGCGAAGCACAAGACTATAGATAAATGAACAAAGGCTATGGTTCTAGTAACAAGGGATGACCTTCCTGACCTCAAAATTCATTGCTCATAATATACCTCCAAGGGTCTTCTAAATTGTGACCAAAATTCGGCCCAATTAGATCACAAGTGTTCTTTCGATCATAGAGTTAGACTAAACTTGTTAGTGCAAAACTCGACCAAGAATAGTTTATGTTTAAAGAGCTCTTACCAAAAAATCTAGCCATGAAAACATATCTCCGCCATTTAGAATGAAGAACAGTAAGACCCGAACATACCCACACAAAATCAGTTTGATTAGACAACAAATGATCCTCCAATTACTAGGCCGATCAAGTTGGCTATAAGATATGTTCTCTTGAAATCTCTCTCTTTTTTTTTGTTTTTTTTTTGAGTGGCTATAGAATAAGGTAATATACATAAAATAGTTTGCTAGAACAATATTATCATAACCCTAATATATTTTCATAACATGGGCCTCACAAAATTTGGACTTTCTCCACATAGGAAGCTAACCCAAGAGTAACAATTCTCCTCTTCCTGACTATGTAGAGGAGATTGCCAAATCGACAACCCAAAGATAGACTTCAAACGTCAATTTTGATAGTGCTTTAGTACACATCATAACCATTACCATTAGTGTGAATTTTTTCAAGTTTAAGTTATTTAGAATCCACAGCTTCAAGGATACAGTGATACCTCATATTAATATGCTTCGATCTTGCCAAGGTGAATTTCACTTTCGTAATCCCAAAATAGCACATACCACTTTTGAGTGAAAACAAGCTCATTTAAGAACTTTTTCATCTAAGCAATTTGTTGTTGGCTTCAATAACCTTAATAAACTCAGCCTTAGAAGTGAACCATGCCGTAGCTCTTCTTGCTAAAGTAATCAAATACCCAAAAGTGGACTTTCACAAGTCTATATCTCCAACTAAATCAGAATCATTATAGTCAGTAATAATTGGGTTTTCACTCCGAAAAGCAGAGTTTCAAACTATAAGTATTATAGAGATACCTCAAAATCCACTTTATTGCATTCTAGTGTTCATCACCCAGAGTAGAAAAAAATCTACTTAATGTTCTAACTACCTAAGTTCTATCTGAAGACATAGAGAGACGAATGTATAAAAATAGAGAAAATAGAGGCTAGGGATTTCATGTTCGCATTGCTACAAAAAAAAGAGCATACATATATGAGGTTTTATATGCTAATATATCCTTATATATTAACATAATACTAATATATGCTAATATATCCATATATACTAATATAGCAATGCTAATATATCCTTATATACTAACATAATTCTAATATATGCTACTATATGCTAATATCCCCCCTCAAACTCACGATGCGATAGCGATAAGCATCGAGAGTTTGTCAGATAAGAAACGGAAGCGCGAAGCCGAGTGTGCTTTTGTAAAAATATCAGCAATCTGGAGAGAAGAAGAAATAAACGGCAATGTGATGGTGCCAATCTGCAGGTGATGGCGAGTAATATGACAATCAATCTCTATATGCTTGGTGCGCTCATGAAAAACTGAATTACGTGCAATCTGAATAGCACTCTGATTATCACAATGTAGCGGAGTAGGGTGATAAAGAGAGATACCCATATCAGCAAGCAACCAACGTAGCCAAACAATTTCATAGGTAATCGAGGCCATGGCACGATACTCAGCTTCTGTAGAAGATCGAGAGATGACATCTTGTTTCTTACTCTTCCACGAAATAAGTGAGTCACCGAGAAAAATACAAAATCCAGTAGTCGACTTGCGATCCGTAGGATTACCAGCCCAATCCGCATCAGAGTAAGCACGCAGCTCTAACGATGACGTAGAAGGAAACAAGAGGCTCTGAAACTGAGTGCCTCGAAGGTACCTGAGAATACGAAGCACGGCAGCCCAATGAACTGTAGTAGGAGCAGTGACAAACTGACTAACCACTTGAACAGCATGGGCAATGTTAGGGCGAGTCACAGTAAGATAAACCAAGCTGCCAACGATAGTACGATAAAGACTGGAATCTACCAAAGGAGTATCATCCGACGGAGAGTATCTAGCATTAGTCTCAAGGGGAGTATCAACGATCCGACTATCAGTTAGTCGAGCACGCTCAAACAGATCAGCTATATACTTTGATTGAGATAAAAGATAGCCTTTCGAGGAATAGGCAACCTCAATTCCCAAAAAATAACGTAGCATACCCAGGTCTTTCATAGCAAAGCAACGTGCTAATTCAGACTTCAAAGAGTTAATTCCATCACAATCATCACCAGTAATAATCATGTCATCAACATACAAGGATAATAGAATACGACCTGCCATTGTACGCTTGACAAATAACGCTGAATCATGGTGACTAGGAACAAAGCCAAGCGAAGTGATCACAATGGAAAACTTCTCAAACCAGGCACGTGGTGCTTGTTTAAGACCGTAAAGAGCTTTACGAAGCTTGCAAACTTCACCTGATTGATGAGCAACACCAGGAGGAGGTGTCATATAAACTTCTTCATGAAGATCGCCATTCAAGAAAGCATTCTTGACATCCATTTGAGATATTCTCCATTGACAAATGGAAGCAACGGCAATCAGAGTACGAACAGTTGTCATTTTGGCAACAGGAGCAAAAGTTTCTTCATAGTCCATACCGTACTCTTGGGAGTAGCCTTTAGCAACAAGTCGGACCTTGTATCGTTCAATGGATCCATCAGATTTGGTTTTAATCTTGTACACCCAACGAGAACCAATGGCATGTTTTCCGGGCGGTAGCGGAACCAAATCCCATGTACGAGTTTGGTGTAGAGCAGTAAGTTCCTCAGCCATAGCAGTCCGCCAAAGAGGATCACGAACTGCCTCTCTGTAGGTCGAAGGCTCAGAAAGACGATGAACAGATGAAACAAAAGAAGCAAATGAGGTAGAATAGGATGAATATTCAAAGTCAGGTAGTTTAGTGGACTTACGGATACGAGTGGACTGACGTAGAGGAGGATTATCCACATTCTCATCTGACAACTGGGTGGTCGTAGGAGCAGGGACATCAGAGGTGGATGTTTCATGAACCAAAGTATCAGACAGAGCTTCAGAGGAGGATTATCCACATTCTCATCTGACAACTGGATGTTTCATATGATGGGAACTAGCAGGAACAGAAAAGAAGGGTATATGCTCTAAAAACACAACATGACGCGAAACATACAATTTTTGACTAACTGGATCAAAACAACGATATCCCTTTTGACCAACACCATAACCCAAAAAGACACACAAAGCAGACCGAGAAGACAATTTACTACGCTCAACATGAGGTCGTAGAACAAAACAAGTACAACCAAATACGCGCAACGAGGAATAATCAGGTGAATGACCATACAACTTCTCAAAGGGAGACAAACCTGAATTATGAGAGATTGGAATTCTATTGATCACATGAGCAGCAGTAAGGACTGCTTCTCCCCAAAACACACTAGGAACCTCAGCTGACAACAAGAATGAACGGGCTGTTTCAACCAGATGACGATGTTTCCTTTCGGCAACACCGTTTTGTTGAGGAGTGTCTGTACACGAAGTTTGGTGGATAGTCCCATCAGAAGCAAGTAACTGAGAAAATTCATTAGAAGTGTATTCACCCCCCAAATCACACCTAAAGCATTTAATGACAGATGAGTGTTGGGTCTTCACAAGGGCTCGAAAGTTACTGAATATGGTAAGAAAATCAGACCTATGTTTCATAAGATAAACCCAAGTATAACGAGTAAAATCATCAATAAATGAAACATAATATCTAGAACCCCCTTTGGTGAGTACCGGAGAGGGTCCCCATACATCAGAATGTACAAGATCAAACGGTGCAAAGGAAAGAGAAATACTTTGATAAAAAGGCAAGGCTGAAAATTTAGCCAGTTTACAACCACTACAATCAGAAATATCATAACTATCCAAATGATCTAAAGCTCCTGTAGAAGCCAAAAACTTTAAACGAGACGCAGAAACATGACCCAAACGAGAATGCCAAAGATAAAAATCAGAGGACGAATGACTCAAACGAAAAGACGACAAATCCACACTAGAGGCAGCAACATCTGATAACTTGAGCTCATCCAATACGTAGAGTCCCCCTTCCCTACGGCCTGTCCCAATCACCTTCTGAGAGCGCGGGTCCTGAACATAACAATTGGTAGAAGAAAAAAGAACTGAGAGACCAGAATCACATAATTGGGCAACAGATGCAAGATTTAAAGTTAGACTAGGAATATGGTACACATCTGAGAGAGATAAACGGGATGTGCGAACAGAACCAATTCCTGCCAATGGCATTGAGGTACCATCGGCAGTCATGACAGACAAAGATGGGGCAGAATTAACAGACATAAAGGAATCAATATCAGGAGACATATGATGAGAAGCTCCTGAATCCAATATCCATGAGGAAGAGGATGTACCTGAGGTGCCACATAAAGACAAACCTTTTTGAGAGGAGGCCGACATGGCATGAGGCTGAGAAGCAAGGAATTGTTGAAACTGCTCAAACATATAGGGATCCAAAGAAGGGGTAGCAAGTGCATTGTTGGACATAGGTGGACGATGCATCCATGGAGCAGTCTGCAGCGGGCGTTGTTGTTGTTGAAGTTTGCCTTTACTCAGCAGTTTTGGACACTGAGCCTTCCAATGACCCTTCTGCTTGCAGAAAGCACATTCATCCTGAGAGACTTTAGTAGTTGATCTCTTTTGGTTGCTAGGTGGAGATTGTTGTGAGGCAACAAAGACAGATGGAGTCATAGATTGAGTCATACGAAATTCCCAAATCAACAGAAATTGAAAAAAAAAAAAAAAAAAACCCGAATCGACAGGATCTAGTCAAACCAATATTAGCAAAGACAAATCAGTGGGAAAATTTCTTCAATCAAACAAAGAGAAGAATCCATTAACCTCTCTCTGATACCATGAAGACATAGAGAGACGAATGTATAAAAATAGAGAAAATAGAGGCTAGGGATTTCATGTTCGCATTGCTACAAAAAAAGAGAATACATATATGAGGTTTTATATGCTAATATATCCTTATATATTAACATAATACTAATATATGCTAATATATCCATATATACTAATATAGCAATGCTAATATATCCTTATATACTAACATAATTCTAATATATGCTACTATATGCTAATACTATCCATTCGAGTGCTAACCATTATATACATTAAGCTTCTGATTATAGATGAATAGAGAACTTTTTGCATATATTCTTTTTCTTGCTAACTAGATGAAGAATGATTGACACTCAATTTAATGGATGTAGCAAAGGGTGTACCTACAACTTTAGCCTTAGCTATACTACACTGTTGAAGCATCTTCTCGATATACTTTTCTTGAGAAAGCCATAACATCTTGCATTTCTTGTCACCAATAATCCTTATACTAAGAATGTGCTATACCGGGCCCAAATCTTTTATTGTAAAATAATAACTCATCTCTTTCTTCAAATTGTCATCTCTGAAAAAATTGGGACCCATAATAAGTATGCCATCAACATACAGTAACAAAATGATAGAGTCAGTATCAAAGAATTTCTATACATAACTACAATGATCCAATGTAGTCTTCTTATAGCCCTATTGAACCATAAATGACTCAAATTTCCTATAACATTGCCTTAGTGCTTGTTTCAAGCTATATAAGCTCTTCTTTAGCTTGCACACAAACTCTTCTTTCCTTTTCACTACAAACACTTTAGGTTGTCCTATGTAGATTTCTTCCTTTTAATCATTATGGAGGAAGGCTATCTTCACATCTTTTTGTTCAACTTTTAAATCATGGCTAGCAACGAAACATAGGATAACTCAGATGGAAGATATCATAACCACTAGTGAGAAAATTTCCTCAAAGTCAATCCATTTTTTTTTACCAAAGCCATCGACAACTAATCTAGCTTTGTACCTAGGACGAGAAGAATTCTTTTCATGCTTCACTCTGCAATTCTATTGATTCTTCAAGGCTTTTCTAACTTTCAAAAGCTTTACCAATTGATAAGTATGATTGCCTAGTAAAGACCGTATCTACCTTTCATGGCTGTAATTTGTCTAGCCTTCTACTCACTTTCAATTTACTCTTGACATCATTCAAGTTTCTCCCCACCAACCAAGAGTACATAATCAGTAGATGAGTATTGGGTAGGACTTAGTCTCTAATAGATAGCCTAAATGAATTTTTAGGTTATTCAATAGGAGCATCTATTTCCAACTTCATGCTCACCCTATTTTGATCATTCTGAGCTTCATACTGGACATCATCTAGAAGGCTCATTTACTGGAGTTGGATCTAAATTGATTATGCTACAACTAGCTTGGCACTCTGACCTCTTTGGCTTATTAATATCTTCAATGATTTGATCCTTTACAAAAACCATATCACGACTTCTGACAAGTTTCTTCACAACTAAATGATAACATTGACAACCAAACTCATCATAGCCATAGCCAATTAAGATATATTGTCTTATCTAGGCATCAAGTGTAAATCTTTCATCTTTATGTACATATACAAAACATTTGTAGCCCAATACTTGTAATGGTCAAAGGACATATCTTTTCCATACTGCATCTTGTCTGGAACATCAGCCTACAAATTAATAGTAGAAGTTAGATTAATGACATGTGGAACAACGTATAAAGCCTCAACCCAAAATGATCTAGGTAAGTTTGCATTCGAAAGCAAGCATTGGACTTTTTCTACTAAGCTTCTATTCATCCTTTCTGCCAAACCATTCATCTGAGGAGTCTTGGGAGGTATCATCTGATGTTTAATACCCTACTCTTGGCAATAAGTGTTCGATATTTACCACCATTCTTAGTATGGATACATTTTAGCTTCTTCTTTGTTTCTCTTTCAACATAGCTTGAAATTCTTCAAAGTTGTCAAGTACTTGATTCTTTGACTTCAAAGAACAAACCTAAAGTTTCCTTGACTGGTCATCAATAAGCATCACAAAATAAAGTGTGCCTCCAAATAATTTTACCATCAAAGGACCACAAACATCTAAATGTATCATCTCAAGAACCTTCTTAGGTACGGAATGATGCTTAAAAGTAAGTATTCTTTGTTTCCCAACAAAATAATGGAAACATCTATTTAGCCTTGCACCAGTTAGACTAGAAAGCAAATTCTTCATTGCTAGACAATCAAGAACTTTCTGGCTAATTTGACTTAACCTCCTGGGCCATAAGTTTGAAGAGCTATCATTCTTAATTACATTTATGTGGTTGTTAGTAATTGAAGCATGTGTATAAAACAATGATAAAAACCCGATTCCTAGATTATCAAACAATTTAGGAGTTCCAATTCTTCAACAGCTGTCAAACAAATACATGAAGCTAGAACAGCTTGTGTGGCACTGTAGAAAGTATAACTTTAAGCTCAATTTTCCCATCAATATGACAAACCAAGAAACCAGCACATGATATCTACCTTACGTACACACAATAGATAATAAATAGTACTTTCTACATTATAATAAAAAAAAAACAAACATCACATAGCAGCATTATCATTTTTTAGAAGAGGAAATAGAACCAAAATGCACAAAAGAAAGCAACATTTCATCAGATCCTCCTTTGAACCAAAACCAACAAATTAACATATAAATAGAAACCCGACGCTTTATCACATATCAGCATATTTCTTCTGAATTGCATCAATAAACATCTTCAGACTTTGTTCATGAAGTTGAAAACTCTCAGAACGAAGCTTCAGCGTCTTCACAAAAAAATCTTTCCACTTTTTCTCCAATTCATCCAAAATATGTTTATCAACCAGCCCTTGCTTCACCACCTCCTCAAACATCAACTCCTCCATCCCTTCCAAAGCCATCTTTAGGAATGGAAACAGATACAGCTGCGGTACTGCACCACTATTCTCAAGTTCATTGCTTTATTCATCATTTTCTTCATGATCAGAACCAGGCTGCACTAGATCAATTTTCTTGAGTTCATTGTTTTCCTCACCATCTTCTTCATGATCAGAGCCATGACTTACATCATCCTCAGTTGTACCGAAGGCCATAATAGCTAACTTCAAATGTTTGTTTTGAGTCATGTTGTAGCGGCTGGCTTTGTGCTGAAGACGACAAACTTTGTTGTAAGCTTGTCGAGGAGTCAGTTGGGGAGGTAAGAAGACACCAATTGTATCCATAAAATCATTGACCATTGAAAATGACACCGGAGAACTGATGATCTGCCGGAACTGAACAGCAGCTTGCAAGAGAGCATAGGTGTTATTATCTGTCCATATAAATCAATCAACTTATCATTTTATATGAATCGGTTTGTAACATATTATTTTTTTTATGTGACTATATAATTTAAGTTAAACAATTATTATAATAAAAATTTAAAGAAAGCAACATTTCATTAGATCCTCCTTAGAACCAAAACCAACAAATTAACATATAAATAGAAACCCGGCGCTTTATCACATGTCAACATATTTCTTCTGGATTACATCAATCAACATCTTCAGACTTTGTTCATGAAGCTGAAAACTCTCAGAACGAAGCTTCAGCGTCTTCATAGAAAAATCTTTCCACTTTTTCTACAATTCATCCAAAATATGTTTGTCAGCCAGCCCTTGCTTCACGACCTCCTCAAACATCAACTCCTCCATCCCTTCCAAAGCCATCTTTAGAAATGGAAACAGATACGACTGCGGTATTGCACCCCTTTTCTCAAGTTCATTGCCTTCTTCATCATTTTCTTCATGATCAGAACCAGGTTGCACTAGATCAATTTTGTTGAGTTCGTTGTTTTCCTCACCGTCTTCTTCATGATCGGAGCCATGACTTACCTCAGTCTCAGTTGTACCGAAGGCCATAGTAGCTAACTTCAAACATTTGTTTTGAGTCATGTTGTAGCAGCTGGCTTTGTGCTGAAGACGACAAACTTTGTTGTAAGCTTGTCGAGGAGTCAGTTGGGGAGGTAAGAAGACACCAATTGTATCCATAAAATCATTGACCATTGAAAATGACACCAGAGAACCGATGATCTGCCGGAACTCAACAACAGCTTGCAAGAGAGCATTGGTGTTATTATCTGACCATATAAATCAATCAACTTATCATTTTATATGAATCAATTTGTAACATATTATTTTTTTATGTGATTATATAATTTATGTTAAGCAATTATTATAATAAAAATTTAAAGAATAATGTCCACTACTAGAACTACTTAAAAAAAATTTTAATTTCTTTTTTGTTGAATAAATATTTGATTTTAATTATTTTTTAAAATAATTTTAATGTTGGATTATAATATATTCTATATATCTATATTAATAAGAGTATGTTATTAAAAGATAATGTTCGTTATATGAATTAATGAAATCTAGGCTACTCTTTTCCATCCAACACTCTTTTCCTCTTGACCCACAGTTGCTCACCGCCTCTTCTCCTACTGTTACTAACCACCAATGCTTGATCATTTGCACTCGCCCACTACCTTTGCCTTGTTGAGTAAAAGATAACCCTAACCCAACCTTCCATCAGATATACACTTTCTGATTTATATTTCATTGATTTGTTATTATTGTTGACACTTATATATGATCTATATTCATGAAGTTTGGCTTTTAACTTAGTTAGCTTTTAATTTCTATTATTTAGATGGATTTTAATTTCTCATCCATTGATCGGCTTTATCATTGATAATATCTACCATTTATGTTTTCAATTAGATCATAAGTGCAATACTATGAGATACTGTCAATGATTGTTCTGTCTTATTCACAAATAATAATGAGAAAGCATTAAATAATGTATGTTTTAGATATGTGAGATACTGTCCAAATATATTTCATAGATGGACCAATAAATGATTAGTAAGAATAACCATTGATGTGGTTTTCTAATATAAAAATAAGTAAGCAAGAAGCAAGATCCTAGATTAATCTCCATAATAATACAACATAATACTTATTATGGGAAACACTAAAGTAAAAAAACAAAATGTATGTGAGTGTGGCACTAATTGTAAGCATAAGTAAACAAGGAGATTAGAAGCATATGATTGCCACATCATACTATATAGAAATCATTCCTTTATGCAATATATCACTCTTTTGTGTAATATACATTGACCTTATAATAGTGATGAAAAATTTAAAATTATACTCTTTTGCATCATTATGGCGATAATTCTACCAAAAATGTATTTGAGGATATTACATATGAATAATCATCAATATTGGATCTGAAATAGCAAATCTTCATTCATGGTGGTAACTACGTCACATCCATGCACATATCACAGGTTAACTCCATTAGCCAAAAAAAAAAAAAAAAAACATACATTTCATGCCTTTCATCATTTAAAATTTAATTCATAAACCCATGTTGTCATGCCTTGAACCCGGCTCACCGGACTCGGTATGCTGACAAACAGCCGCACACCTACAAGGCCGAAACCAAGTAGCATGCAAGGCCTCAAAACCTGTTCTCAAGAATCACAATATCTAACAAGGAATGCAAATTTAGGAACATAAGAACAGAGTTCAACATGAAAGAATCAGACTAAGAGTTTCGCAAAAACAATACAAAGTTATTCAAATAAAACCTAGGCCTATAATAAACAGAATTTATTACATGCTAATTACTCGGTGATTGCCCAACAATCCCCTCTAAGCTATACGCCACTCAACTCTACTTCTAATCTGAAAAGAGATATCAACAACATTTATGAGCTTGACAGCCCAGTAAGCACCCACTAAAAATATAGGAACCATTTACAAAAATCATAATTTATCAAAATAAAAAATCAGAAATCAAATTTATTTCAAATAACATAGATGTTAAAAGATGAGTATATAGGTCCCCCAAACAACTATTGCCAAAACAAAATAACAGAATTTATATATTTATCCTTGGTGACCCGAGCCAAAATATTAGAGGTCATATGTTTGCCCTCGGTGACCCAAGCTAGAATTATCAGAGGCTGTTATTCTTCACCGATGAAAAGTAGTGGGAAACTATAGTTCTAGATCAAAATACATGTCGACATGGTCTGTGTTTGCCTCCAATAACAGGGTTATTGCAAAGTTAATCTAGGAACCACGAGTATTGTGTCAAAATATTTATTTATCCAAACATTCAACAAAGTCAAAATACCAAGATTCAAATGATCCCAATTTCACTAAAAATATTTCCATTTATTTAAGAAAACAAATATCTCACAGTGAATTTCAATAAACATAATTTAATGAATAAAAATAAAAATTATAAATAGAATAATATTAAATATCAAAGCTTATAAGCAGCAGTAATAATATAAACTAATGATAATAATTTCTTTTTCTTTTGTTTTTGGCACTTTTAGAGATACATAAAAATTAAAACTTTTCGAGTTTATACATATAGTATAATTTTTATATGCGGATACTTACCTGTCTAACTCCCAGGACTCTGAATTCACACCAATCAAGTTTCTTGGAAAGTCCTATATTTTGGAATAACCCATCCTAATTATAGACAAAACAAATTCTAAAATTCACACTAATGCAAAAACATTTTCAAGACATTAATGGAGCTACAAAAGTCGAGACTAATAACCAATTCCCCTATGATACTTAAGATTGAAATCAGCATAGCTTTGCAAACTAACACAAATAAAAAATTTCAATCTTCTGAGAAAACTAGACATCTACACTTATAACATATCTAAAACTCCCAATAATTTGAAATCTATAGAATTCAAGTGATCACTTTTAAAAATCATAAACATGCAACTAATAATTTTAGATATGCCTTTTCTAATAAAAATATCTCACAACATATAACTTCAAATATGATTAAACTTTAGGAGCATATAATTAACTCAAAATTAAACAACTTTTTTTATTAAACATGAGTCATGATTCAACTTCTAATATCCTCAAATTCTCTGATCAATCTTCATGCTTCCTGCAGAAATGCCATTAAACACATCTACAAAAATCTAATCATATCTCACAAATTATAGAGGTGAAAATTCTAAAATTTCGTAGAGCCAAAGATAAAATCATTTTCTACAACTTCCTTATATAAATCTAAATCTAAATCAAAACTTACAATAAAAAAATTAATCAAAAACTGTTCAAGGGCGGCATAGAAATCCTGTTTGTGTAACCAAAGTTTAAAGCATATAATTTATAGGATACTTATGCACAAATTCTGAAATTTTGCAGGTAGTTAGCCAACATCAAACTCTACGAGTTTTTTTATCTACTCTCCTCCAAATTCGGCCTTTAAGACCTCTAAAATTGAAGAGGGGTTTATGCTATTATCAAAAATGAAAATCTGAAACATATCAAATTAATCTTAAACTCCTCAAACAAGAAACTAACCTAACCCATCAATTAGTAACATACGACATTAATAGATCAAGATCTAGAAAACAATAATAATAATTCTATAATTTGGCCAAAGATCCGAGGAAGAGGATGCTTATCTCACAAACAACAGTGAAGCAATCCTCGACGACGAGAACCTTTTCCCGTCCTCGCCGCCGACACCACATGCAAAAAAAAAAAAAAGAGAGAGAGAGAGAGAAAGATGAAGATAGGTCTCTCTCTATTTTCCCTAAACAGAGATCTAAAATTGAAAGAGGTGAAGAAATGATTCAAAACAAAAAACAAAATCAACGGCTAGGATTAAAAATAACATAAACTGCTAGGATTTAATTAAGGGATGGAGCTCACAATCTCCCCTCCTTTAAAAGAGTTTAGTCCTCCAAACTCAAATTTGATCAATCATAGCAGACTTCTAGTAAGATTTTGATCATGTAAAAGTTTGAGTGTCATAGGATTAGCTAATAAGATTCAAAGAGCAAGGGATTCAAATAGAACTTGACTGTAATATTACCCCATATTTCAAAAACCGTACTAAGATGGAAGTAAAAGACCCTTCTTGTAATTTACACAACTTTACAATAGCTTCCTCAAAGTAGCATCAAAACCATAATAGAAATGGTGGTTTAGTAAAATATCCTTTTCCTTATCAACATCAACAATGCAATAGACTTTTTATTACCTTAGCAATCACCAAGTATTCACAAACCTTAAGTTTGCTTTATTTTTTTCCTTAAAATCAAATATTTTTAGAGTCTAACCATCAAAATTAACTAAATCTTCAAGAACAATATTATGGTATGAACCTTTACATCCTTTTTTTTATGACATTACCAATGAGGATTATATTACCTTCCATGTACATAATGATTCTCTTGATAACCATTAATTCACTAAAAGCAATAAAACTAAACACACTAAGATATCATATATATTAATCAGAACCTCTTCATAGCTTCAAGAAAACCAAAGAAAAAAAAAATCAAATTAAAAGAATTTTTCTCAAAAATTTCAATCGTTATTTCACCACTCAAGCACCAAAAACTACCCAACAAACCAGTATAGGCAAGGGATATGCACACATTAACCTCTGGGGATTTTTCCTAATTATAGCAATATTTAACTTGTCAAACATCATGATTCCTCTTTCAAATAAATTTAGACTCACCGAGATGCAAAGTGACCAAGTTCTATAATATTCTTAGCATTCCTCAAATTATGGAATCAATATGAATCTCACCCAATTTCAGCACATTTACATTCCAGGTTAGTCTTACAAGATTATGAATATCTTTCAAACTACTCATCCTATTGTAGAAATATTTTACAAAAAAGTATTTAAGACCATATTGAACAATTTTTTTATTTTGCACTTTGGTCAAGTCTTCCTCTAGAATCATGAAAAATACCATTTAATCTTCAAGTCCTGCACAACAGTAATATCCGGAGTAGACCTATTTATAGGAGAATATCTCTTAGGATACACATCTAATAAATTCAAATTTTTGTAGGCCATAATTCTCTAGTTTTAAACTTCTCAAAATTCTATCTCTATAGTCTTTAAATTTTAGCATAATTTCAGCCAGCTCAAATCAAAATCCTGAAAGTCACAATTCCAATGCTTCAATATATAACCATATAATAGCTCAACTCTAATCATTTTTTTTTTCAAATCATCAAATCTACAATTTCATGAATCATTTATCACCATCTTTATTGGTAACATCCATGGATTGTTGTGTATTAACTGTATTTCCAAAAGTGTTTGATATCTGATTCAAGTTTTTTGTTTCTTTGTTTTTCATTCCTTTCTCAATCCAAACATGTCCTTAGTGACCTGAAAATTATGAAAAGAAAATTCTCATTGTGCTACAACAAAATGGTGTACTTGACAAGTGAAATCAAGAGCTTGTGATTTTTCAATTGGAGTGATTTTCCAAAGTTGGTTTATACTGGAAATCTTGGGTCATATGGTTGTTGTCTTTATAGGGTTTTCGATATTAGCTTGAGAAACACATTAAGCATTGTATTTTGAATTACCTTTTTCTTTTTAAACTAGTTTGCATATTTTTTTAGAGTAAAATTTTGCTGATTTTGATTGGTTGAAGTTTATTATCTGGATTTCTCAAATGAATCTATCTTTAGTAGGTTGGATCATCTTGATAACTATCTCCAGAGAGTCCGAAGCATTTTTCTAATCAATTATATTGGCATCATGTTAAGTTTTGAAGTGTAGAATTGGATTTGAGATTCTCTATTTTAGTTTCTTTTTAATAGTTCTAGTGATCACCGATAAAGGTTTATGCTCTCATTTTCCTTTATTTTAAGTTATCTTGAGTTGCTATTTTTGGGTTACTTTTTGCCCCAAACTTTTGTAATTGTTTCCATACCATCCAAAACACCTCAATGTATCTTATAATTTAAGTCAATATTGCTCAATGTTTATATGGGTAGTTTAGGAATTTAAGGCTAGAAATCGTTTTTTTCCATTTTTTTAATAATGGCATATAAGAATTTTACTAATTTTATGTTATGTTGGTAAATATGAGCTGTATAGAAGTAAATGCTTTAGGTTTTATCACTTTTATGAAGGACTCTCATATTCTTAATTGCTTAATTTGATACCTAGTGATAGCCACAGTATTTTCTAAAACTTAAGTGGAACTAGTTGCAACATTTTGGTTGCTCACTCTTTGTTAGAAATCCTCTTTTTTAAAGAATTTCTTGCTCATGTAGTATTGTTCTTGTGATTCTCCTTCTTGTTTTCCTTATGCAATCTCCACACACACACACATAATGATTTTAGGTTGTTTTTTCTGTTCTAATAGATTACAGTTCATTACTGTTGATGGTCATTATTTTTAAAGTATGAAAAGTTATACTTGGTTATATGCCTCTTGAATTTACTATTATCTCAATTATTTAATGGTTTTGTGCATTAGGAGGTTTTTTTTGGAAGATTATATAAAGAAAAATTATATGCCTACTTAATTGTTTTGCTTTACTTGCATTTTGTTTGTAGGAGGCTCTATATCATTTGTTGAGCATGTTATAGTTTTATATTGAACTTTTTTTTAATCTTCTTCACTTTAAGTTAATATCTATTCTTGTGTGGAAATGCATAATAAGTAATGAGATGACATCTAGGAAGCTCCAAATCATTTGTTGAGCGTGGCATAGATTTGGTTAATATGTTGATTTTATTTCATCTACTTCACTTTGAATTAATATCTATTCTTTTGTAGAAATGCACAAGCAATGAGCAAGCATGTATAAGTCTTCAAATAATTTTTTAAACAATGTGACCAATTTGGATAACATTTTAAAATTATTTAATCTTCTTTGAATTAATTAATGTCTATGATTTCATGGAAATGCATAAGCACATTTATAATTTAATCTTTTATATAAGTTTCTTCTTACATGGTCTATGTCATATCATTTCAACTTGTTTGTTTAGAAAAGAAAGTGAAACATTACACACACACACACACACACACACACACACACACACACACACACATATATATATATATATATATATATATATATATATATTGTTATTTTTTTTTGCTTAATTGAAAAAAATATATTGATAGCATCACTCATGCTAAGTTGAAGTATTAGTTTATAAGCTTATCACAAGCAATTTATTTACTAATTAAAGAGAGTAAAACATTTGCTTTTTATATTTAATGAAGTATTGGTGAACTTATCACTTGTGCTATGTTAAACTTTGAATAGTAGAATAAATTAGGTTTAGAATTACATTTGAAAATAATTCTCCTCTGTTGTACATCCATAGTTATGTCTTGTAATTTATTTACTAGGTTTGTAGATAAAATTGTATCAAGTAGTAGATTTGGTTTCTTGATCTAAATAATAAGCTTCGTCATTGAATTCACTTTGACCATTCATCTACTTTTTTTCTCTATTGAATATTGAGTAAAATTTGTTATTGAATGCAATAATCAACTCTTTGCATGAATCCAATACATAATGTTGAATGTTTTATGTAGATATATAAAGTTTAATTTCACTATAAACTAATTTATTTAATATTCTTTATATTATTTATTTTTTAAAGTAAGTCACTTCATAAGGCACCCAATGCATTTGATATATTATGCAAGACTCATATCAGTAAAGAATGAAAAGGTGTTGATTCAGGAGCGCAGGCAGTTTAAGTAATTTTCTACCTTTATTAGATAATATTTGATTTACATACATGATATATTGTACATATTCTAATTAGCATTATAATTAATTGTAGGATGTCATGCGGAAGATGGTTAAGACTGCTTCACAGCTATTATCAGTTGGTTCACAACCTTCCCTACCTAATATGAATGCTATACACTTAAAGGCTTTTGGCAGAGAAAAGAAAAGGAGAGTTTATGGTCTTGGATCTTAGGCATATAACATGTATTAAGAGTCATTTTGTAGTGGTGCTATATTAGCTCCCCATCACCTTTAGCAGTTACTATTCCCCGAGAGATCACGCCTGAGATGGACGTGAAGAAGAAGATGGTAGAGTTGGAGCAACAAAATCAGTATATGATCCAAAAAAACCAGAACATACTTAAATAAATGCTCCGTGAGTGGAGGTGTATGAGAATGATGATACAATCTTGATTGCCACATGATGGACCAGGTCAAAGTTCTCAGCATCAGGAGGAGGAGGAGGAAGAGTGGGATGAGGAGGATGATGATGATGACCTCGACTTATAGATCTACTTAATCATATGTATTTGCACACACTACTATTGCTATTACTATATATGTTATATTTTGTTAAATATAATAGAATTTTTATTTTTATATCCATCTTTTAATTTTTTTACAAAATTAAATTATCAACATTAAATGTAGCAAGATAAATATTGAAATATTTTAAAATTAATTTTAATATTAAAAACATTGTAAAGGATTTGCAATGAACAAATTGTAACTGATTCAATGCATACTTGCAAACGGTTTTGCCACTAATATGGAACGGAATGGTCAGGAGACTTTGAAACAACAATGCAGTGGATTTGTCATGATTAGCATTGCAAATTTGTTGCAAAGTTACAATGAATTTGCAATGGATTTAACACTGAATTTGCAACGGAGTTAATTTGTCATAGATTAAAAAAATAGTTGCAAATATGTTGCAAATTTGCAATGGACTTGCAACTGATTTGTCACAGATCTACAACTCTGTTGCAAAAACGTTGTAAATTTGGAACATCTTTGCAACGATTTTTGTAACGGATCTATTGCAACATCTGTTACAAAGCCATGCAAGTTGGCAACTAATTTGCAATGGAACTGTTGTCAATCTATTTCAAAGTCGTGGTAAACTTTGTGACAGATCACTTTTCCATAAAAAAAAATTGTGATGAGGGAAACACTAACGGCCATAATCCATCTCAAAAGAAAGTTTGCAATGGATTTGTAACTAATTTTGCCATTTCAAATCTGTAAAATTTTTGTAGTGATAAATTTTATGTTTTTTACACTAGTTTCCCTTTTATTCCTTGATATATATATATATTGAAAATTTAACATTACATTATAGATTATATTGTTTTCACAAACTACTACTATCTTTAAACGATTTGAGAACTAATCAGTTATGAATGTATAATAGACTTATAGATGTGTGTAGATATATTAACACTAAATTCTTGGTTGGAGTCGAGTCATTCATTGAGTATGCTTGTCATCAACCAACATTTATGGATTGTGATAAAATAAGTTGCCCTTGTTCACTACATCATTTGGGATATTTGGCAGTGAATAATTCATAGCGTTTTAAGAAAACACCCCCCACTTTTCACCTTTTTCATATAAAATATCATGAAACTCATGGCACTAGTAGCCTCTCTATTTTTATGGTGTTTTACACATAAATGTCGCGATCTGTATAACTTTAGTGGTATTTTATTAGATAAATGCTGGGAGTATTCTTGCACACGTTGAATGGAATTAGGGTTTAGGATTTAGGACAAACGCTTTTCATGTATTGACATCATTTGTTTGAAATATGCCACCGATAATTGCCATAGATAACTTTTTTTATCCAAGATGTATCTTTGGCGGTGTTTCCATTAGAAAACACCACTAAGTTGTTACATTTGTCTTCAACATTAAAAATTGACTCCTAAACATAATAAAATAAGGATAAAATAACTAGGGATGGCTATCAAACATTAGATCGTAATAACTTAATTTAACACCCATGTTTAATGGCATCCACATAGCATAAGGAGTATCCAAACTCTGAGCTTAGATATCTTATGTTTATTTTCTCCAATTAATCTTGATAAATTCCCAAATTTTGTAATTTTGCTCCTTTTCTTGTCAAAACTCCGCTTTTAAGTTTAATTCTATTCAACTCTCCATCCTATTCCACAAAACAAAAAGTATAATTATAATCCATAATTGCAAGAACTGTATCAATCAAAACATAGGGAGTTGATATGAAATATGTGTACATTATGCATGCTATCAATGTTCAAATTCTCATTCTTTATCATTTTTGGACTTGGGTTTATGAGTACCAAACATGGGCAAATGCGATTTCTTTACACACACACACACACATAAAAAAAGAGTCCTTCATCTTTTCTTTCCATTTGTAATAATTTGTGCTACCCAAATAGACCATTATAATCAAATTTACCTCCATCATTCAATCAAGCAAAACACACAAATTAAAGAATTCAAAGGAGGAACACCAAGAATTGAGTTATATCAAACCCTTTTCCACTTAAATGATTGCAAAGAGCAACAATTTGTTATTCAAAAGCACAATGAATATCCCAAAATAATTGCACAAACATATGAGAATTTTATGTGGAAAACTCTTTCAAAGTGAAAGATAAAAACTACATGAGGCTCTACTATATATCAATAATATCTATAGCAATTGCACACATTCACAAGTGTGTCACACTAAATATAACCAACCATAGCTTGAAATGATAAAAAGAGAAGCACAAGACTATAGATAGAATAGCAAGAACTATGGTTATTGCAATAAAAGATGACCTTGGTATCCTCAAAATTCACCATTTAGAATACACCTCCAAGTGTCTTCTTAATTCTGACCAAAGTCAACCAATTAGATCACGAATACTTTCCAATTATAGAGTTATATCAAACTCATCAGTATAGAACACTGCTACAATAGCTTATGTTTAAAAAGCTCTATAAAAAAAAAATCCAACCATTAAAAGTAGATCCCTACAATTATGAATAAAGAATAGTAAGACTAGAACATGCCAAAAAAATCAACTCAATTGGATAACAAATGATCGGCCTCTGATTGGTAGGTTGATGAAGTTAGATGTAGAACAAATTCTCTCAAAAATCTCTCTCTTTCTTTTGTGTCTCTTGAGTAGCTACAATAAAAGGTGACATACACAAATCAAGTTGGAGGAACAATATTATCAAAACCTAATAAGTTAACATAACATCGGCCTCACAAAATTTGGAATTCATGATGTAGGGAGTAAATTTTTTTAGTGAGTATCGTACTATGTCCATGTATCACTTTGATCACCAACTTTAAATTTGTATCAAACTGAGCATTAAGCTTTGATTTGATTTCATAGGTGGGGTATTGGGGAATTTTCGACGGAGAAATTCATGACCTGGAAAATATACATGGATGACGAATGCCAACGTTAGATGATGCGTTGGAGGTGTACATGTTAGCAACTTATACATGTGGAAAGTTAGGGCCCACGTCACCTACCACATCATCTTCCTCCTCCATCCTCTCTTCTTTCCCTTATTCTTTTCCAATTATGTAACCCTAATGTTTCTACCAATCCTCATTAAACTTGGTGAGCACCGAAAAACACCGAGAGGCCCAAGGCGAGAGTACCTCTCCAGAGATTTGAATGCATGCACATCGGGAGATTGTGACACAAGCACTAGAGATCAAGGCTCACATGCCCCTCATTTGGAGATCGAGGCACACAATCGAAGTAGATTGGGTGTTAAGACTGCCGGACGTTGGAGGGCCTATTTATGGTAAGTTTTTTAGTTTATTGTCATTAAGTTTGAAATGCAAATCAATGTCATTAAGTTTTTTGTGTTATATGAATGAATACAGTTTAAATGTATAGAAACACATGATGGCAATTTTTTTTTATATTTTATTTTCGATTCTTCAGCAAAATGAGTACATGTATTTATTTGACTATAATGACAAGATGTCCAGATGATTAAATTTTCTTGTTCTTGTTCATTTGATTGTAGTGAAGATTAATGAAAAGAGAAAATTAAAGGATGATAACATGTTGCATTTCTCTATTTGCTTGGAAATTTAAGTGAATATCAATTGGGTCCTACTTCAAATGAAGTGATAGGAAATCCATTGGCTTTTCTTTTTCTCCTACTACTATGAAACTTGTGAAAGTATATGTGATTCAATCTATTTGGTATGAACTTATTTTTTCCATTTCTCTTACTGTTGTTAAATTTTGCATGAAGGATGCTTTGTATTAGTGTGTGCCTCTAGCAAGTAGAAACAAAATTAAAAGAGTGATGAATTTAAATTTAAAAAATTATAAATATTAAATAAATTTTATTAATTCAAACTTAGATTAAAATAATCAATATTTTAAAAATATGATATATACATCCATTTTTAAAAAGTTTGGTTCAGTTGTAAAATACCTATCATATCTATATAATTAGTAATTAAATTAACTAACAATTAACACTAAAGTAATAAATAATACAATTACAAAAAAATTTAACTCAAATTCACAATCTAATTCAATTATTAAGTGAAACAATTACTCAACAAATAATCTAATGAATAATCAAAATTTTCATAACAATTAATCACAACAAATATCTAACAATTTTCACAACTTTCTTAGCAAATAATCAAAAAAATATTTAACAAATATCTAACAATTATTCAACACAAATTAAATATTTTTTTCACAACAAGGGATCGCACAAAATTTAAACAAATTAAATTAGATATGAAACAAACAAATAAACATCTAACAATCGACGCAACCTACAATGATTTTTTTTAGAGATTTTTGGGCGAGTAATAGTATAGTATTTTTACGGTATTATTTTTATTTGTAAATTTTTACATGAATATCCTAAAAAAATTAATAATGACGTATTGATAAGTTCAATAAAAAAACATATCCAAATATAGAATTTAAAACAAAAATATTTGAAGATTCATGTTTGGCTAGCCATATTATTTATTATTATCACTTAACATCAATTTCATTTAATATAATAATTTTACAGTTTTTTATTTAATTTATATTAAATGTTGAGTAGAATTTAAAAAAAAATAGATAAAGAGTATATCACTTTCCATATATATATATATATATATATATATATATATATATATATATATATATATATATATATATATATATAAGCACCCTAGTTCCGCCCATGTAAGCAAGCATAGTCTATATATAAGAGCACCCCATTGCCCCCTAGTTCCACCCATGTAAGCAAGCATAGTCTTAGAATAATTAGTTCCATTTGCACCATGTTTGTTTTGTCTGATATTTGTTTAAAGAGGGGAATGGCATTTGGTTTGGATTGGATTTGGATGATTAAATTTTATTGTTCTTGTTTGTTTGATTCAAATGGAGATTAATGAAAAAACCTTAGATTTTCCACTGAAAAGAAAAACCTTTTCATTAGGCTAATTACAAGTACAAAGGGATGTTGGGAATTTTTTTGAAAGATGTTGTTGGGGATTGGCTTGCCTTTTACCATATAGTATGTTTTTTTTCCTTGAAATTAATTAATTTTAGTATTGTAGTAGTAGCACTTTATATTCTCTTGTTCCTCTTTTTTTTTATATAGATAAGATGCTATTTTAGTTGATGCTTGTTATTTCATTCTATTTATTTGTATAAATTTAATTGCACTATGTTTAATTGTCTTGCATGATAATTCTCTGGTCAATTTAATTGCAGAACCCAATTTAGAGTATTTTACAATAGTGTTCCATTGCACATGTAGTGAAACCCAGATGTGGTCTGACTATATAATAGCTGGTAATTTTTACTGTTGTTGTCTTGACAAAATATCAAGGTTGGAACTTCTAAACATGGCCAAGGAGTTGAATTTAGATATTGAAGATTGTGCATTATCATGGTTGGATTTCGTGAGTGAAACATGGGTGTAAGGGAAATTACAAATGATGCAGATGCTCCGGCAATGGCTTGCTATGCTAATTTCCACAGAGATGAACCTTCATGCCAAGGTTAGGAGGGTTGGTGCACATATAAGTGGTGATGTGGTCACTTGTAACAAGGTTGCTACAACTGAAAAACCAATGAAGTAAAATGTTGCCATTAATTTAGATGAAGAGGATGCTGGCATAGGAGGAGAAATACATAAGCAACCACTGAATAGATTGATAGATGGTGGCTTAGATATTTCAGAAAGTAGATTTAGAAAGGGTCATGATGGTTCAGAGGATGTTGATGATGATAATGCTATGGCAGATGGTGGCCTAAAGGGCGATGACTTACAGAATTAAATGTAAAAGTAATGGAGAAGTAGATGATGACAGTGGTTTCTGTTACTCAGGATACAATTTTAGTAGTGAAAAGGATGCGGGTGACAAGGGAAATGGTCATGCAAGAGATGATGCTGAAAAACTACAAAAGGTGCAATTAGTATACCAGAAGTGTATAATGAATTTGAAGAAGAAATTGAAGATGAATATGGTGCTTCAGGAGAGTTGCATTCCTGCTCTTCAACTGATAAGGAAATGATTGCCCCATCTAGGCCTAAGTATGCAGAGTTTAGTGAGGTAGTTGACATGGAAGATCCACATTTCAAGATAGGAATGAAGTTTAGAGCTTCAAACAGTTTAGGGAGACAGTAAGAAATTATGGCATTAAACACAAAGTTGTCGTGGGCTTCTCCAATTGTCAAAGGCAAGAGCACAATCTAGATAAAGTCAGGAAATTTGAGATATGAGTGTGCGAGGGACCACAATATAAGGCATGTGAATGCAAAATGGATTGCGCAACACTATCAGAAATAATTCAGACCAAATCCCTCATGGTCGATTAGTGGCATCATTCAAGCAGTTAGGACCAACCAAGAAGTTGACATTAGTAGCCTCAAAGTTTGGAGGCCAGGAGTATTGCAAAGAGGTAAATTATACAGTTTAAATTGATTCTTGAGTCACTAGCTTTTTATCTCATTTTTCCTAATTCTTTCATCATTGTTTTTTCAAGTTTGCTCGATTGTGATGAGCATGAACAAGTCAGAAGGTTGTTTGATTATAGTCTTGAACTCATGCGAGCACATCCAACATCGACTGTCATGTTCAAATGCATTGAGGCCACATTTCAATGTATGTATGTGTATTTAGAGCCACCAAAGACAAGGATTTTGGCAAATTGTTGGCCAGTAAAATCACTAGACAAGTGTTTTCTCAAGGGCTTGTTTGGAGGTCGTCTTGTCATAGCTGTGGGCATAGATGCAAATGATTGCATCTATCCCATAGCATGGGCCAGGGTGCGCAAAGAAAATCATGGCAATTTGATGCTGTTCTTGGAGCTGCTAGCTGGAGATTTTGGAATCAACAACAGTTATCATTGGACTATTATGAGTGACTGTCAAAAGATAAGTGTAGTTAAGTGTAATCTACTTAATATCATAACCTAAAGCTGAATTGTTGAGTTATTGTTCTGTTTATTTATTTTGTGTTCCTGGTTTCTCTTTTTTTCCCCTTTTTTTATTGCGTGTGTGTGTGTTTCTCTTTTTTCCCCTTTTTTTTATTGTGTGTGTGTGTGTGTGTGTGTGTGTCTATTGTATTCATGAGTCCATTTTATAGGGTTTGATACCAGCAACAGAAGAGTTGTTTCCTACTAGTGAGCACATATTCTATGTTAGGCACATATATACTAATTTTAGAAGAAAGTGGATTGGTAAGACTCTAAAAGACCACCTTTAGTGATGTTATTGGGCTTCTTATATTCCTATCTTTGTCAAAGAACTAGATGCTCTAGATGCTCTAAATGTCATGTCTCTAGAAGCATGCCAGTAGTTGAAGAAGATAGATCCTTGGCACTAGTCAAGGTCACACTTTAGAACCCAATTTAGGTGTGTTATGTTATTAAACAACTTATGTGAATGGTTTGACAATATAATACTAGATGCAAGAACTAAAGGTATCATTAAAATGAATGATATCATTAGGACAAAGCTAATGGTCAGGGTGTAAAGAAAAAAGGATGCTATAGAAAAATGTGAAAACATGTACTGTCCCAAAATCTCCAAAAAAAAATTAGAGAAGGCAAAGACACTGAGCTTTTCATATAGAACAACTTGGTTGGGAGGCCATCACTATCAAGTAGCAGGCCCTGATGGGCAATTTGTGGTCAATGTCAATGAAAACACATGCACATGTTAAAGATGACAACTGCTGGAATACCCTGTACTCATGTTATTTCAGCTATATATTACAATCATGATAGGCCTGAGAACCACATAGATGAATGTTATAGAGTTATCAAAGTTTTAGCAACCTACAAGCACATCATAAATCCTACACAAGGCAAGGATTACTGGCCTACAAGTCAGGCTTGTCCAATGAACCCACTTGAGCTTGCTCAATAGTGAAGAGGAAGGAAAACAATGCTCCAGAGAAAGGATACAGTTGAAGAGTTAGGTTACACCAAAGGGAAGGTCATCAAGAAAGGCTTGAAGATCACCTGCAGCATCTGTGGTATTGTAGGCCACATTAAAAGGTTTCATGGTTCACAAGTACATGATGCTCACCTAACAAAAACTTTTATATATTTTTTTAATTCATGTATGCTTGACTTGCGTATATCATAGGGTGTACTTGGCAGCACTTGTGGGACATCAAATAACAATGAGGTGAGTTACTAGTGTCTCATATAGTTAAATTAGCATAAAATGTGATGATGTTCTGATAGCATAAGTTGTTGAGAATGACCCAACAACAACAATTAACCCTCAAGTCTTAGAAGAATATTATCATCAGGTTTGTGTATATATGGAGTGATGCTGACCTAATTAGTTATACTTGCATAATTAAAGGTTGATCTCATGAGAGCCCAAATAAATTAATGAAACACATGAAACAGATGAATAAGATCAGAGAGAGCCTGTATGATAGGTGCAACTAACCTTAATTATTTCTGCATGTTACAAATAATTAAGTTACTATTTTTTCATAATGCCATGTTGATGTCATAAGTGGAGCTCAAGTAAATGAGGTATATAAAACAACTGAACAGGCCCAAGGAAAAGGCACAACACAGGTGTAGTTAGTTTTATTTACATGAAGCAACCAGGTTTAGTTATTTGCTCATCTCACAAGTAAATTAAACATTGATGCACATTTAGATTGATTGCATGACTGGAACTGAAGTATATCATGCACTTGGACAACCAAATAGAGCCCTCATCACAGGTCATAGTTATTTAGTAGCATTAAGCCATTTAGAACCCTAAATTAGTTATCTAACTATAGTTCCACTCCTTATAGGTCATTGACACATCTTAACAACCAATTGACACATCACAGCAAGTGAAAACATCATCTCAATATGTGATTAACTCAATAAAACAATTGAGTGCCCATTCTCAGTATGGTGTGCACATCTCATCAGTCGTCACTCAAAGGAGGGCTACAAGAGAAAAAATTATGACAAGAGGAGGGAAGAAAAATGTCACACCTTCCGGTGAGATGCAATTGCCTACTAAAAAGATAGATAAACAACATACACAAATGGAGAAAGACAAGAATAAAATGCCAAGAAGTAAAGAGCAGAAGATCTTGAGAATCTTTGGAGTAAGGTCTCAGATGAAAGAGAAGCCATTGAAAAGCAAGGAGAAAAGAGCTGCAAAGAAAAAAAAGCAAAATGTGGATTCCTCCAGGTTATGGAGGATCTTGGATTTTTTTTTTAAAGGACTGCCATAAGATCAGGTGATTGAGTTCAACTGTGGGTTTTTGGTATCTTGAGAAATGATCAAATGAAATGATACTTGTTTGGGAATTTTATACAGTTTCTACCAAATGCTATGCTATGTTATGCTATCTCATACAGTTGAATTAATCATTTTGTTTTTCTATAGTTTCTACCAAATGCAATGTTATCTCTATGCTTGGTTGAGTTCTATGAATGATCTGAGTGAATTGTAAGAATTAATTGAATGACTTGTGTATGATATTTTGACTTTGTGAATTGAAAGTATTGTCTCTACTTGGATGAGTTGTTAAATCTATATCTGCATTTCTGCAGTGTTGCAAATGTAGGGATTATGTGAATTGTAATTGGAGTTGTATTATTAGTAAAACATCAATGTTGTCTAGGTGCGTTAAAATTGTTTCTTGCAATTGATTTACAATTGTAGAATTATCTTCATCTTATTGATTTATAATAATTGTGTGACATAAATTAAAATTATTTCTTGTAATTAATTTACAATTCCAGTAGAGGTTATCAAACATTACATTTGCTAATAAGATAATTGAGATAACTACAAACTAATTTTAATTATATCTTTGAAATAAACAAAATCCCGACCACTAATTGAATTTTTATGTTAGTTGTTAAAGCTATAACTTCAAATTGTAATCAACTGACATTAAAATTGTTTCTAGCAATTGCTTTACAACTGTAGAATTAGCTTTGACTAATTGATTTGCAATGACTATGTGACATAAATTAAATTGTTTCTTGTAATTGATTTACAATGCCATTAGAGTTTACTATTCCATACGATTATATTGCTATAAAACCTTAAACATAGAATAGTATACAGAGAAGAGCAAATTGGCTTCATTTTTTTTCCCCAGCAATGACAGATGTGGAATCTCACACAGCACATCAGATGTCGGTGTTATCGGACTCCATCGGCCTGTGGTGGCTCAGCTACAACGCCAATCAAGATTTAGAGCTACATTTGGGAGAGGAAGTGAAGTAAGGCAGAGGAGAAGAGAGGATGGAGGACGAAGGTGATGAGGCAGATGATGGGCCTCCGGTGTGGGCCTTCGATGTCCACGTGTATTTTCTGGCTTCTAGGTCATAAATTTATTATCGAAAATACCCAATTACTCCTCCTGTGAAACCAAATCAAACCTTAATACCGGTTTGGTACAATTTGAAAGTTGGTATTCAAAGTGATACATGGGCATAGTACGATACTCACTCAAAAAATTTACTCCAATGTAGGAAGGTACCTAAGCCCAATAAATATAAATTTGTTATACATTCTCACCATATATATATATATATATATATACGACTTCATTAGTTTCAATCAACCATGAATTTTTTTTTTTATTTATTTTATATGTGCATTAAACTCGTGTGTCACCGACATTTAGAGGATAATTTTTTATATGGAAAGTAAAACTAAAACTTATAAAAACTTGTATACCGGTCTCCTAAAATTAGGACCATGTATAATATCTAACTGTTTATAATTAGAAAGTTTTAAAAATTTTAAAAAAATATTTTATAAAACTATAATTACAAAGTGGTTGTTACAAGATAAAAAAACTCTTCATAAAAACGACAGCCATAAAGTTTTATATGATAAAATAAGTTTTAATAAAAAAAAACATTCAAGAATTATAATTTTAGAACTTCTATAAAAAAAATATTAAAGTAATCACTAATCTTCATCATTTTGGGATTACTGAATTGAGCATATTTATTTATTTTGATTTTAATATGAACTATATATAATATGCCAAGTATCTAGCACAACAACTACTGCGTAAGTTTGAGAAAGATTCAAAACCAATAAATATTGCTTATTCAAAGGGTAAATTACATATATTATTATTACCGTAAAAATGAACAATGACAACAATATCAGAAATTGAAAGATTCCTAATGAATAAAGTCTCTAATCTAGGAACTAAAATTAGCATGCTTTTAGTATAGTGAAAATAAACACAATTATAGTTTATTTCATTATATATATATAACCACCACCTTACTTCAAAGGAAACTCTTTCTTTGAACTTGTATGAATCAAAACAATAACTTTAAAGTAACTTTATTAACTTTTTTTTAAAAGTAAAATATCATAACTTTTGGAAAGCTTCATCTAGTTTATGAGAGAGAAGAAAAAGATTAACAATGATTAAAATAATAGAAGTTTGGGTTATTTAAATAATAAGTTTACGTTGAAATTCTTGTCTTTGCGAAAAAAAAAAAGGAAAGTTTGCTTTTTATAAAACTTTCAGTTTTTTGTCCCGGAACAATGACGGGTAAATATCTTGAGTGGATACCGTAATATGACTAATTTTTACTTTGAGCATCAAACTTCAATTTATTTCATTATAGTTATCCAATTTTAATTTAATTTCGCCGAAAAGAGTACTAAGGGGTTTCCAGGAGGAATTTGATGATGTGGCAGTCGGAATTACCTCATTAGTAGCAATTTGTCACATCATCTACTAACACTTACATGACATGCCATCAACAATGCCCACATGACCACTTATTATGCAAATTAATGATGTCTATGTATACATAATAGGTGGTCACGTGGACATCATTGATGATGTGGCATGTACATGTTTGTAGATGACTAGGCAAATTGCTGCTAACGAGGCAATTCCAACAATCACATCATCAAATCCCTCCTTAGAATCCCTTGGTATCCTTTTACTGGTTGTTTGTTTGCAAGGATTGGACTGGGAATGGATTGGGAATGGGCCCAATCCGTTGTTTGGTTGGCAGTCATAAGAATGAGGCAGGATTTTTTGAGGATTGAGCTGAGGGAAGAACCTTGATTGCCATTCATCCAAACTTCTTGAAATGACCATTTTACCCTTGACTTCAATTGCTTTTCCATCCTGGTTTTCTCTTTTTTATTTGGTCTGTGAGAGAAACCACCGCCGTCTTTGATCAGTCTGTGAGAGAAAGCTGTCCGCCAGCGATGAAGGACGCCGCTGAGCACGTGATCTTGAAGGTTTGCAGTTATTTTTTGTTTTTCTTAGATCTTTCTATCTGATGTGTTCTTTTTTTATGTCATTTGTGATTGTTAGTATTTGCACTTTGTTTTTAAGAAATTTACTTTGGTGGATGTTTGTTTTGAGTAATTCTTTTTTTTTTTTTTTTTTGGTGAATCTAGTGCTAGTGAACTTATGATCCATGGTTATATTAAAACAGAAGTTCAAATCCTTGAGTTTGAAAGTTTCCTAGAAGTAGTTAAAATTTGCATTGGATGAAAGATGATAAATTTTATTAGATGAATTATGCAATGCGATCTTCATTGTTTTGCCTTTCTTCATGCAAAGGTTTGGATATTGCAAATTGTGTTGGATCTGTAGTGTGTATATTGTATAGCCACATGCCAATTGAATCATAAAACTGGCTTGAATTAAAACGTTTGATAAACCCTTAATAACTCATCATAGATTTTGATAAACCATTGATGAGTTCACCAACTCATCGATTTGAAATTTTCTTTAAAGAACTATAGTTCATTGTATAGGTAAGAATGTCTTCTGTCAATATTGAGGTTAAGTTTCTTTACCACACCTATAGAGGTGTCAATTCGGGCCAGCGTGGCGGGTCAGCCCTGGCCGCCAAAACTTACCATTTGGCAGGGCGGGGCGGGCCGACCCGCCATTTTGGCAGGCTGGCAAAATGCCAACTCAACCCGACCCACTTTGGGTTGTGGGTTGGGCGGGCCGGCCCGCCAAAAATATAAAAAAATAAAAATAATTATATTTCATAGTTCTACATATTTATTTATATATTTGACATAATTTGGCCACAATACATAAAAAAATTAACAAAATCTAACAAACTAATCTCAAAATAAAAACTTCAATTACTATTAAAAATCATTAATCCATCAAAATTATCTTAATCCTATTAAATTTGGAAAGTTTAACAAAATGTTAAAAAAAATCAATATCTTTTGCATAGAAGCCCCTCTATAAACATGTATTTACCTTTTCTAACTTTCTAATTAATTTAATAATTTTTAATTTTTTTTAATTTTTTTTAATTTAAGGGTGGCGGGCTAGCCCGCCGCAACCCGCAGCCCGCATGGGCTAGCCTGTTTAGGCCCGCCTCTAAACGAGCCTATATAAAACCAACCCAACCCACCTATTTTAGTTGGTTGGGCGGGTCGGCCTGGCAGGCTAGGCCCAAATTGACGGTTCTACACACCTACTTTTCCACCCTTTCTCAATTTTTTTTTTCTTCTCTTAATTGATTCATTTTCTTGTTTACTTTATATAAATATACAAGAACCTTAGTTTCATGCATGTCCATTGGATTAGAAAATATTCTTCGTCCAATCAAACACTCATCACCTAACAGTTAGGCCATGACAATGACTAGATCATCTAGCTAAATCAAGGTTTACTATAATGGTACAGGATTGTTATGAAAATGCTTGTGTTGTTCATCGAAATAACTTTTGTGCTTCATGTTTGATTGTTCTGGACGATATTATAGGATTGTCATGTCCAAGTGGAACTTTTTTAAACTTAAAATCTTCTACACAACATGATTGATATTCAGCTTGTACAAATGGGGAGTGGACAGAACCATGGAAATAAGCATCTTGAATGATAAATTGAACATGAATGTGTGGTCATGGTTCATTATCTAATAATGTTTTTGATGTAAAATCCACCACTCCAGAATGAACCTGTGGTAGTGTTTCTCCTTCCAAATGTAGCATGTAACTTTATCGTGACTAATATCTAACCCTTCTATTATTATCTACGTGGAAAATTTTAAGGAGAAAAAGGATCCAAGCATATTGTTCTTTTTCATCTATTGTAGCATACCAATGTTCTTTCCCATAAATTACAAACTGAAGAATGGAAGATATATACAAACATGATTCAAAGAGTCAATCCTTAGCTCTGTCTCTGAAACCTCAATGTTGTCATGGAGTGTCTGCTCAAGATTAAAAGAGAGTGCCCTAGATGATCAATTACATTCATAATAGCTTGACACAAATAACTCTGTGTGTGCACCCTCTAGTTGTATTATTTGCATCATGTACTGTTGCTCTTTCTTGAATTGATAGAGTTTATATATATGAGGTGTGTGATATTCATTGGAATTTGCGGCATTGTGTGAGTTTATATATATGAAGTGTGTGATATTCATTAGATTTTATATATATAGGTGCTATGGAGTAGCCATTGTGGAAGTGGGAGCTCAGGAGCCTGCATGTATGTACTTTAAATCCCTCTTCTATTTCACATTATATATGTATGATATGCTATATATATATATATATATATATATATATATATATATATATATATATATATATATAGCATATGATCTCTTGATATGTCTAATCTTCTTCAATTCTCTCCTTTTTTTTTTATTTATTTCAGTACAACATGCTGAATAATGGATTTTATGCATGTTATGACTAAGCAAATAGTGATGGATTTTTTATCAGTTCTTTGTGGCCATTTGTATTCCAAATATTACATGATGAATTTCCTCAACTATAGGATGGGATTTTTTTTTTTTTTGAAGTTGATGTCTGAATCATTAGAACATGTAAAAATTGTTAGGTAGGTGTATGACATTTTAGGTTCTTAATTAACTTTGGATATTGGAACACAAATCCACACAAATACAACGACAATGGCTAATTGAGTTCTTATGCATGTAATTGTTATTTTAGATATGAAGAATATTAAACAACTTCAACGATATGCCACAATGATTATGTGTTACATCTACGTACTAAGCCTCATGATCGCCACATGTGTAATCAAGCAACGAACCCATAGAAATAAAATGATTCAATAGGAGATTGTATCAACATCTACATGGCACCACAGACAATAAGAATACCTTCACCGTGTGGTTTACGAAAGTGATATAAAATGCATCAATAAGTTGCGTATGGACCGATGATGTTTCCTTAATTTGCATCAATTAATAACTACTACTGGTGGGCTATGAGGCACTGTAAATGTCGGGATCCAAGAAATGACGGCAATGTTTCCTAACATTATAGCACACCATGTCAAGAATGGGATAATTAAATTTGATTTCATCCGATCCAGAGAAATAGTAAGCTTTCATTTCCATGTTGTATTGAAGTCAATCATTCTTTGCCACGATATTCAATTGAAAAAATCAGAACTTGTACCCGAAAACTTAACTGACTTTAGATGGAAGTGGTTTAAGGTAAATAACTTAACTTTTTCCTTTTTTCCTTTTATTTTTATTTTGTTAGTGATATTTTCCCCCAACATAGTGTTGTCTAGGAGAGTTGGATGGCACACACATCAATGTAAATGTGCCTAAAGCTGATCGTCCAAGATATAGATCAAGAAAGTCTAAAATAACAGCTAACGTACTAGGTGTTTGTGATCAAGATATGCAATTTATATATGTCTTATTTAGTTGGGAAGGTTCAACTCATGATGGTTGAGTTCTTAAGAATGCCATAACAAAGCCTAATGGGTTGAGAGTTCCAAATGGTAAATAAAATGTGCCTCTAATTAAATTTTTTTTTCTATCTAATATTACTAGCACAACGGTCCATAAAAAAATGTTAATTTTTTATACATTTCTTAGGTTTCTACTACTTAGTGGAAGCTGGATATGCAAATTGCCTTGGTTTTCTTGCCCTTTTTTAGGGCAATATTATCACTTAAGTTCATGGGCCGATGGACATCAACCACACACACCTCAAGAAAATTTTCAATATGAAACATGTAAGTGTGAGAAATGTGATCGAGTGCATATTTGGTATTCTAAAAAATAGGTGAAAAATTTTATCCAGTCCAAGTTTCTATAGCATAATCACTCAACGACGTATCATTAACGTGTGTTGTCTGCTACATAATTTTTTTAGAAGGGATATGGCAGAAGACCGAGCCGAAGATGAAGTTGATAATCTAAACCTAGAGGAACAACAAGAAGATGATATGGAAAATATCATAGATGTTGAACTAATTGATGAGTGGACACAATTTAGACTTGAGATGGCTATCGACATGTATAACAGTTGGCGTTTAGGTTGACGTCTACTATTTAATATTGTGTTAATGCACACTTGTGCTTCTATGTATCTTTATTTCTCATTGGTTATTATTTTTATTAGATTGTACTCAATGTGGATTTTGGCAACATGTGTCATGAAATATATTTGGTTGGTAATTTATAATTATGTTATTTGTGTTTTGTGTGGCACTTGAATATGTTTCACTTGGTCAATATGTCTTCTTCTTTCCTAGGTTGTTTTTTTTTCCTAGTATGGATTCAGAATCACAATCAAGGGGCAGGGGACAAAACAAGCATTACTGGACTGTAGATGAGGATAAAGCACTTATTGACTAAATAGTTGAGTTATCTACAAATCCTTATTGGAGTACAGAAAATGGGTTCAGAAAAGGGTACCAAAATCAATTGGAAAGAATGATGAAGGAGAATATTCCTCAAACAACAATGAAGGTCGTCCCCAATATCGAGTCTCGAGTGAAATTATTTAGGAACAAAATCACTGCAATTGCCGACATACTACGAATAAGTGGGTTTGTTTGAAATTAGGAACGATGCACTATCGAATGTGATAAAAGTGTATATATATACTGCTTTTCACTAGCATTGAAATATGTCTATATTCATTTCCCATGCCTTTGTATTCATGAATGATGAGAATATATTGATTATTACTAATGATAAGAGTCTTCGTTCTCAGTTTGTTAATGACTGTAACTTCATGATCACAATAATTATGTATTGTTGATGCACTACATAAAGTATTTGTCCACATGAAATTCACTTACCTTGTTTAGAGTCCTGTTTTTCAATTATTCTTACCTTGTTAGCAAATTGGTCATTTATATTTAACTACAAGCGATCTTCAAACCTCCAAAGACGATGAGGGAAGGAATTCCTATCTGTATTTATTTCTCATTAAAGTTTTTGTCGATCTACTACCGTTGAAAATGATCAATAATTTGTTTTGTTAAAAAATAATAAGCATTTGTTTTTGTATTGCACGAAAAACTGAATAATAATAATAATAATAAGTATTTTTTATAACAATTTTTTCAATTATAAAAATACAAAAAAATAAATTATAACAATAATAATATCATATTACAAATAAAATAATATTATTGACTAATACACTTATTTATTTAATATTCACATGGGCATAAAAGATATTTTCAAAATATTTCTTCTCTTTAGTTTTTCCATTCTCAATGAATTACTCCCTCATACTCTTCAACCAAACATAGTTTTTATTCCATTTTTAATCCATCTCTCTTATTTTTATTTTTATTCTTATTTTATTTTTTCTCAATTTTATTATTTGTAAACAAATAACCCTGTTAGTGAAACTAAATTGAAGTTAGATAACCGAAATGATATAAAATGAAATTTGATACCTAGAGCGAAAATTGGTATAGTAAGATATCCACTAAAAAACAAAAATAATAAATAAATCAATTAAAATAAAATTGGGCCAGAGAGAGAGTGAGAGAGCGATCTTCCCTTGGGGAATTGAAAGGGCTTGAAGCTAATGCGATGCTTGCTTTATCTCTTTGAAAACTGCATCTCCATCCCTTGCTCATTGCTGTTGCCGCTCGTGGCTCCCGGAGGAGTAGTGTTTCTCTCGGAGATTCAAGCCATCGCCTCTGATTCACATCTCAAAGGGCGCACACTGTGCTGTGGAGAACCTCTAGCTCTTTGTCTCTTGCGATTCTGATGACTGCCATGGAAGTGGCAAGTATAGTTCTCAAGGTACTATCTGCCACCCCAAATTTCATTCAATAAATCATAAAAACTTCCCAATTTTTAAGCTTTGATATAGGTGTATAAATACAAAATAATTAGGAAATTAAACATAATATACAAGATGTGTGAATGCATACAGAGTTGATATGTTTTTTCCTGACATAAACATTTGGATGCCTTATTTATAAAGGTATGCTTTGGTTGTGTTAGACATGTTAAATTGTTACTCTAGTATATTAGTTCATTACCTTGGAGTTTTATTGTTAAACTTGAGCATCCTCTTGTATAATATCTGTGTATTTGGGTTTAGTCCCTTGAAACCTTAACCTGGTTCATAGGCAGTCCAATCATTTGCCAAGTAAGCACATGTTGTGTTTGATTGTTTACTCTTCATTATATGTGGTTTTTTTATGTCATGATTTTCAAATTTTTGGAAGATTGGTTGTAAACTTATTTCATGGAATCAATCTTCTTTAATTGTGTTTGTCAGTCTTGACATTGGTGATATTTTATGTAAATTTTCATAAATTTGTTTTTCATTTATATCTATCTTGAAGATTATTACATTCCTATTGATCATCTTTGGGAGTACCACAGTTGTTCCAAAATATTTAATAGGTCTTTGTTTGTCGCAGGTCATTTGTTATGGAAAATGCTGAGCTATCAACTTGGATGATCTACAGTGCAGAAGTGCAATTCTTCTTTTGATCCATATTTTGCACAATTTCAATCTTTGACAAGTCCTCTGGGAATTGCAGATCTATGACTAGTCATTATTTCTAAACTTTTTTCATTCTTTCTGCCAGTTTTCACCTCTGTCTATGAATTTTTGGCTTAAGTTTCTTAATTATCTTCAAGAATTGCACCCTAGTGTTATTTTATCAATAATATGTTATCACCTTTTCCACCCTTCCCCTCGCAGTTCAGTTCAGTTACTTATATAGCTACTTCAACTAGCATTAGTCCTCCTCTGTTCATATGGACATATAGTACATTCCTGTCAGTAGCAAAGCATTCCAAAGCAACTAGCCCAGTTTTCTTTTCACTCCATTCTGCAGTAGCTTCCCTTGAGGAGGCAGAAGTAGAAGATGAGGAAAAAACTGATGCAAAACTTAAATGGGTTGATATTGGCCCTAACATTACAGAGGCACAGAAGCAGGCAATTTCTCAACTCCCTCCAAAAATGATCAGACGGTGCAAGGCTCTCATGAAACGCATCATTTGCTTCTCCCCTAAGGATGAAATCATGTCTATTCTGTTGGCCTCATGGGTGAAGACTATGAAGCCAATACGGGCTGATTGGTTGTCAGTTATGAAAGAAATGAGGAGGTTGGGGAACCCTCTTCTCTTGGAGGTAAACATTTCCCCTATTTTTTTCTTTTTCCATCTGTTCAGTTCCATAATCTTTCCTTGGAATCTGCTCTTTTGAAATCGCTTGTGTTTTAATTGTTTGCTATTATATTTCATTTCCCAGATATAAGCTGGCTGCTTTGTTTTTCACTGAAAGCTTCTTGGCCAATTGAACTGTGCCAAACAACTATAATTCCTATATGGCTTTTAAATTCCATTTTAATTGATGCCCTAGGTTATGTAATTTGAACAGCATATAAAATCTTATTGTGAAACTTTGGTTGTATTGAATAGTAAACATCATATATAAATATCTCGTTAAGCTCAATTTTTCTGCCAACTTGGTGCATAAGTAAAACTTGTCAGAAACATAAGAGTTCTATGCATTTTGAAGTTTGTAGATCAGGATTTAAAGATATGGAGCATCTTTTTCAAAGGGCAATCAAATGGTTACTGCAATAAGCACTACATATTTATACCATTCATAATTTTTTTAGAGTACTGATATTAGCCTCAAGGTCAAGGACAGATGGAGGCTCTAGCTCTCATACCCCTGTGGATCACTGCCCTCATAATGTATTTGAGTTTTGTCTCCTGACAAAATTTTAATTTAAAAGGTGATCGCAGGATCTGGGGGTTATAGAGTAGGCAGATCTTCTGCCCTTATTCCATCCCTTTAGCTCTATATGCATTAATTAAATATCCAGTCAATATATGAAGCATGGAACATGGCAGTACGATTGTCTGGAATCATGCACATGCATACCAGAGTTGTAGCTTATAGCTTTGGATATACAACACTTCCTGTGCTAAGGAATGGCCCCTAGCCCCTAAGGAGCCATTGCCGCAAAGGCTATAGGATGACAGCATTCAACAAGCTCCAAATTTAGGTGATATAATTTGTAAGTTTTCCATTTGGTGTGGACTTTGTAAGTTTTCTCTTCTAATTACTGCTTTCCAAGGAATATACTTTCCCACATTGTGATATATTTTTGTTCATATAAGATCCTTGGATAATTATTAGGGATTGTTATCATTGTTTTAGCTATCGTACATGCTGCTGGATTGTGGATGTACATGATTTCTATTTTACATGGAAGCAAATTTACTCCCAAACATGACTTGAAGCTTTTTCTTTGTTAGTAATTGTCACTTTCTATACAGTTAGTAATTCTTCCAGGACATACTTTCTGCAGCTCTCCTAACCAAATCATCTAAATAAGGTAGCATAGCGATTAGTTTATATTACTGTATTTGGCTATGCAAGTATTTTAGTAGAGATCTAATATATGTTTTAGATGCCAAATTAAGGGTTGGGTATTGTAATAGGTTATTAGGAATCTGATAGCCTGTTTCGATTGATGTGTCTTGCAAGTCTCAAGGGATTAATGAGGCGCAATTTATAAAACTGCAATAAAGCCCATGATTTGAGTTCTTCCAAATCCCTGGGGTTAAAGAAGGTTCAGTTGTGTGCCATATGGATGAGTTTGGAGATGGTCATCTTAAAAAAACATATTTACAAGTGACCGAAGTAACAAATTCAAAGAAGGAAATGCTTAGCAACAATGGAAAAAACTTACTTCATGTTAAGTTTGTTAGAGGCAATCCTTTATGGGCACTTTTTGCGACTGTGTTACGAGATCATGTGTCTTTTATGCTTTTGGCATGCTATGAAACTTCTCTTGCAATTGTTTGATGATTATCAGTTACTCAGTCGGCCCATATGCCTAGCTATCTAAATGACTCCTAGCTTTCCATGTGAATTAATTCTTAATTCTTTTGCTTCATCCATTACCCACCAACCACCGCCTTGAAATCTCCATTGTGCTTTTTTTTTTTTTTTTTGAATTTGAAAATTAGGTTACTATGACAATTCTTCATTGTTATTGACTGTTTTTAATTTTGTTTTGTAGTCATCTTTAGGAATATTATTTGGTTTCCAATCTTACATTTCAATGTTCCAATATTGAGAATTGAATCATTATGTTTATTCTCCATCCTCTTTTCATATTTGCCCAATCAGCATATCTTGGGTCATTGTGAACAAATTTTCCAGTATTCTGTTTCCTGGCATGGAATACTGCCTTGTTTGGGAAGTCAATGATTTCAATTAGAGATTGTCGAGAAGTCAAACTCGAGTCAATTTTCTAGTCCAGAATAATGCTTGTAATAACTCAAAATAAGGCGAAGAAAAAAAAAAAGTTCCATCGGCCATCAATAGCGGGAAGCTTTATATTGACTAGACAATGATTTTATTAAAGAAAACCAACAATGGTCTAGTTAGTGTCCTTTTCTTTAAATTTCAATATTCTTGAACATGGTCACCATGTCTGGTCAGTGAGGGGTTAGAGGATGGCTAAGAAGGAGCAAAAGTAGAGAGCAAGGTAAACGGTGTGTGTTGAAGGTACCTCAACATCAGGTGGAATATAATGCTTTTGATGATATCTTAAATTGTGTCTTCTTGTTTGGGCATGATATCACTTTTCATGAATAGATCATAAGCAATTTTTTTCATTGTTGGTCCTTCATCCAAACAAATGATGAGAGAAATTATGCAGAGTAGTAATTCGTCTTGATTCCTAAGGTCATTGCCGTGCCAAGGAAGTAAGCAGGTATAAGCTGGATGAAGGGCACTTGAAACAATTTTCATAACTGATGAAAAAGTCATGGTGCCATTTTTACAAATAACAGTCTTTTGTTTTTTCATATTTTGACAGTCTCTTGTGGACATGTGTTATAGGTATGTTGTTCTCCCGGGTTTCATGTGAAAATCACAGAGGAAATGCTTGACAAGTGACATGCTAGAAAGCAGACTTTAAGTTGAGTGTTTGGACTTGGTTAGTTGAGCTTGATATCTGCTCTTTGTTTTACATGGGATATTTTACGCTACAAAGCCATGAGATTTTAACTGTCTACAACCTTGTATTTTTACTATCCAAAGAGTTTAATATGTTATATGTATTCAGAAAACAAAGCTCAGTCTTTGGGACATTTTCAATAACATGCTATGCGATAGTCCATAGTCTCAAGTCATTTGGTTGGGAAATGCATTATGTTTGGAAGTCATGAGATGTAAATTGTTCTGTTGAATGCTTTTTTCTTCAAACAGTAAAGACTCTCCCACCAGTGAAGTTCATTCTTTGGAAATTTCTATGTTTTTTGCATGAAATTGCTACATCTTTTGGCAGTTATCATTTTACTTCTATTCTTTATTTACATACAGTTCTCGTCGTTAAGTACGTAAATTGTGTAAGTTCATTGCTCCTTGTTAGGTTATGGAATTTGCATTGATGGAAGACTCATTTGAAGCAAATATTCGGGACTACACCAAACTTATCGACATGTATGCAAAGCACAGTATGTTGCAAAATGCTGAGAATATTTTTCAAGCAATGAAGGAAAGAGGTTTTACATGTGATCAGGTGACCCTGACTGTTCTAGTTCACATGTACAGCAAGGCTGGATATCTTAACAAAGCTGAAGAAGTCTTTGAAGAGATCAAATTGCTAGGCTTGCCTGTGGATAAAAGATCATTTGGTGCAATGGTAATGGCCTATGTTAGAGCTGGGATGCTAGACCTTGCAGAGAACCTCCTGAGAGAAAGTGAGGCGCAGGAGATTTATGTAGGAAGAGAAGTTTACAAGGCATTGCTGAGAGCATATGCCAAGCTTGGAAATACTGACGGAGCTCAAAGAATGTTCAATGCCATACAGCTCGCACGAATTGTTCCTGATTGTTGGTTTTGTGCTCTTCTTATAACTGCATACTGTCAAGCTGGTCAGAGTGACAAAGCTCATAGTGTGTTAGAGAATATGAGGACTGTGGGTCTTGATATAAACGATAAATGTGTTGCTTTATTATTGTCTGCTTATGAGAAGGAGAACAAACTCGAGAAGGCTCTCTCCTTGCTGGTAGACCTGGAGCAAGATGGAATTATGGTTGCTGAAGAATCATCCCAGGTTTTGGCAAGTTGGTTTCGTAGGTTGGGTGTTGTCAAGGAAGTAGAACTTGTTTTGAAGGAATTTTCTGAAAGAAAGAGCAATGGGAAAAGAAGTAAAAGAAGCACATTGCCTAGTGGATGAGCAATTGGTTTTTTTTCTTTACAAGCATCTTAAAGTGAAGTCACTAATCTTTTTAGATCGGGGGGCGTATTGTGGAGAACTGAAATGCACTATGTTCTTATTATGATGAAGTTCTGCATTGAATGGGAAAACTCTGCCCCACTCGGGCGCATATTCGTGTTCTTTGAATTGGATGATGTTTGGCCGTTGGTGATATATCTGAGCATTGTGTTGTATTAGATGAGCTTGAATTTATCATGTTCAAAACCCAGTAGTCTTTCGGATTATCGACAAACTGCTATTCCTGTACATTCAGTAATTTTGCAATGAATTGCATTTTGATATTACTCGGTATTCAGGGTATACTGAATTTGCAGTCAATAGAGATGTTGTGAATGGGATCCATTCTTCTTTTTTATAATATATATATATATATATATTTGCACGAAAGAAAAATGACAGAAAAGAACCTACGGCGACCGTTTGTATTCATGTGTAAGGATGCCTTAAGAAAAAACAAAGATGAGGTTCCTGGGCGGCGACCGTGAGTCTCACGGCGGTCCTCGGCGATCCTACGGCGGAGGTAGAGGCGGACGTAGGTTTGGATCCCAACAAGAACCTCGCCCTTTCACTGCTCATCCTCGACCTCTCTCTGAACCTCATCTCGGCATCCCTCCTACTCCACCGGAGAACATCCCGATTCCGAACAAATGTTCTCCCGTGAAGGAGGGTATCCCTTTTGCTGAAGTTGTTCGGACCTCTCCACCCTTAGATGCTGCTCGTACCAACTCTGGTTCCACTTCTTTGAAGCGTCGTCGCTCGCAGGAGAATGAAGTTGTGTGCAAGCGCTGTCTTCGTCCTGGACATGCTGTGGAGGATTGTCGTCATCAACTTACCTGTCGTCGCTGCTCTGGGGTTGGTCATTACGCTGCGAGATGCCCTCTCAAAGCTTCTAAGCCTAAATCCTCTGAGAAGACTGGTTCTCGTAAATCCAAATCACCTCCGTCCAACCCAAAAACTCTTCTCCATGTTCCTGTCTCCCGAATTAAATCCTCTGAATCTCACTCCGTTCGTGTTTCGCTCCCTATCACCGAAGCAATCATTCAATCTAAGGAAGACCTTAAACGCAGGGTGATCATCAAAGTTACTGCTGGAAACGCGAGTGTTCGCTCCCTGCATGCTGCTCTGCCGAAGCGACTGAAGACTGATCAATGTGAGAACATCACTCCTTTCGGAGATGATTTCATTCTCACTCTTTTCTCCGCTAAAGCTGCTTCGGCCATCGTCAAACTCAACTCTCTTTCGTTGGAGACAAATCATGGCCCGTGTTCTATCACTTTCTCTCACTGGACACCGGAGTTTGGTTCTCATGCGGTCGCCACCGGCAACTATAACTGGATTCGTCTCTCTAATCTCCCCCTTCACTGTTGGAATTGGGACTCCATTGTCGCTGTCTTAAAACCTCTCGGCGATCTGATTTTTGTTCGCAAGTGTGAAGACGTTTCCCTCGAACACATGAAAGCCTTGGTCAGACTCAAATCGCCCATAGCCTTCCCCTTGACCTTGACTGTTGACATTGGTGTCCGGAGTTTTTTGGTCCGACTGGAGGATGATGGTGCTCCCATCATTCGATCTAAGATCATTCATGGTGCAGCTGCTGCTTCCAACCCTCAGCGATCCTCAAATACCTCTGATTCCCCGTCGGCGATCATCTCCCAACCCCAGACTATTGCTGCCGGCGTTCCTCACAGACTCTCCAGGGAAGAGAAAGGCAAATTCCCGATTTCTCACTCTCGATCTGCTGGAGCCTCTAGCGTTGCCGATCATCCTCTTTCTGAGATCGGCCCTGTCAAAACCTCAGTGATCTTGAACTCAGACGACCAACCCTTGCCGGAGGTTGGTCGGAGTTCCGACGATCAAAGTGCAGTGCTCTCCCGGATTCCCCCCATCTCCAGCGTGAGAACCGGGGAAGGAGACGTACTATTCATGCATAGTATCGACGTGAGTGCTGAGCGCACAACACTCGTTGATTTGCCTCGAGATCAGCTCTCGATTGACCCGATTGGCACCATGCATTTGTCCAATGTGCCTCGTGATTCGCACTATGATTCTCTCAATTATTCAAACCTGATTTCTTCTCATACTAAGGCCGATAATCTGGAGACATTGCCTTGTGATGAGATCATTCCGGATCAACAGTTAATTCATTCATCCAACGATCTTTCTCAGCCTCGAGATATGATTAAACCTGATTCCTCCATTAATCCATCTATTAAAAGGATCTTGTCTCGAGATGAGCACTCTACCATCAATGCTCCAACCGATCCCACTCATCCAATTTCTTCACAAATTGGTTTAACTATTTCGGACCCAACCCATGCCAATTCTCCTCAATTAAATCCTGAAATTCCTAAGGATAATTTATTGGCATCTAATAATTCTCCTCCCAGTCCTGGAATTAAATTGGGGTCCAAAGACACTGGGAATCCTCTATCTTCTCAGTCTAACTCTCTGGAGAAAGATGATTTACCTACTCATCTTAGACTGTTGCCCCCGACAATTCCAATCCCTGAGGGGTATAAATGGATTTTCATTCATGGGGGTTAGACACTGGTTCCAAGCATAAATACAGATAAATTTTTTTTCTCAAGACCCAACGCCCCCCTCCACCCCCTTGAATATTCCTTCTGATGAAGAACTTGTCGACTGGGGTGAAGATGATGATTTTCCGATTGAGGAAATTGCTGAAGATGACCATATTCTTAGTGATGAAATTGCCTCCCACTTACATACTGATCAGCCGTCTGATGATCTGTTAGCAGATCCCGCTCCTATTACTGACTCTATTCCCTTCATCAGTAAGAGCTCCCTGGTGGATCCCATATCAGAAAAGGCTTCCACTGTTCCTCCGCCATCTATGCAACCCCTGATTTCCTCCTCTCATCCCTCAGCCCAGAAACAGGTCAGACGGAGTGACAGACCCAAGAAGCCTTCTGGACGCTGGAATGAAGAAGCCGGCTTCCTACCTCACCCACCAAGGTCTTCGAAGAAGAAAATTCCGGAAGATCCGAGAGACGGTAATTCTTCCCTTTTAAATACCGTTTTTTCTTCTTGGTCAGACTCTCAATTCTTTAATTACAGCAATGCATGTGGTGTTAAATTCCTTGGCTCACCAAATCATAAGATCAAATGCCTAGATAACATTCGTTTGCTAGAATCTAAAAGAGGCGGAATTTCCTCTTCCTCTTCTGGATCTCATTCGAGATCCGATAATTAGGCTTCCATTTATTCATTATGAAAATCTTATGTTGGAATGTTCGTGGTCTTGGCAGACCCTCTAAACGCCATTTAGTTAAAGATGTCATTTTATCTTCTCGCTCGGACATCATTTGTTTTCAAGAAACTAAACTGCAAGATATTCATAAATCTATCTGGAGATCAATCGGTGGTGTTCATTTGAACTCCTTTGAATTTCTTCCTGCTCAAGGTTCTGCTGGTGGCATCATTGTTGCTTGGGATCGCTCTCAAGCAATTGGCACCCTTATTCATAAAGGAACCTACTCAATTTCTATTGAATTCACCAATACTTCCAATAATTCCACCTGGATCTGCACTAGTGATTACGGTCCGGTCACTAGATCCCTTAAGGTTGATTTTTGGAATGAGCTCCGCAATATTAGAAACCTTCACGCTCTACCTTGGATTATTTGTGGAGATTTCAACACGATTTTCTCTATTGATGACAAAAATTCTGGTGATCTTAATCATAGAGACATCTCAACTTCCAAAAAATTTTTAGATGATCTCAATCTTATTGATCCTCCTTTGCATGGACGTTGCTACACTTGGTCCAACGGGCAAACTGATCCAATTTGGGTCAGATTAGATAGATTTCTCTACTCTCATGATTGGATTCAGCTCAATCCCAGATCAACTCAGTTTGCCCTCCCCAGATTCGGTTCGGACCACTCACCAATCTGCCTCGATTTTGGCAATCATTTCCCCCGTCCTTGAACCTTCAGGCTTGAGAAATCCTGGTATACCAATGACCAACTAGAGAACTTAATCCAAGGTTGGTGGACTGATCAGAATCTGATTGGCTGTGGTGCCTTCATTTTTTCCAAAAAATTACCTTATCTGAAAGCCAAAATTCGTAGCTGGGCTAAGGATACTTTTGGTAATTCAAATGTCCTGAAAAATAGCCTGCTTTATGAATTAAATTCGCTTGATTCTATTAACGAAAGCAAACCTCTCACTGAGGATGAAAACATTCGTGCTTCTCACTTTCGCTCTGAGCTTTTCACTTTGCTCAAACAAGAAGAAATTTACTGGAAGAAACGCTCCAGAAATACTTGGCTTAGAGAGGGTGATTCAAATACGAAATTCTTTCATTCGGTGGCTAATGGTAGAAGAAATAATAATTGCATCCACCGCTTAAATCATAATGGTCAATAGGTTGAAGGAAATCATGAAATTGGATCTATCTTCCGTGATCATTTCCATTCTCTTTTCGGAACCCCAATTGACAATAGATTCATCTTGGATTGGGCTTTTTTATTTGAACACAAAGCTAGAGTTGATCTCTCCTCTCTGGAACTTCCCTTTACCACTGAGGAAATCAAGCTTGCTGTTTTTGGTCTCAATGCGGATAAGGCTCCCAGTCCTGATGGATTCCCATTATTCTTTTTCCAGAAACATTGGGATCTCTTACAGGTAGATCTCATCAATCTCTACAATGACTTCTATGATGGTTCTGCTAATCTTGAACGACTTAACTGGGTACATATTGCTCTTATCCCCAAAAAATCTGCTTCTACAGATGTCTCTGATTTCAGACCTATCAGTCTGATCAACTCCACCTGTAAAATCATTTCCAAAATTCTTGCCAACAGACTTGGTTTGGTAATTAATGATCTTGTCGATGACTCCCAATCTGGTTTCATAAAAGGTAGATGCATCGCTGATAATATCATTGCTGCTCAAGAAGTAATTTTCAATCTTCAAAAACGGAAACTTCTTGGCTTTGCCTTTAAAGTTGATTTCGCAAAAGCCTTTGACTCTCTAGACTGGAATTTCCTTTTAGACATACTAGTTGCTAGAGGCTTTGGCAATCGCTGGATCTCTTGGATTCGCACTATTCTTAATACTGCGAAAGCACAATTTCTCATTAATGGTACAACTCAAGGATATATCCGTTGCAAAAGAGGATTACGACAAGGCGATCCTCTTTCACCCCTTCTCTTTGCGATTGCTGCTGACGCCCTTAGTGCAATGTTCTATCATGCCTTAAAATCCAAGGTCTTGATCGGTGTTCAACTTGATCAAGTTAATAGCATTTGTCACCTTCAATATGCTGACGATCTTATCATTTTCACTGCGGGAGGACATGAAGACCTCAAAATCATAAAATTAATTCTCTACCTCTTTGAAGGCTCTTCTGGTCTTTCTATCAATTTCACTAAGAGCTGCTTATATTCTACAAATTATGGGTTTCAGCCACGATCTACCTCTGCCTCGATTCTCAACTGCAATAGAAATTGTCTTCCTCTTACTTACCTAGGAGTTCCCCTTTCTGGAAGACGCCCTAGACGCCAAGACTGGACCAATCTCATCGATTCTATCCGCTCCAGGCTATCCTCTTGGAAGGCCATTTACTTATCGCTGGGAGGTAGACTAACTCTGATTAACTCAGTGTTATCCACCGTCCCAGTCTATTGGATGTCTGTCTTCAAACTTCCTTCTTGGGTCATTCATGACATTGACAGGATAAGGAGAGACTTTCTTTGGAAAGGTCCTGATCTCGGTCCTAAAGGTTTTCGGTTAATTGCTTGGAGTAGGATTTGTCGGCCTCGCCATATGGGGGGTGGGGAATTCTCAACTTACTGGAATTCAACAAAGCATTACTTGGGAAATGGTGGTGGAAGCTAATCACAACTTCGAACAGCTGCTGGCACAAAATTATTGACGCAAACTACTCACTAAAAAAACCTCCTGGAATTTTATTCCAGATTCCACCGAGAAACAAATCCTTCTTCTGGGCTGGGATCAATACAATCTTGCCATCTTTTCACGCTTGTGTGTCTAATGGCATTGGGAACGGTGATCGCACCTCCTTTTGGTTTGACAGATGGTATAATGGTCATTCCCCCAAAGACCTTTGGGCAAATTACTTCATAGACTGTAATTATCCTTACCTATCTTTAAAACAATTTGTCCAGATTATTACCTCTCATGAAAATCTCTTTCATAACGCTTCCCTAGATGACTTTCTCAGATTACTTGACACTTATCCAAATTGTTCAAGTGATCAAGATGATTCTTATACTTGGTCACTAGAAAAAAATGGAATCTTCTCTGTCAAATCATACTACAAATTCCTTATGGATGGAGGTATCCGTACCCAGCTATATCCACATTTTTGGAAAATTCATTCTCCTAGTAAAATCACTTTATTCTGCTGGCTTGCTAGTGATTACAAAATTCTCACTCTCAACAACTTATTCAAAAAAGGTTGTAATCTTCTAGCTACTGATACTTGCGTGTTATGTCACAAAAATTCTGAATCAGTGGATCATCTCTTTCTTGACTGTGAATTCTCTGATCGAATTTGGTCCTTCTTCCGACATTCCCTTGATCTTGAACGGCTTCCGACCTCAGCGGCAACCATTTGGACTTCTTGGATCCCTTCTTTAAATGCTTCCCGTCGGACACTGCTGGATCTTAGCATCCGCGCTTTCTTTTGGAATATCTGGCTTGAGAGAAACAATTGAATTTTTAACCTTAACTGCTCTCACGTTCATTCAGTTCTTTATAAGATTGCTAACATGCTTCTGTCCTGGCTTTCTGCAGATACTGAAACTAACCCGCAAGAGAACGCCGATGCTTCTAGCAGGATCAAGAGATCTCTCAGCTTCCTGACCTCCAGAATTGCCGATCACTCTGGAGACCTAGACCCCCCACTGGATCGAGAGTAGTTGCCTTATTCTCCAGCCTGGACTGGCCTGTGACTCCTGCTGGACGTCTTCGTTAGTTCAGACTTGTTATCTTTATTTGCTGTTGTTTTCCTGCTCTCTTCCTTCTTGTATTTTTCCTCACTTCTGGTGAGGATCTTTTTTTCTCTTTCTTTACCGTTTGGCTGTCAGGTTTGTTTTTATGTCTGCACTTTCTCTTATTTAATAAACTAGTGGTTTATCCACATTTTATCAAAAAAAAAAATGACAGAAAATTTGTTCTCGTGTTTGATGAAGTTATTTTCCTGATTAATTGCTGTTATTTTCTCAAGATTTAGATTGCAATCAGATTCTCTTCCACAGGAATTCTTACTGGAATATATTCAATAGAAAATATCCTTGTGTGGCTTTCTTTCTTTTGCGGAAATGTCACAGGGAAAAGTATCAAATGGTCCATGGTTTACAATAATATCTTAGCAAAAACCATGGGGGCCTTTTTCAGAAAAAGACTTCTCTTTTGTTTCTTTATTAATTTTGCCGAGGTGCATGTGACAAATTTATTTGTTGTCCGGATATATATATATTTTTTTTTTCAGATATTTATTCCTTCCATTGGAAATTTACATATATACATCCCTGAAATGGGTAAATGAGTGCGCTTGAATGCAGCTTTATGTGTTTTGAATTATTATTATTATTATTATTATTATAGAATTTTTTTTTATTGTCCAATTGAATTAGGGGTGGCAATACTCTGTCCGGCTCTACCGGCTTGGTTCTATCTGACCCGGAATAAAAACATGTTTAGATAGAAATTGTGTTAATGCTGGCCGGGTCTAGAAATAACTTGATTGTCTAAATTTAAATCTAGGCTGTGGTCTGGATATGGAAATTTGGACAATCACATTCTTTTATGTCTAAAATTTTAAAAGACCACAATCTCATATCCAACTGTGTTAAGTCAATTTCCCAAACACGGCAAATATATATTGTTTTATCTATTAAGACTTTTAGATTTTTGTATGATTTGAAGTAGATTTTAGATTGTTTGGCATTATTTTTTTTATTTAATGTGAATTAAATTATATTTGTATAATTTAATATGTGAGTGAGCTTAAATATAGTTTATAGAATTTTAAACAAAATTTGGATGTTGCAATAACCCGATTTTAAAAAAAATCGGGTTTGGACAAGTTAGATTTCTCCAGAGTTAAAATCAGGTTGGGTCCAAATAACTAGTTTATTTATATATAATAATAGTTGTCCAAATCTTGTTTTATTCCGTTTTCAGATTTTTGCCGCTCTTCAATTGAATATAGGTGTAAAATTCAGATATATACTTTTAAAAGACAAATATAATTTGAAAATTCACTGTACTCTTATTCAAATCATTAAATGATTTTTTATTTTTTGTCTTAGAAACAGCCAAAAATAGCGACCAAAAATAACTAATAATTCGACATAATTTAAAAAAAAATTAAATATATAAATCTAGGTTTTCTCATCCCATGTGAGTTATATATTTAAATTCAATTTTTTTTTAAATTAATAAGTAACATGAGCCTCTTAGTTATACTTATGTTAACACGTTTCCTTGGTACAAGACTAAACTATTATCCCTTTACTTACTCTTTTTATTATATTTTTATAATTTTTAATAAATGTGAAAAAATCATAAACCCTCATTCATTGCTTTAGAAGTAAATCATATTAGGTTGTGAATTATATATTCTGGTGGGATCTAATAATAAATATGCATTAAGTGATATAAATCATTTTATTTAATTTAAAAGATTTAATTATACTTATCTAAATAAATTTTGAATTGGGTTATAAATTTTTTAAATTAGATACGTAGATTTACATAACAATATATATAATAGCCAAACTCATAATTAACCTCATAATTTTTTTTTATAAATAAAGTATGTTCTCTATATGCATATTAATTATTGAGATTTAGAATTAAGATTTTCTCTGAATTAAGGTTCACATTTTTCCCTTTGCATGTGATTAGTTAGAAGTACCACCAGATTATATTTTCCACATCAATCAAATTTTTTTTTTTTTTGAAAAGGTAGATAAACCACTACTAAAAACACACACCTCACACCTAAGAAGGTGAAGAGGCAAGAACAGAGAAACTAAAAAAAAACCATCCACTAGAGGTGGAACAAACAACCACACAGAAAGAAACGAACAACCAACAGCATAAAGCAACAAAATGAGGAACATGCCTCCTCAAGCCACAGAACACATAAACCTATCTCCCCCTACACTGCCGACTCCCTCTGGTCCTCCTCAAGTAGGTTGGTCACCTCCGAGTGGACCCTCTGAGTATCAACATGCTCCAAACTACGGCGAACCGTATCAAAGGACTCCTTCAGCTTCTTTCTGGGGCCCTCCTCCAACACTGTGTACCAAGATAAGAGTATATGAATAATTTTTAGGATAATAGAACACACAGGCAGAATAGCAGCATTAAAGACAATCATTTCTAGCAAGCCATTAAGTTATGTTTTAGTTGTTTCAACAAAAATAATCAGGGTTTTTATAAAACTTGTACACATTAAGTTCCTTGTAGTCAAACTCCCGAGCTTTCATTTGGCATTAAAAAAAAAAAAAAAATCACTCTCTTGTTGTAGTCACTTTTTACTATTTAACATCTGATTGAAGTACTATTTTCATAATTAACATTTGGACCAAAATGGAATAAGTTAAGAAAAATTAGCGGCTATGAGCGTGTTCAAGTGGTTAACCATTTTGAAACAAGACAAAGAGTGAAAGAATGGACTGCCAAAAATGAGCTACCAATCACATCAATCAAGTCTTTTTTGAGCTTCAATTTCACAACAATCTCATGCACTCACTCACGTTATTGATTTCATTTTCTATATTAAAACCAGCAAGTACCGAAACTAACCTTTGATGAACAGGCAAATTTTGGTCCAATTCCTTTTTGTTTAAAAAAAAAAAAAAAAAAAAAATTGACAAACGCCTAATTAAAAATGAATACGTGGAAAGCAGCGTTCACCGCCAAACTGCGCTATCACCTTGCGCGTGATGGGAATCGAACTCGGGAAGCCACGCTCAACACTCGAGATGAACACCCTACGCAAGGGACTCAGTGCCAATTGACCCAAAAGCCGTTGGCAACAATCCTTTTGTTTTTCGTAGTGATTAACCAAAGTTATAAACATAATTCTAAATATTACGTGGATTTACTACTTGTTAGTTATTACTCTATAATAAGATATCACTCTTTTTAACATGGGAATTTGGTATATTAAGATATCCCATATTAAGGTCAAGAGTAAACTCCATCTTTCTTAAAAAAAATATATAAATATTAAAAACAAATATTTTATTAAAAATATAATAATTTTTTTAAATAAAAAGTAATGATGTTTTTACAAAATAACTTTTCCAAATAGTTTTTAAATTGGTATCTATATTAACATCTACATTATTCTATGTCTTTTTTTTTAAAAAATAACCTTAATTTTTAATATCATTTAATCCCTTCATTATAAACGGTAAACTGAAAATCCTCATCCTAAACCCTATAAATCGCAAGTTTAAAGTTTAGAGCTTATAAATTTAAAGTTTAGATTTTAGTATTTAAGGCTTAGGTTTTTAAAATCTTGGACATAGAGTTCAAGATTTTAGAGTTTTTTTATAAGATTTTATGACGTTTTAAAATTTTCAGAGTTATAGTGGTACGAATTCGAAGTTTACATGAATGATGATGTAGAAATATATATATATATATAATGCACTTACACAGAAAGAGGGACGTTGAAGAGCAATAAATATGTAATATCAAGATTCTATGAGGATGTAGATTAAAAAAATCAATTACATAAAATCTAAAATTAAAAAGGGCCAATGTGGAAAATAGCACCTCAGTTTGGAGATAGACAGATATTCCTGGGCAGAGTCACTGCTTCACAATAATCTGGAGATTACAGAAAAAAAAAAAAAAATAGAAATTTTCTTCACAAGTCCCCAAAAACCAAAAAGTAAGGCTCACACCTACACATTTCTAAATCATGCCATCTGCTATCTGTTCGATCTTCTCATCACCATAAGAATGTGATCACTTTTGCATTCACCACACCAATCAAGATATTTCCATACAAAAGATCATTGTCTTCTTGTCTTCTTCACCTTGACACAGCAGAGGAAGGGAGGAGTGGCTTCTATTTCTGTTTTGTTTCATTTTTGTGGGTACTTTCTTGGTTTGGTTTGGATTTGTAGTACTGAGGGTGTTTGTTGCTTAATTCATTATTCATGCTGAATATTGGTTGTTGTTCTTGCTGAATTTTGGTTTCTTACTGACTTGGATAATGAAAGTTGAGTGCTTTGGATTTTTGGTTTTCTTCTCATTATCCTAGCAGCTCATGGTTGAACTATTTTGGGCATGATATCTCTATTCAATTGTGCATGTTTTTTAATCAGTAATTGTAAGAAGAAGCATGGTTTTTGGTTTTCTTCTCATTGTCCTAGCAGCTCACGGTTGAACTATGTTGGGCATGATATCTCTTGATTTCTTAGTTTTTTCCTATTCAATTGTGCGTTTTTTTTTTAATCAGTAATTGTAAGAAGGAGCATGGTTTCAACTATTGTTAGCATTGTATATCATGGTTAAATTTGTGGAGAAAAATTGATTTTTTTTTTTACCATAAATATTGTTCTGTTGTGTGATATTTCTGCCCTATCTGCTATGGATTGTATTTTGGTTCTAGTTCATAAAAGAAACTTTTTTCGATCTCATCTTTATATTCAGACAATTAATTGATTTCACTTTACATTCAATGTGTTTTTGGTAATATTTGTGTTAGATTTCTTTATTGAATTTAACAATGTGTTCTATTGCACTGTTTTAATAGGTTCCATCTGTGTTTGATTCAATAAAAAGAAATGGTGATTTCGGGGAAAAAGTCCTTGAGTGCAGTGACTCTGATCTTTAAGTTACCTTATTATACTCAGTGGGGGCAGAGCTTGCTCATTTCTGGCTCTGAGCCAGTTCTTGGTAATTGGAATGTGAAGAAGGGGTTGGCTCTGAGTCCAGTTCATCAGGGTGACGAACTTGTTTGGTGTGGAAAGATTGCTGTTGCAAGTGGGTTCAAATGTGAGTATAGTTACTATTTGGTTGATGATAATAGAAACATCTTGAGATGGGAAGTTGGGAAAAAGCGGAAATTTGAACTTCCTGAAGGAGTTGAAGTGGGAGAGTTAGTGGAAATTCATGATCTTTGGAAGGTTAGCAATTTCATAATTTTAATCTCTTGATGATCTGTTTTTTTTTGTTTTCTGTTTTAATTCTTTCTTAAATTATGGATTTGAATGCATATCACTATTTACTTGTTTGTCTAGCTTATTTTAGTTCAAGTAATTGCTGGTTGTTGAACTGCAAATGATATTTAACAAATGGAGAAGCGTATTGCACTTATGTATTATGAGTAAGCACATTGATACCAAGAATGCATAGTGAATTGATTGTCCTTATGGAAGTGTGTTTTGCATTGCTTTTACAATGGTGTGCCAACTACAATTTGTGCAATGTACCTATTTTTCATCCAGGTAACAAGACATCTTATTTTCCTTAATGTAGATCAAGATATTCATATTTCTGGAACTAAGTTAACAAGTTAAAAATGATTCGGGAACAGCAATCTAGACTTCAGCTGATTTAAGTTATAAAAAATGAACGCAAATTTGTGCAAGCAGGAATAGGTAAAGTTAGCAAAAGAATATGAATTTGAAACATTACTTGCTTGTTGCTTTCTGAATATTCAACATCATGGAACATGATAATTCCAATGCATGGAAAGTTTGTAATATTTCAACAAACTTATTTTCTAATGAACACTTAATGTTGGTTCTAATGAATACCGTTTCCAATCAACATGTTAGGCTGATACTAATGAATCAACCATTCTCAGCAAGAAGCTTTTATGACAACATTGCATGACTTGCAAAAATAATTGAGTTTGGTGCTCCACTGTTTACTATTTGGTTTGATTGGACATGTAAATAATTATCTGCTTACCTAAATTTCCTTGCTTATTGGACACTGATTGGGCTAGTTTCTTATCTTCCTAGACATTTTGAAAATTTGCTTGACCTGGTACTAATAATTTATCCATTTGCTTGGATTAGTAGATTGGCATGACTTGTATGATGAATTAATAAACCAGCTCTCTGTGCCCTTAGTTATATTTTGTATATGAATGTCCTAGTCTCATCTGGTGCCATATGTATGTAAGTCATATGTTTCTAATAAAATTTTGCATGCTTGTTTGTAAACTGTTAGTATTTCCTTAAAATCTTTTGATGTTTTTCATATTGTATTCCAGACAGCTTCTGAAGATCTCTTCCTTAAAAGTGCATTCCGAACTGTCATTTTTGGTGCTGGCAAAGATTTAGAACCAGAAGTATCTTCTTTTGTTTCTCAGAAGAATACTGATCAGCAAGGTATCTTTTCTTCCAGTTTATATGCATTTGCTTATTTAATTTTAGGATTTTCATTCATTCATGCATTTTACTTGGCTTAAACAGGGTCTGTTGTTGTCCAGTTCACCATTAACTGCCCAATATTGGAAGATGAGACATCTGTGAGCCCCCTTTGATGCTTTTCCTTTTGTATAATGAGATATGCCATAATTTATTCATTGTCTACTCCTTTGTACTTTGGTGTTTCTTTCTCCAAGTTGATAATCATGTTATCAAGTGCATGTGCACCTTTCTTAGAAGTTCATAATTGATGAAAAACATCATGCAGGTTTATGTCACAGGCAGTACATCTGAACTAGGGCAGTGGAGAAATCAAGATGGATTAAAACTGTTCCATGTGGGAGACTCTATTTGGAAAGCAGAATGTGTGATCCGAAAGACTGAGTTCCCAATAAAATATCCTTCCATGATTTTTGTGCTTCCTTTTTTTATATAAAATTTGGGTTTGTCATGTTGTTGATGATGTTGGTTTAGTCTGCAAATTTGTCCTTAATGATAGTTTCACATATAAATACTGTAAGAGTGATAAAGTGCGAGGTTTTTATCTGGAAGTTGGTCCCATTAGGGAACTAGCTATTGATTTCACATCACAGAGTCCACCAAATCATCTCGTCCTGTCTGATGGTTCATTCCGGGTGAGTTGACTCTCCTAAGCTGCAAACTTCTAATATATTTTTTTCAACATATTTTTGGCAAACTTAGTATGCATCTCTTAAATATTGGGCTTTATTTCTGTTAGGAATTGCCGTGGAGGGGTTCTGGTGTGGCTATTCCAATGTTCTCTGTTAGGTCCGAGGATGATCTTGGAGTTGGAGAGTTCCTTGATCTAAAGTTACTTGTTGACTTGGCTGTTAAGTCAGGTTTTCATTTAGTTCAGCTTTTGCCAGTCAATGATACATCGGTTCATGGGATGTGGTGGGATTCATATCCCTACAGGTAATATAACATCCTATGGTTGGCATAATGTGTTTAATGGCACATAATATAGTTCTGTCCTGATCATATAAATGTTTTACTTGTTACTCTCTTTGAATTTACAGCTCTCTCTCAGTTTTTGCCTTGCATCCATTGTATTTGAGAGTGCAATCACTTTCAACCAATCTTCCAGAAGAAATTAAGGTTGCCATGGACCTGCTTCATTTACTGTGACATATTGATGCTTTGATATGTTTTCAGATACAACCTCTGAAATTGTTTAGTTTGGGCTTTCAGTTATGTCGTACTTCTTCTTGATTCCTTTATCATTGCCATGCAGAACGAAATTTTGAGTGAAAAAGATCGGCTTGACAGAAAGGTAAAACTTTATTATCAGCATTCAACTTGCTTTGAGGGGTGATTCTTATTTTTCTTTAGGCAGCCGTCTCTTTATGATTTTAGTGGAGAAATCAACATGTCTTGTGTTTCTTATTAATTGCTTATCAGCTCTAACTTGGGTTTCTGTTGTGTCAAATGCCTGTAAATTGGACTGGAGCACACAAGTTATGAAAGCCTTGGATTTTACTTTTTTTTAAGAATTTTATATGTTCAGTAGATTAGTTTATGTAGCGTTATTTGAATGGGAAAATCGTTAAGTCTTTAATATGGCCTTTGACATGTAGTTGTACTCTTCGTTTAGTTTCCCAGAATATAGGCGTAAGCATCAGAAAGGGCATTTGTTATTAACAATGAAAAAATAAACTATTAAATGTAATCCACTTTAAGACTCCTACATGGCCTGTTATTGGATGAAACTGCCCTTATTATGTGTGTCTAATTAATGGTATTACCTTGGGATTAATATTCTTAATTTTGTTCGATGTCCAATTTGAACTTCTAGGAGAATTAGATTCTGTTATGAGATATTTGAGAATATTGTGGCAATCTCAAATGAATACTTCTCTTCTCTTTTCTCTTTTACTTTTCTCGAGGTGAAGTATTGGGCCATCTTCATGCATGAAGTTAAAGAACTGCAAATTGAAAGAAGAGGTTTACTTTTAAAATTAATGTCACATGCTATTATGTACCATTCATGCAAAACATTCAGAAGTATGAGAAGGGCACATAGGCCTGCAGCGATCAATGCATATCTCAATTACTTTTAAGTACCACTAGAGAAACTTTATCTAGTATAAGCAGCATTCCCAACATGGACCAATTTCTGCTTACTTGGCACTCTTGGTAACAGGCCGTTCAGTGTCTTACTCTTGACAAAACTTACGAATACTTTGGTAATTCCTGATTCCTTTTTTTTTCCTAGTTCTCATGTGAGATGTTTGTTTCTACAGGATGTTGATTATGAGGCTACAATGGCTGCAAAACTATCAATTGCAAAGAAAATTTTCAAACTGGAGAAGGATAAAATACTTGATTCTAGTTCCTTCCTTCAATTCTTTTCAGAGAATGAGGTATATGGAGTCTATATATTGACTTGCTTTCGGCTATTTAGTTGCAGTATATTGTATAAATTGAAATCACATTAGTGTTTGAAGCACCTTTCTTAATTTGAAGTATTCAGACTGTCATGAAGATTGCATGTTTATTATCTTGTTAAGGAAACCACTTGAGATGTGATTTTTTTGTGAACAGCATTGGTTGAAACCTTATGCGGCTTTCTGTTTTCTAAGAGACTTCTTTGAGACATCAGACCACACACAATGGGGCCGCTTTTCAGTGTTCTCCAAAGAAAAGGTGATTCAACTGTGATTTCATTGAGCTCTTTTTTACAAACAATCCAAATCAGTAAGCACTATGGAAATACCTAATCCTGATACTGGATTCTTTTTAGAGGTTACTATTTTGTAGAATTTTGTTGTGAATATTGGCAACTACATTTTTAATAAGCATTTTATGTCATTTCTTCTGATTCACTTGATAAATTTTTCATCAGCTTGAGAAGCTCATTTCAAAAGACAGTCTGCATTATGAAATTATATGTTTCCACTATTACATTCAATACCACCTACATTTACAGGCAAGTAAAGTTCATTACTACTTTGGATTTTGCTTTTAAGAAGATCATTTCTTAGTTTTGCATTATGGTAAATAGTAATGGTTGTGGTTTGATCACACTATCCAGCTGTCAGAGGCAGCAACTTATGCAAGGAAGAACCGAGTAGTATTGAAAGGGGATTTGCCAATAGGTGTTGATCGGAATAGTGTGGATACTTGGGTATATCCTAATTTGTTTCGGATGAACACATCTACCGGGGCACCACCAGATTATTTTGATAAGAATGGACAAAATTGGGGGTTCCCAACATATAACTGGGAGGAGATGTCAAAAGATAACTACGCATGGTGGCGAGCTCGTTTAACACAGGTTATTCTGATTATTTATTTGCTTTTCACTTATGCTTTTCCATCATTTCATCTTTTCTTATGCACTAGCCTTTTCTCTACTTTTGCAGATGTCAAAATATTTCAGTGCTTACAGAATAGATCATATTTTGGGTTTCTTTAGAATCTGGGAACTCCCTGATCATGCTCTTACTGGTCTTGTAGGAAAATTCCGTCCTTCCATTCCCCTCAGTCAGGTAACATAAGTTCAACTAGAGCAAGCAGTAATGCAAATATTTGGTTGTAGATAACTAAGCAAATACTTTTTCTAGTTAAATATATAACTATTATTTTCGAAAGAAATGCTAATTATTATTTCTGATTCTGCAATTTATACCGCATTTTAGGATGAGCTCGAGAAGGAGGGTTTATGGGACTTTAATCGCTTGAGCCGTCCATATATCCGTCAAGAAATTTTGCAGGTTTCTGCTTAATATATGTATCATTGTCTTAGGCCCAGCATTTATCTTTTACTTTCTTTTCTGGTATGACTGTTGTGTTAATAGCCTCTTGTTTATTTCAGGAAAAATTTGGATCCCTTTGGACTGTTATTGCTTCAACCTTCTTGAATGAATATCAAAAACTCTGCTACGAGGTATTCATCTGTTTTTGCATCCGTGTTTTTCTAGCTCAGTGTTACACTAGTTCAGCGGGAATGAGGTAGCATACAATTCTCAAGATAGGCATCCAAATCTTAGTCAAGTTTCATATTGAGTAATTTATAGCCATTTCACCTACTGGTCTTTTATTATAATGTCTGCAATTTCTAGGGAAGCAACATAAATCTGTTTCCTTAAGCCAGTCACTAGCAGCAAAAGTGACTGCAGTATGTTCATTGTTAATTTGAATGGTGTGATAAGACCAACAAACTGCAGAACAATTTGTGGTAGAATCACTAGTTGGCTTTATGATTATGCTCAATTCTCACCTTGTTGAAGTCTTAACCTGATTAGCCGGCGGTGCAGGGATAAAATACCAATAAGCTCATAATTTAATGATTTTCATTGTGGACTGATCAAATGGATGTACATGCTTGTATGTATGAGCTTTCATGGTCCACAAGGTGGATTAATCAGATTCTTTTGTATTTCTGCAATTCTTTTCAAATTTATCCTTTTTTTAACAAGGTTGATTTATCCAGTTCAGGGAGGATTGCAACACAGAGAAAAAGATAGTCGAGAAACTAAAGACAAGTCCAGAAAAGCCATTATGGACTGAGAAAGAAGAAAAGATCCGAAAAGATCTCTTTGATCTTCTTCAGGTAGCAATCGGATGATGATTGTCTTCAATTTGTCGAGACAATGAAGAGAATTTAATTTTGTCAATGGCCTCATTTTCTTTGTTCCTTCTCTTTCAGAATATTGTTCTTATCAGAGATCCTGAAGATGCTAAGAAATTTTATCCTCGCTTTAACTTGGAAGATACATCAAGTTTCAAAGATTTAGACGAACACAGGTGAATTTTATGAAATTCAATTCATTGCATTTTCACTTTGCCACACAGCAATAAGCTTGTCTTTACTCTTCATTTCTTACTGCAGTAAAAATGTTCTCAAAAGATTGTACTATGACTACTATTTCTGTCGGCAAGAAAATCTTTGGCGTGAAAATGCATTGAAGACACTTCCTGTTCTCTTGAACTCATCAGATATGTTGGCTTGTGGAGAAGATCTTGGATTCATTCCTGCTTGCGTGCATCCTGTATTCTCTATTCTTTTCTTACTCCTTTTCACAGTTATCATAGTCCACTAATTACTGAATTATACATCATTATGTTCTACTTTTCTAGGTCATGCAAGAGCTTGGGTTGATCGGCTTGCGCATTCAAAGAATGCCTAGTGAGCCTGATCTAGAGTTTGGTATTCCTTCTCAGTATAGCTATATGACGGTATATCTCATTACATACCCATCAGATTGCTTTTTTTTTTTACAGCAATTAATTTATATACATTTTCATGACATGATCTTGTTGGGAAAGTTTATTGCAATTACTTTATAATGCCATCTTATATATATGCATTTGTCACATGACTAGTTCTCAGATAACATCTTAATGGTGAATGCAAATACTTTTACATAATTTGATTGAATACTTACAATGGGGGTTGCTGATTTGGTGCTTAGGTTTGTGCACCGTCATGTCATGATTGTTCCACCATGCGTGCATGGTGGGAGGAAGATGAGGAGAGAAAATGGCGATACTATAAGAACGTTGTCGGCTCCGATGAAGTACCACCCTCTCATTGCAACCCTGATATAGCACACTTCATACTTCAGCAGCATTTCGAAGCTCCATCAATGTGGGCAATATTTCCGTTACAGGTATATATACTTAACAATTCACCTCATGTTTTTTGTCGCCCACAGTCATGGATATGAATATATCAGTATGTAAGCTTTTGGATTGAATTGAGACCTGAAAATATCTGTTTGGTTTGCATCTAACAATGCATATACTTGTTGAAATTCCATTTTGTTTCTCATTTGGCTGCTTAACCAGGACTTGCTTGCACTTAAAGAAGAGTACACAACTCGTCCAGCAGCGGAGGAGACGATCAATGACCCTACAAATCCGAAACACTATTGGCGATACCGTAAGTGTGACACTAAATGAATTCTTTAATGTGATTACAAGTGTTTGTAATTCTAATTAGATTAACACTTGAACTCAAGAACAGAAAGAACATACTAATGCTTTATAAGCCTAATTTTTCGTACTTTCTTTCTATTTTAAGGTGTACATGTGACAGTGGAGTCCTTGTTAGGCGATGAAGATCTAATGATGGCCATTAAAGATCTTGTTACAAGTAGTGGACGGTCATATCCGATGATCGAAGGGGTTAGCACATCCGACAACAGCAAATTAACTTCAAAAATTCCTCTGAATGGCACTGAAGTGAAAGAAAATGCGACGATTGCTTGATTCATCTTTAGCTGCTCCCAGCTTACTGAAAGCTGAGTGAAACTAATAATACGGCGGAATACATTCGAAATGAATAAATCATAATGTATAAATGCTCGATGCTCGAGCACTTCTTTTCTTGTGATGGAATCTAGCACTTCATATGTTCTTAAGTTTATTTGATAAGATAATAAAATCATTTGTTTATTAAAGAATTTTTGGACTGTTCATCATTAGAGGTATATTAGTATATAACAAAATTGTTTGACAGGGTATGCAGACAATGTGATTAACATGGGAATCAAACTGAACTTTCCATGTGATTCACAGTTCTGTAGAAAATATCCTCATTGATGTTGAAAATAATTGGCAAGCACCAAGCATGAAAATGACAACAACAATAACAAGAGTTTTCTTACAAAACTATAAATATAATTATTCCAAAATTAAAAAATTACACATACCCTTGTTATTTTCTCATGTGAGATTCTGCTAAACCTCAGAGTCCAATTAATTACAAATTATTATTATAGGGAAAAAAAAGATAAATTATTATTTTCTTATTTTATTTATTTATTTTTAATAAAATATAGATAAATCATACCAAGGACATGCACAGCCGTAGAATTAATCCTTACAACTAACAACAAAATATTGAGGGAATGAAATGTAAAAAAATATAGTAAAAAAAAAAATCTTTTTATCAAATAAATTAATGATTTTGAACAATATGATAAACTATAAGAAGGGCATCTTATCCCAACAAACTTCAAATTTTCAAATAATATTATATGAGAAAATAATAAGTAATTATTAATTTTCGAAAAAAATATATCTAAAATATTTATGAAAGCATATATTTTTTTAATTGGGATATCTACAAAAATTAAAGAATAGTGAAATACTAATAAATATCTACACAGCACACATCCTTCTTTTTCTTTATTATAAATAAATAAATATATAAAATTCTTCCCTCTCCCCAAATGGGAAGTGTTGTTGTTGGTTTTTGTTTTCTCAATTCTGCTCTTGTTCAAAAAAAAAAAAAAAAAAAAAAAAAAAAAAAAAAAAAATTATATATATATATATATATATATAGATTTCAAGAACCACTGAGAATTGATTCCTCTCAAATTTTGAAAAGAAATAGTCCACTTGTTCTCAATTCCTTGCTCTCAAATTTTCAGACCCAGGAATGGCATCTTCCCACCTTCCTTGCCCTTGTCATCATCCAGGTGGGCATGGATTTTTGAAGCCAGGGAGGCATAGGTCTTCTTCTTTGGCTGCAAAGTCTCCTTCTTGTAGATTTAGGGTTCTTGCTTCTGGGTCTCCTGAAAAGAGACAACTGGAGGTTGGAATTTTTTGGTTTATTTTTGTTTTGGTTTTTATTTCAATGTTTTTGTGCTGAATTTGATTTTATTGTGGTTTTGTAGATAGTGTATGATCCTGATGGTAGGATTAATAGATTGGCTGATGAAGTGGATAAAAACACTGGGCTTTCCAGATTGACACTCTTCTCTCCTTGCAAGGTGAGGACTTTTTTCTTTTTCTTGATTAAAGTTGGGATTTTGGGATTCGTTTTGTGTTCAGTTTGGTGTTTCTTTGTGGTTTGTGGTTGCAGATTAATGTTTTCTTGAGGATAACTAGTAAGAGGGGGGATGGTTATCATGATTTGGCTTCTCTGTTTCATGTGAGTTTATTATCCCTTTTGACCTTGTTTTTGTGAATACAATTGAAATTGATGGAGCATTGGGCAGGTAGCTTGAGAACTGTTTTATGTTTTGAGATTGTAAATTTTGTGATAACTATATTTTGTTTGTCTTCCAGTATGCCTTTGTATTTTAGACGGAAAAGTGGTTACTAATACAATATGGTTTCAGTATCTTATTCTTGAAGCTTTTTTATGTTTAATTGGTATTTTCAGATTGTTTGTGATGTTATGTTGGCCAATATAGGTGATAAGTTTAGGAGATACAATCAAGTTCTCCTTGTCACCATTGCAGACCAAAGATCGGTTATCAACTAATGCTCCTGGTGTCCCTCTTGATGAGAAAAATTTGGTGAGCCATGATAATAATTCCTATTTATTTACTGTAATTTTGTCTGATTGAAATCACTTGCTTTATGTTCAGTATTGTCATTTCTCTTGTTGGTTTGCAGATAATCAAAGCACTGAATCTTTACAGAAAGAAAACCGGCAGAGATAACTTCTTCTGGGTAAGTTTGTTAAACTGTGAGTTAGTGTTCAGTTTGCGATGTTCTTTTTTCCTATTTCTTTCATATTGTATTTTCATAATTTTGTTTTTGTATTGTGTATAGATTCATCTTGATAAAAAAGTCCCCACGGGTGCTGGTCTTGGGGGAGGAAGTGGTAATGCTGCGACCGCATTATGGGCTGCTAATCAGTTCAATGGTTGTCTTGTATCTGAGAAGGAGCTTCAACAATGGTCTAGTGAGATTGGTTCGGATATTCCCTTCTTTTTCTCTCATGGAGCAGCTTATTGTACTGGTCGCGGTGAGGTATGTGTAGAACAAATTACATTTCCAAATAGACTAACCTGTACTTGACATTTCAAATGCCATAAAGAATAAAAACATTGAAAAGCTACCATTCACAGAACATCATAATTCGTAGAATATAGTTATGGTTCTTCTATCTAAAAAGCTTCTGTTGATGCAACCGGTGCCTCAGTTTGTAACAGTGTTGTCAAGGCGTGCGTCTAAGCGCTAAGGTGCAACATTTTTTTTATGATTGGCCCCTTAAGCTTATCCAGGCGATGTGCCTTCAAAGAGGCACATGTTTTTTGCACTTTAGAGTGCCTTTTACACCTTGAAAAAACACTAAAAATGCGCGCTTGATTGAAATAGATGGTTGATTATTGGCTTTTTATATTTGCTGGATTAGTTTTTAGGGTAAAAATAATAAAAAAACATGTATTTAATGTTGTTTTAGTAAATAATAAACTCTTAGAAAAAAGTGTCAGCTAACCACCCATATTCAAATTGTCTTTTAAGGTTTTAATAAAAATTTCAGTAGTAGGAAGTTTGATGGTATTTAAAAGCCAACTATTTTCAAGGACTTTAATTAACCAACTACCCCTATTTAATTAGGTCTTTGAATATCATCCATCCAACGGATGATTAGGAGTTAGACCTTAGAATTAATTGCACATTTAATCTTAAAGCAATTATTATTATTTTTTTTGTATGTTATATTTTATATTATATATTTACTTGGGCGAGCGGGTGTTATAAGGGTCCTAGCGCCTAAAGTGCACCTTGCGCCCCTGACAACACTGGTTTGCAACTTAGCATATGATTGATTATAGCATCGGCCAAAGCTTGCTCACTTTGATGGAAGCTTATCTCCAATGAATGACACCACCGTGTTATTGCAAAGCACATATGTTAATATTTTCAGTTGAAAGATAAAATGCGTTGCTATGTGTGATGGTGTTTCATTTTATCTTTTGTGTTAATTGATTGGTGTCCCACATTTTCTTAATATCTCTATGTTGTCTGGGGCAATTTGAAGATCTTGAAGTTTTTTATGTGGCAAAGGGCAATAAACTTTCCAATATCATATGTTCCATGGAGAGTGTATCATGTCTATTATGTTCAAGATTATTTCATGTGAAATTTATTGATGCAATACTGAATACTTAAAATGCAAATATCTTGCAAATTTTTAGGCCAGAAATGCCTTGATTGGCTAAATTCTTTGTATTGATCAATGTCATAGGCAAGAGCCAGTTTGTCCTTTTAAGTTTAGAACGATTATTTATTAAGTTCAAATTAGTAGATATAAATTTACTAGATTACGTCCTCTTGATTCATCTTGTTGCTTTTGTAGAAAGAACCTTTGGCAAACTATCTCCTAATAAGAATTATATTTTGCCATTCTTTCAGGTGGTTCAAGATATTCAACATTTGTCCTTGGATGTGCCGATGGTCCTTATCAAACCACAAGAAGCTTGCTCCACTGCCGAAGTCTACAAGGCAACCAAATCAATAGATAACTGTTGTATTATCATTGATTCTTCATCCAACATCTAAACTAATTTTCTAATCGCCTATGATGCAGCGGCTTCATCTTGATAGAACCAGTTCTGTTGACCCGCTGGCCCTGCTCGAGAACTTAACGCTTAATGGAATAACACAAGATGTTTGCATAAATGATCTAGGTCGGTTAATTAAGGACAATACTCAGACATGGTTCTTTATTCTACTCTCCAATTGTGGCTGCTTATTGTTTCTCTATTTTTCAGAGATACCTGCTTTTGAAGTTCTGCCGTCTTTGAAAAGGCTAAAGAAACGCATAATGGCAGCCAACCGAGGGCAGTACAGTGCTGTTTTTATGTCAGGAAGGTAACAATGTAAAGCGATTTATTCCTTAATTTACTCATTCTAATCTTCAATGTCCAATGTAGTGTGGACATCGATATGGTATATATTGGATGTTTTGGATGTTTTTATAGTTGATGCAAATTGTAGTTTTCTGATTACAAGCAACAATGACATATTTGCCCTGCTCCCTAATTTCCTGGACATTTTTAGAGAAAAAGTAGTCCATAATTGCCCCCAATCTCCGCTATTCTGGTGGTAAAATTGTCATTATATTCCCAGGGTGATTTGGAGTTGTTTTAAGATCAGTGAATTGGCAAAGAACTCATCTCTAGTCATTTATTGATGTGATAGTATCTACCAGTTGTCTCACTTCAACTTGTTAAACCTGTGTTATATTTCACTGTGAAGACAAGACAAAAGCTGTTCATCAAAAACTAGATTTTTTTTTTTTTTGGCACCTAACTGCAAAACTATGCAGTGCCATTGTCTTTGTGTTGTTCTAATGACTTGTTAATCATTTTTGAAGTGGAAGCACCATTGTCGGAGTTGGCTCACCGGATCCCCCACAGTTCATCTATGACGAAGATGATTACAAGGAAGTATTCATCTCGGGTATTAGTCCTTCCTAAAAGTTTTCTTTTTGTTCCTGCTGTCTTTATAGGTTATGAACAGATTTTAGTGATAATGAATAAAATTCTTTAACTAAAAAGTTAGTTGATTCAGCATAAGGATTATAGCCTTTTGTGAACTTAAACATTCTTTCTATTAATGATCACAGAAGCGAACTTCTTAACTCGGCAAGAGGGAAAGTGGTACACTGAACTCCCCATGGCACCTAGTTCGTACAGCAAAGAAGATGCAATAACCGGCACCAGTTGCAGCTAAGTAATGAACTTGTGCTTGTATCCTATTGATAAAATGTTTTGATTTTTCTATAGAAATTTTTCGATTCAGCTCATTATTATGTTGTTGATTTTGTAATCCTATCTTGTGTTTGTAAGCAACCTAGACAAAGAAAACATGCATGAGATAATGAGAAGAGTCTCACATTATCAGATGCACCATGCAACCATCAAGTGAGACCATTTTTTTTTTTTCTCCCTCTCAACCATCCAACAACATTAAAAAAGAAACACCAAATTCAATCATGTCCATTATATCAAGCTTTCCAAGTCGCCCCCAGTTCCTGCAGGGAAGGGGATGTAACAAACTGTCTGGGTACCCTAAAAAGGTCCTTCCCTGCAAATGGGGAGGTCCATTCATGAGACCCAACACCAACAGTAGCTGAGGGATCAACCAGGAAACCATTAGCATCTTGTAAACCAACAAAGTTCAGACTGGACCGTGAAGGCTTGACACCAACAGATGGAGACCGGATGGTGGTTGCCCTCTCGGTTTTCAGTTGTATTGGGTCCAGGCTCCAGTCTATAGATGTGTAGTCGATGTGTGAGACTGAGCGACCAGTACTCCAGTCTACTGGTGATGATGAACCTGAAGATCCTGAAGAGCCCCAACCAGTGAATAATCCCAGGGACGATGGCATTGTCAGTGAGGTTGATGATGCTGATGTTGATGATGATGTTCCCGTTGTACTCCGCGCACCAACCCGCCCTGTTCCACCAGACTCTACAGGATTTAAAATAAGAGGTTGGAAACCACTCTGCGGGTAATACGGCTGACCACCGGTACCATTTGCACTTAATTTGGGCAAGTTATGTTGTCCCCCGCCACCACCATTTCCCATCATCTCTAAACCAGAGCTGTCATTTGGATGCCATCCTGAGGAAACAGGAATAGAGCCACCATTCATGCCAAGACCAGCAAGCGGGAGACCCTGCTTGCCATTCATAGATTGTGGGCGTTGCATCACTATGACCGGTTCTCTTAGCGTTCCTGTCTGCGCTGTTGTCTTCACTTCATTTCCCAACATTACAAACCTTGCTTCTGATTTCACCGGTGGTACAGCAACCTGCAAAGGAGATGCTAATGAATAGGAGACAGATGGGCTTGCACTTGTGCTTGGCCATCTCTTCTCTAGGGCAGCTGCAACCTGAGATCTTGCCCAATCTGGTTTGGCTTGTATCCTTCTTAATGCTTGCAAGGACTGCAAATTCCTATTTGCCACCTCTTCAGGCATGGAACTCAGGGGAACTGCTTTTGTGTAGTTGAAATCTCTCTCGTCTCTTCTCTGCTGCTGATTGCTAGCTGGAGCAGCACCTTTTCCAGGGGTTCGAGCAGAAGGGTTTTGAGTGGATGCCGTGACTTTGTTGACGGACCCATTGGCGGAAGCAACTCCACCCAGGTCTTCCATCTTTACTGGTGTTCCTGCTGTGGAATCTTGCTTCTGTGACTGCAACTTCAGATATTCAACAGCATTTTCTAAGTGCCCGTCGCATGCAACAACTGCCCTTTCCACTTCCTGCTTTGTGCACTTGAACCGTACCTCCATTTCTGCCATCCTCGCAAGCTCATCAGCAATATCTATCTTTAAGTTCTCAGTAACATTTGCTGTAACTTGGGGCTTGCCTTCTTCACATCCTTCAAAAAGCCAAGCCACAGACTGCTCGAGACGGCCTTCATTGAGAATGAGTGCCATGGTTGCCCGTTCACATGGAAAGCCCATGCTTACCAATTGCTGCGCAAGAGCCCCCAGCTTTCTGGACATAAGGAAATTATTGCACCGCTCATGCAGCTCTTGTGCACGTCTTTCTCTTTGGCGCTGGTGTTTCTTTTCATTCTTTTGGCGAATCTTATCCCGCTTATCTGCATCAGCTCCAGGTATAGAATCTGTACGAGGTGGAGGGGTCAGCGCTGCCTTATCCTTCTGATCTTCTGACTCACCTGAGCAGCTGCCATTGTTGGACAAGGAGTCAAATTCAGCTGTGGTACCAAATGAACTTCCAGAATGGTCTTCTGTCTCATCTATGGTCCTGAACCTGCCATTGTTTTGAGGTGATGGCATGGACGCAGGTGGGGCCGTTTCCAGAGAGTGGAATGTACCCGAAATCGGATTGTAAGCACTTGCTGGAATGCCATTTCCATTAGAAGAAGGTGAAGGCGATGCTTTTGAAGGCACCTTTGACAGTTCCTTGGCTGCTCTTGCAGCTGGCTTAGACTTAGATTTTGATGCTGGTGACATTTCTACATGAAGAGAACAAAATCAATATCGAGAACAACAAACAGACAGAGCTAATGCATGTAAGTGGGAAGAAGTGAATCAAGACTATCATGACAAACATTCCAGACTCACAATAAGAAGCAGGATTATGTTTATTAAAAAAAATACTGGCCTCAGACAAGCAATCTACTTTTACTCTTGTTTGACAATGCTATTAGACATGAATGGTTTGCAACAATCACAAAGCTAAAATAAATCAAGCATTTAAAACACTATCCTCGATAATAAATACAGAAATTATGGCACTTCAATGCCAGCGGCTTTCACAAACGCAAAACATCAAAGCACTAAAACCCATGATGAAGTGTAAAACCCAAGAAAAACACAAAACCAGTTCTTCCATATAATCAATGATAAATAGCAAAGAATTCAAACCAAAGCAAACAGGAAATAATGATCCCAATAAAAGTAACAAAATCCATAAGGACCAAAACCTGCGTCAGCAATACATAATCCAATCTTGCATCATGTCAGATCAGCAAATCACACACAAAGGACTTCTCAACGACTTAAGAAACCACCCACAGAAAGTTATACTCAAGGCAAATGCTTTATTGATAATAAAGGACAAAATCCGGATAGAGCGTTTCTTAACTAGCTTGTTATGAACTAGAAATACCAATCGTGATATCGTAAAGGATGATTTAACATTATTCAAAAATTAAGAACTCAAAATAGAAATTGTTAACTGCATGAATGCCATAAACAACTGCTGCACGTCAGCTCTATGTATATCCAGTAATCAAGGGTTAAGCATAAAATTAAGCTTATGCAGTTAAGTGAAAGAAATTGAACAAATCTCAGACATAATGAAAACATAATCCTGCTTTCAGTGCTCACATCACCATGACAAAATACCAATGAGCTATAGGGCCGTATTATACTCCCAAATCAAACAATGGCATATGCATTTATCTATTGAGCTCCAGCTATTCTTCACATCTCATCAATTGTCAAAATCCCTAATAAGTGGAAGATTTAAAAAAAAAAAAATGTTCTGCTGACATATGGTTCATAAACATTGCCCCATTAGATTCCAAAACACAAACAAAGGAAATGCTTATACTCTGACCTAAAGCGAACTCCAATACAGTTCGTATATACATCTGTGAATAGATTCTACAAACTGATGAGATAAACTTGGGCTAGATTCCTGTAAGAAACATCTAGCTCTTCTCAATCATGGACAGCACAAAAGAAACCCATATGATTTCCACTTGAATTTCTACATCCCTAACAATCTCCAGAAGTATTCACGAAGTCAGTTGTCATATAAAATGCGAATGTTAAAAACCAGAAATGCTAAACTTTAACATCAACATAATCCAACTACAATCAATTTTGATCAATTTTGATTTTAAAACCCTAGAGATCACAAATCAGAAGCTCGTTTATAACATATAATTCCTTCCTGAATCCAAAAACCCAAAAGGGCGTAATTTTTCACACATTTCAAATCTCTATCCACATAACTAACACTAATTTCCATTGAAGTTGAAAATGGGGAAAAAATCTAAAAGTCGTGAATCAAATTTTAAAAAATAATAATAAGAAAAACGTATAATCCCATCTTCTAAACCAAATCGTATGGATAAATCCACACCCTTTTTTTCAACAAATCTACGTGCCCATACCTGGCAAGAGAGCAACATCAAATCCAGTGTAACCCATTCTCCTCACAATCCGGAAACCAATCAAGATTTCTCCACCAAACATAAACAAATCAAAAAATCCCAAAACTCTAAAAAAAAAAAAAAAGAAAACCTACCAACTGTTCAACATCTTTGCCTGGATCCACTCAAATCAGATCAAAACCAACAGCACAGCAAAACAAAGACTAACAGATCATCCACAGAACGCACGAATCGAAGCACCAATCCAAGAAAACAGAAGAGATCGAGTACAAATCGCGAAAACGAATGAATCAGGGATTGAAGGCGCAAATGCTCACCTGAGGACAGCTGGGTGGGGTCGATCGGCAGATCTCCGAACGGCGGTTGAATCGGATGGGGAAAGGATTAGGGTTTTGTGGGGAGATTGGGGGCGTCGTCGCTCTTCTCTTCTCTCGCTTTCGATCCCTCTCTTTCTCTCTCTCTTTCTCTCTCTTCGTGCCCGAAAATGGGATTCAATCCCGATTTATGGCGACTCTCAAGTCCGTTGTTCTTGATTGAGAACTATTGTGAATGAACCCTACGATAGGACCACGTAGATCACCGTTAGATTACATTGAGATTAGAATATAACGGATCTCGAGATGAATGAACGGTGGATATGGAGGGAATAGACTGAGTCCGGGAAAGTGTGGCAGAGGGTTGATGTTTGGTGATGTTGTAATTATGTTTTTAACCTAAAAAGCTAGTAACTCAATGAGAAGTGCATGTTCTTTTTTTTTTCAAAAAACTAATTAATTAATTAATTAAATTGTTTTAAAAAATTTACTTTTGACTGTAAATGGATTTACATGTGCATAAAAATAAAACTATGGAATTTTGTAAAATTGGGGTATTCCTATGGACTAGGGCTTGAAAGAAATTACTCCTATCGTGTCTTTTTTTTTTTTTTTACTTACCACATTTTAAAATTTTTATTATTGTTTTTATTTATCTACTTTCAAAATTTATAAAATATTTAATATTAGTTTTCCAAATTTATCATCTACTTTTACAACTTTTAATAAACAATATATAATTACATATTTTAAATAAAGATGACTTTAGAAAATTAATATAATTTTTTATAAATTTTAGATTATCAACTAATTTCATCAAACTTTTATAATCGGTGTGAATTAGTTAAAATGGACAAGTGAAAAGACGGGAGGAAATTATAATTTGGAGAGTTTTTTTACATGAATAATTATTTGAAATAAAAAAAATTAGAGAAGTTAATTAAAGTTTAAATGAATTCCCTATTTATTTATTATTATTAGAAAAAATTACTGTTTACCCATCGCGAATTTCAAAAATTTTCAAACAGCCCCTGTAAGTTTTGAACAGCCCGAACAACCTTTCCATTATTGTTTCTCTTCTTTTTTGCCCCCTATAGGTCACTCGGACTTTGTTCATGTTGTGAAATTCCATTGTAGCCCTCCAAAATGAGAGAAAAAAAACTGCCTAATCACATCATGTCAAACCTTTTTGCATAGCTTTTTGCATTCGTTTTTGCTTTTCTTCAAACAAAGTTTGGAAGACCTTGGATTGTTGGTCGTTCCCCGTCTATTCGATTTGAGTTTTGCCGGTTGCCTGATAAGGTGAGAATCACTTCTTTGCTTCCTTGCCCTTACTTTGATCATCCTGCGAGAGAGAGTAACAGTTTATGAAAATGCAGGTTTATTATCAGAGTTTTTGTGTTGTTGCTAGATACAACGGGGAGGGACAAGTGATAGTGTTCACGGCGCTGACTTCTTGGGAATCAATGTTAGCGGAGATATGTGAACGATGGGGTCTCGATGTTTCGTGTGTCAGGGTGAAGTTTGTCACACCAGATGGGCATAAGACAGTTTGTCCAATAGAAAACAAGGTTGACTTCCAGCGCATGTGTCACGCGTACTCCCTCTTTAAATGCGCTGCAGTCAATCTAGTGGTTGAGATAGATGATGTGCCATTGTCGCGCCATTTTGAAAACGATTTCGTCTCGTTGTAAAGTTCTTCTCATTTATGTTTTATATTTACATAGTTGTAAAAGTTAATTATTGCTTAATTATCTCAGTGTTTGCTTAAAAGTATATGTTTTGCTTAATTATTTCAATTTCCGTTTAAAATAGAGTAAAACCGTAAGTTTTGTTTTGTTATTCATGTCCCATCCCAGTTTTTGTTTAAATTTATCCAGATTTCCTTTAAAAATGTTCTTCTCCGTTTAAGTTTTTTAGTTTCCGTTTAAAATGTTATTGTTTCTGCTTAAATTTTATAGTTTTCGTTTAAACATTTATGTTTCCGCTTAAAAATTAATTTTTCTGTTTAAACTAAAGTATTGGCAAGAATTCGGATTCTGGGAGCGTATCCCTTCCACCTCATGGCGACCCTGACGGTGTGGTATGCCTTCCTTCCTCATCAAATCAATTCGAGGTGTTGTCGTTAGATATTGGACAACGTTTTATAGCCGTTGACCATTTCAGAAACACACTTTGAAATTTTACAATCAAATGCAATTTTGACTTCAAATTCATAAAGAATGAAAAAGATCGGGTGACTATAGAATTCGCTGCCGTTGGTTATCCACGGCGCCTCAATGCATAGAAGGAATATAATAAAAATACTTTCGAAATCAAGACAATGCACCCGACACACACTTGCGGTAGTAGAATTGGATCGGTGTCGAATCCGAAAGCGCCGAAAAAATGGGTAAGCTCACGAGTCATGCAGAAGCTCAAGGAGCAGCCCTTATACAAGATCATTGACATTCAGAAGGACATATTACGGGAACATGATGTCCACATTCCATACAAGCAAGCTTGGTTGGGTAAAGAGTATGCCCCTGTGATCCTTGACGGCAGCACCATCTCTAGCTACGATTTGTTGCTTTGGTACGTGAATAAGGTGATTGAGACAAACTCCGGCAGCATTGCGATTGTGGAAAGAGATGGTGAGCGTTTTAAACGTGCATTCTTTACTTTCCGTGCGTGTATCATTGGATTCAAGAAGGCTTGCAGGTCGCTACTGTTTCTCGATGGTACCCACATTCTTAGAAAGTATCGGGGTAATCTATTGGGTGCCACACACAAAGATGAAAATAATGATTTTTTTTCACGTCTCCTTTGGCATTGTAGACAACGAGACCGATGCCAATTAGACGTGGTTCATTTCAAAGTTAGGTGATGCTTTATACGATGAAGGAGATTATGAAGAGATAATTACATTTGTGTTGGACAGGTCTAAGGGCCTTGTGAAAGCCATTGCAAAGGTCTTCCCTTTTTCCCCACATGCATACTGCCTCCGACACTTGGAGGACAATTTTATGAAAGCCAATGTTAGACTTGGGAAGACATTAAAAGAGGAGTGCTGGTCCATATACTTTCGTATTGCATGGGCATCCACGGCTAAAAAATTCGATGATACCGTGAATGAATTGCAGGCCACATCATCCGAAGCCTATTACTGGTTGATTCATAGATCAGATATGTCACATTGGTCGAATTATCTGTTCAGAAGTGAACGTTGGGGCGAGATGTATTCAAATGTCTCAAATTCGTTTAATACGTGGATCAAAGAAGCTCAGCATTTACCTGTGACGAAAATGGTCGACTTCATACGGTATTTGAATTTTGATTTATGTAACGCTTAAAAATAGTTCTTATCCTTTAAACTTGTTTGTTTTTTATTAAATAATGTAGTTTATGTTTAACTATAAAGGTAATCGCTTAATGTAGTTTGTCATCAGTTAAAAATGTTTGTTTCCGTTTAAATTTCAGTGTCTTAGCTTAACAGTGTTTAAGTATATGTGTTTTATGTCATACAGGTTCAAGCTAATGTGCATGTGACAGGGGCCCTAAAGTGCACGGGTTGTCGCAGTAATAATAGTACCCCGGTGAGAGGGTAGTCGAATCCACAGGGAATAGGGATTGAAGACACAAGCGTTCACTATTTAGCTAATGCAGTGTATGGAGAGTGAGAACAGATTCAATGTGTGGTTGCAAAAGTAATTTAAAAAAACAAGAAATAAAAGAAAAATACGGAAGACAGGAGAGTGTAAGCAAGAGTAATGAGAGAAAGTCAGTCAATGAATGAAATAGGGTACCCAGACGAGCTACCCCTAGGACTTATGCTTATAGTGCAAGACAATGCTATTATACTCTCCTACTGATATCTAATGAGTCAAGGATAACCTTAAACACACGGTTCCAAACCTAAGGTCAACCATGACTAATCCCAATACTATGTCCTGGCAATAGGTTTCACTACGACCCTTGACTCTTGTTGACCTGTCAACTAAGCCCTAGGGGAGTCCATCTTCCTAAGCCTCACACTACGCTGGATTGCTTTAAGTTCTAGGGATTCCTATTGATAAACCCTGTTCCTATATATAGTTCTAACCCTTTAGTCCAGGTGAAAGAACCCTAGTCTCAATAAAGTCCTAGTATTATGATTCACTACAACCCATCACTCTGTTGCTCGCGCAACTAAGCCCCAGGGGAGTTCATCTCCAAGCACTTTGCTCTATTTTGACGGCTAAGAACTCTTGGAACACGGAGGTAGGAAAAATCACACCCGGGGGGGAAAGGGGACGTTTCGCTACCTCATGACTCACCTTTCGACCCTCTCCAATCTTAAGTAGTTTAACCCTATAGGAGTTGTCATACCTCCAAAGGATAACCTAGATGGTTCTCAACCCTAGTGTCATGACTAAAGGAAAATCAAGACAAGATGCAATTAAGATTGAAACTCAATTTTATTCATTAATAAAGAAAGCATAATAACAAGTCATCAAAACATAATCATCCAAGGGTTTATAAGTCCGAATACCCACAAGGGGTTTAGCTCATCATGGAGCTATACAAATCCATCAAACTAAGAGAATAAACACAAATTGAAAGCAAAGATGAAAACCCCCTTGTATAGTGTGTAGCCGTGGTCTTGTGCGGCCCCCGGACGTCGATGTCGATGCCGATGGCGCGCTTCGATCCTCCACAAGGTCCTCTCCAAACCCTAGCCGCAACCCTCCAGAAGATAGGTGAAAAGATACGCCAAAAGATCTAGAAAAAGTCTCAAAAGCGCCTTTAAATAGTGTTGAGTCGGGTTTCAAATCGGCTGAAATCGGGATTTCACATGGCCGTGTGAAATTTCCACACGCACATGTGAAGTCTCTGTTTTGCTGAATTTCGGCAAACAGTGAACAGTAGCTTGCTACAGTATCTTACTGCATTTCTGCTACAGTACTCTCGCAGAAACGCTCCCGAATTCATTGTTCTTCATCGAGGCCATTGAATTGGGTACACAATCAACGATAGATCATGTCAATTGCTTCAATTCTCCTCCTTGGTGAAGTTTTCCTATGCTACACGAGTTAGACTTATTGTGAATGTGATTGCCTTTGTGCCCTTCCAAAGGAGGTTGGCACACACTCACAAGTCTAGGCTCGTGCCTTGTTCCTTGCTTGGTCCGAAAACTCCCCAATAATGGCGAACATGATCTAACTTTGTTCTTTTCTCTCCAAAGTAGCTCCACAACCCTACAATGCACAAAAGTACACAAGTGCACACAATTTAGTGATAAAATCTGATAAGAATCATGCTTAATGTAAGATAATAACACTTTGCATTATTATAACACAAGCACTTATTAGCATGTTATGCACCCGCCGTGAAAAAGCGAACAAATGGAAGACCTACTTATGCCCTGACATACATTCGAAGGTAGAGCTACTTGTTTAGGAAAGCCGAAATCTTCGTTATGATCGTTATGAAGTAATTGACAAGTTTATGGTATCCCGCGCAAACAAGTTTATCGTTATGAAGTAATTGATCAATACAGCAACTCCGTAGATCTATCGCGTAAAACTTGCTCATGTCGCAGATGACAAGTTTATGGTATCCCGCGCAAACACGCTTGCACTGCAATAATGCAGACAGACACCAACGTTCATCGATTTATTAGCAGCTACTTTACCGTCGACAATTACAAATTGGAATATAAGGAACCTATTTTCCCCATACAGGACCATGACAAGCCTACGGACGATAATCGAGAACTACGTTTGCTTCCACCTATCACGAGAAGACAACCTGGGCGTCCTAGATGGAATAGGATCGAGTCGCAACCATCCGAGGTCCGCGAGTTACATTGCAACCAATGTCACGTGTCTGGTCACAATCGTCGATCTTGCAATGAAACTATCGTCAACTAAGCATTATAAATAAGCACAAATTTAAACAGAAACAATCTTATTTACATGTCATTCTTTGATCTTTAAACATGATTTTGATATATAAACAGAGACACTGAAAGTTAAGTAGAAACGCTTACTCTTAAAGGTTAACATATAAAGTTAAACAGAGACATTCATATTTAAACGGAAAAACTGAAAGTTAAAAAGAAACACTGATATTTAAACAGTACAATTGAAAGTTAAACTAAGAAAGGCAAGTATACAGACATTAAATAAACACAAGTAACTTTACATGAGAAACCTTGCCATGTCAGTGGAAAACAATGAATATAATTTAAATTATAATGACAAAACTGTTTTATATTTGAAAACAATATTAAGTCAACTTTGTTCCCTTCCCCCTAATCGAAGAATCACCTTTCTCAGTGATGCCGGTTACGCTCCCTTCCATAAGTATGCGGGCAACATATTTTAATTTTAAATTAACGGGCATCCGTTTGCAGTAGACGTAGCTTTTCATCGTCAAGTATCTGTTCAATAAACTGCATGACATAGACGGCGCAATCGACACTTCCTCTTTTCTGTCGTGGGGTTTCACTGTCGTAAACTAGTGGGTACTTTAGTGTCACCGTCTCGCCGAACTTCATATCGACGCAATAGTTAAATAGTCTCCGCGGTCGAAATATACAATTTGAGGTTAGAATCCCAATTAATAAAGTACTATTTATGAAACTCTATTTATCAAAAAACTTATCATTTCGAACGTGTCTCTATCGTACTCCTAACTTTGACATGAAGAATAATGCATGTATTCTTGTTTGTCATTATAAAAAACCACCACATGGAAGTGGACATTCATAATTATTGGGAGGATGACTATGTTAACATCATCCAGGTTACGCGCGACATCTCCGATCATAGCGAGAGTCGTATCACACGCATCCTCCTGCTTGGACATAAACAATAGCAGTAGTCATGTGATGGAGGCTCACTTCTTATACGGATATGGTACTCTCTTCAGAGATTTTTGAATTATGCATACGAACACGTCCATCACATCGTATGTCACCATTTTCTTCTTATCCAGCAGCGTGAATAGTCTATTATCGTCGGGGGCTGCCGCGGTCGGGGGAGGGGGGCTGTGGTGATCGGGGGGACTGTTGCGGTCAGAGGGGGTTATTGACGTCAGGAGGGGTGTTGGCGTCGAGCGGGGTAGGGGGGCTTCTTCGGCGGCGAGGAATGTGTGCGTGAGTTGGGCTGGAAGTAGGGGAATGGCATTGAGCGTGCATGGAAGAGGTTGGCCTCTCATCTTGCCTTCGAACAAGTGGTTCTGGAACAAATATATCTTCATCCGCATTCGCCGCGACCAGCTCAGGAAACTAACATATGTAAATAACACAATCTTAGCGAAATCATTCAATTTAAACAATAACAATTTTTTAAAAACATTTAACTCATATATTTAAACGGTATCGCATATATTTAAACATAAAACCAAAAATTTAAACACTAAAGAATTTGTTTAAATAGAGACTATTATTAAACGCTAACTACTATAATTAAAATGTAACTACTATTGTTAAACACATTGTTCATGATTTATTACCTCCTTTCCTTCTAGAGATGACAACAAGGTTTCTATTGACGCTTGCTTCCGGTAGCTATTTTCACCGTAACATAACATCCTTAGGGTCTTGCCAAAATGTACTTTCTTTCCGGTACCGGTCAGCTCGTAAAACCAAATGTTCGGTGTGACCGAGCAACCCTTAATATACCCCGTGTTGGCCTTCTTCCCAGCGCATTTTGCTTATACTCTTGCGGCAGCTTATGGAACGTCCTCCATAAGCCACTTGTGTATTGCCTGCGCCCTGCGTATCGGTTCATGGCATGTAGATCATCGACATAATCAATGATCCAATTTGGAACCGAGCATGAGGTATTTGGGAAGAGGATTGTACCCATGAGGTACACCATCAGGAGTTTGACAAAATTTTCTTCTTCTTCCCTCTGCCGAACAAGTTGCTTAAGAATTCTCTTGATGGAGTCTCTGTGTCTCTTGTAGGTTTCGATAAATACCTCTCTTCAGCAGGCTTACCTTGATCCTGATCAATTTATTGGTGCGGTCATCGTACCATTGCAACAGAGAATCAATAATGGTCCTCTCTTGGAATACAGCTTCCAGCTCAGTGAATGCTGCAAACGGTGTCCTTCGGATAAGCACACAGTGTCGTCCACTCATGTGAACTTTCAAATTCGGCCATGGTCTCCACTACCGGTTTCAAGTAGCATCGCCCATTAACTAGGTTTACCGCCATAATCACAAGCCTGCGACAATAATATTACATTAAGCCGTATTTAGAACATCTTACTCAGAAAAGTCAACTTTTAAACGGAGACCTGAATTCTTAAACAGTGACATCAATTATTAAATAGATAAGTCATTTGTTAAACAGAAACCACAATATTTAAACGGAAACATAATTTTTTAAACTAAACCTCATTTCTTAAATGGAAATATCATGTTTATACTGAAACAATATCAAATTAACAATAAAACCTTAACCGAGAAATCTCCCTGCACACTTCAACCGAGCTGAGGTGGAAACATACTTTATAAACATTACACAGCATAACAATAAAAAAATCTCTTTATATTGTGTACACAGACAAAAATGTAAAACAAAACAAAACCTTAACCGAGAAATCTCCCTGCACACTTCAAAATCATCCAACAAAAACAAAACCACAAAACAAAACCGAAAAATCTCTCTTTATGACAGAATAGTTTAAAAAAAAAACATAATCACAACTTCTTCAATGGCATCCACCTCAGCTCAATACCTTAGATTGCAAACTGATGAAATGCCGAATACTTGAGCGGGACTTCTTCGAGACATTGGTGGAAAGGGAAATTCCTGTTCTACAGAAGCGAAGATAGAAAAGTTGGAGAGGCGAAGAGAGAAAAAACGTAAACGGCGCCAGTAATGGTTATGTCCAAACCATTGGTGTTGGTTCACAATTTTATTACTTCATTGGGTTATGTCCAAACCTTAACCGCATTTGTTTGGGCTCTGGTATATATATATATATATATATATATATATATATATATATATATATATATATATATATGTTAAGTTTGTAATTAAACGCTGGATAATTTATTGTAATAATTGAAGTTAGTCCTTAATAAAATGATTTGACAAAAATAGGTTTGTCACATGATAGGATAGGCGGTGGGTACCTAGGGGGTTTTGTGTCAATCCCAACAACTTGAAAATGTTGCGTTGAACTTTAAAAATAAAAATTATTAATTATTATCTATATATATATATATATATATATATATATATTTTAAGGAATGATAGTATGAAACGGTAACAATCTACAACAGATTTTATCCGTCCAGAGCACCACATCAAAAATTTTAGGGGATAATTAAATTATTATTATTATTATTTATTAAAACACTATAGTTAAATTTTAGGAGATCACACAAGCAATCTTAAAACAATAAAAATTATTTTTTATATATTATTAGACAATAATGGATAGTTAAACTTAATGGTATGTGTGCAATTTCAATAATTTAGAGGGGCATATATATGTATATATATACAATTAAGTTTAACTATTTACATAATAATTTTATATTCAATAAATAAGTTATTCATATAATTATTCAGAAATTTTTTTATAAAAGAATAAAGGTTAAGTTTTAAGCATCTTAGTGAGTACAATAATTTGGTTAACCACCATCCTAGTACATATATAAGAAATTTGATTTTATAGGATCTAAATCATAGAAAAACATTTTACAAGGTTAGATATGTAATTTCAACATTTTTAGGGTTATATATATAATTTAGTTTTCAATAAATTTATACATTTGTTTTGATTATCTAACTTGGTGTTTGATTAGAATTCTTTTTCCATTTTTCAATGCCTATTTTTTTTTGGAAAATATAATAACCTTATTTGTTAAAACAAAAATCAAAACTATTTTTTAAACCTCATTTTTCATTAACATTGATGATAATATAAAATTGAGTAGGAATAATAACGGAAAAAAATTATGCAAAAAAGCAATGAGTCCCATCATGTGAATAATCAGCCCAAGGCCATGTACATAGAGAACTAGAAATACCGTAGTGATTTTTTCAAACATATCGATTTCATAATATTGTCATTCTTCTTTAGTTGCTATAATATTGGCAATCGATTCACTGATTGCTTCAAACAATAGATAGGGACCCCACTAGTTTATCGCTTTCTACTTGATTGCCAATATTTATTTGCATTTAAAGAAAGAGTGGATCTCTCTTCTCTTGAACTTCCGTTTTCTGCTGAGAAAATAAAGAAAGCAATTTTTGACTTAAATGCAGATAAGGCCCCAGGCCCGAATGACTTCCTAATATTTTTTTTCCAGAAACATTAGGACCTTATTCAGGAGAACTTTACAAAACTTTGCGAAGATTTTTATGAAGGCTCGATCAATTTTGAGCACCTGAACTGGGTCCATATTGCACTTATAGTCAAAAAAAGCTCTCCGATTGAAGTTTCTGATTTTCGACCCATCAGTCTAATTAACTCTACATGCAAAATCATTTCCCAAATTCTTGCAACTAGGCTAAGTCAAGTTATCAATGACCTAGTTGAAGATTCTCAATATGGGTTTATTAAGGGTAGATGTATAGCTGATAATATTAAAGCAGCACAAGAAGTACATTTTAATCTTCAAAAAAGGAAACTTCTTAGTTTTGCTTTCAAAGTAGACTTTGCAAAAGCCTTTGACACTCTAGACTGGAACTTCCTCCTTGATACTCTAGCAGCTAGAGGATTTGGTTTAAGATGGATATCTTAGACTCGCATCATTCTAAAATCAGCAAAGGCCCAGATCCTTATAAATGGGACAACCCAAGGATTTATTCGATGCAAAAGAGGATTAAGGCAAGGAGATATGCTTTCTCCTCTTCTCTTTGCATTAGCAGCAGATGCATTTAGCGCAATGTTCAAACACACCATCAGATCTAAAGTGCTGATAGGAGTACAAATAGATCATTCTAACAGTATTTGTCATTTGCAATATGCGGATGACTTATTAATCTTCTCAGCGGGAGGTCACGAAGATCTTTACATAATCAAATTAATTCTCTACCTTTTTGAAGGATCTCCGGGCCTATCTATAAACTTTTTGAAAAGTTGTTTTTATTCCATCAATTTTAGTTTCCAACCAAGCATATCTTCAGCAACAATTCTAAATTTCAGCAGAGACTGTCTCCTATCACTTACCTAGGAGTTCCACTCTCGTGAAGAAGACCAAGACGTCAAGATTGGATAAAACTCATTGGAATGGTCCGATCAAGACTCTCCATGGAAAAGCAATTTACTCATCTTTAGGGGGGTGTTTAATTCTTCTCAACTCAGTTTTATCCTCTATTCTAGTTTACTAGATGTCGGTTTTCAAACTCCCGGTTTGGGTGATTCAAGAAATTGATAAAATTAGAAGAAACTTTCTTCGGAAGGGACCATAACTCAGTTCTAGGGGAATCTGCCTGGTTGCTTGGAAAAGTATATACATACCTCGTAATATGGGAGACTAGGAAATTCTCAATCTACGAAATTTTATTTCAAACTCCTACTCGAAATAAATATTTCTTCTGGGCAGGGATTAATCCCATTCTTCCTTCATTTAGAGCATGTATCTCCAAACATATAAGAAATGGCGCTAGTACGCCTTCATGGTACAATCAATGGTTTGAAGGGCGAACTCTTAAAGATACTTGGCCTGCTCTATTCATTGATTGCGCAGATCCCTGGATAACTTTAAGACAATTCATTCAATTAGATTCCCTAGAGAACCTCTTTCTCTCAGCTTCAATAAACGATATTTCAATATTATTGAACTCAATTCCGGACTGCTCTAACATCCAAGAGGATACACATGCTTGGTCTTTAGAAAAAAAAATGGTATATTCTCTATTAAATCTTTTTTTACAAATTCTTAATAGATGGAGGGGTTTGAAATCCAATTTATTCCCAGTTCTGGAAAATCAAATGCCCAAGTAAAATCACTTTATTCTACTGGTTAGTCTGGTAGGACAAAATTCTCATATTATTCAATCTTTTTAAGAAAGATTGTAATATAATTGCCACAGATAACTGCATTCTTTGTAACAAAAACTTAGAAACTGCTGATTATCTTTTCCTTGATTGCGAATACTCAGAGAGAATTTGGTCATTCTTTAGACACCTTCTTTAAATTCTAATTTCCGGATCATCTGGGATCACATTTCCAAAGCAATTATATGGAATATTTGGTTGGAGCGAAATAACCGAATTTTTTAATTTAATTGCTTACTCTACATTCTATTTTATTCAAGACTACTAATATGCTTCTATCTTGGTTTTCTGCAGCTCTAGATTCATCTCAGCAAGCCAACCTTGAAGCTTCTCAGAGGATTAAGCGCTGTATCAACTTCTTAAGTGCCAGGTCTATAGATCACACCAACGACCCAGAGGTCAACCTCTCCCGGGAATAATCCACTTTTTTCAGTAGTTTGGGTAGGCCTGTGTCTCCAGGAGGTAGCCTTCACCTACCCAACTATCTCTCTTCTTTTCTTTTCTGATCTTACTCCTTTTGGGTTTTATAAACCTCACCCTTTGATGAGGTATTAGTCTTTTTTTCATTGTTTTGTTATGTTTTCTTTATTTTTAGTGTTTGTCCTATTCTCTTTTCTTTTTATTTTAATAAAGCTGTAGTTTATTCACATTTATTAAAAAAAAAAATTAAATTACATGTCCTCATTTTGACTATTAGTTGAGTAATTAATACAACTTGTGCAGATGTCATTTCTTGTTAATTTTTCTAACGTATTCAAATCATATGTTTAAACACTTTTCTATTAGAAATATAGCTCGAGATTTTAATTTTTATTAGTGAACAGATTTTATATTTATTTTTTTGCTAATTTATTTTGGAACTATTTCTATATTAAATATAATATTTCTTTTTTAAATTTATCCATAAACTTGATTTAAACAGAATAGGAAATTTGTAATATATACATATACTTGATTTAAACAGAATAGGAAATTTGTAATATATATATATATATATATATATATATATATATATATATATATATGTGTGTGTGTGTGTGTGTGTGTGTGTGTGTGTGGATATATATATATATATATATATATATATATATATATATATATATATGTGTGTGTGTGTGGATGAATATGAACAAGTTGTTAACGGTTCTTGGGTCAATTGGCATTGGGTCTCTTGCATAGGACTTTCGTTTCGGAAGTCGTGTGTGGCTCCCCGTTTTGAATCCCACCTCATGCAAGATGAGTGCATGCGTGCATGTCGAGCGTGGCTCCCCCACGTGCACGCCCTTGATTAAAGCGCTTGTCGCTCTATCAAAAAAAAAAAATATATATATTAACAAGTTGCATCGCTCTTTCAAAAAAAAAAAAATATTAACAAGTTGCATCAAAGACTTATACAAATGAAAGATCATTAACATAACAAATTATATTTCCGAAAGCATATATATATACTGTCATAATTATAAATTGAAAACTTACAGTTGAAAAACAAAACTCCAACCTAGAGGTGGGCACGGGCCCAAAAAAAAACCGGCCCGGCCCGTGCCCGGCCCGGAACCGGCCCGCCGGTTCAATGACCCGGCGGGCCGGTTCACCAACCCGTAACCGGCCCGTACTGTAGACGGGCCGGTTACGGGTTGGGGAAACCCAACTCGTTGACCCGCTGGGCCAACCCTCCGGGCCAGCCCGCCGGGTTTGGCCCGGTGGAAAAAATTTCAACCCGGCGGGTTGACCCGCCAGTCAACCCGCCGGGTTGAGTTTGAAAATCAGCCGTTGGCTGATTTTCAAATTACCAACGGCTATTACAGCCGTTGGTTTTTTTTTTTATTAATTTTTTTTTTAAATTTTTAATTTTCAAAAGTAAAAAAAAAATTCAAAATTTAAATTTTAAATAAACTTCCCTATATATATCCCCACATCCTTACCCAATTTTTTTTTTACCAAATACCATTCTTCCCTCCAACTCTTTCTCTCTTAATCTCAATATTTCTCAACCTTTACATCTACTTTCACTCTCATAATTTCAAGTTTTCAACCATTCCAAACTCCAACTTGGGTATATTTTTGGAGTCTTAAATTTTAATTCTTGGAGCTTTGGATCAAGGTCTCCAATTAACAAGGTTAGCAATGATTTCTTTATTTAAATTACTAGTTTAAATTTGTTAAATAATTGTGATTTTTGTTAAATAATGTATGAACTAATTATTTTTTTAATTGTAATTTCGTAGGCTTGAATACTTTGGGGTTCAATTATTGGATATTTTGGAGTCTTGGTCCTTGGATACTTGGAGGTTTGGAGGCTTGGAGGCTTGGAGCAACTTGGAGTTTGGACATCTATTATTTTCTTTCTCTTTGAAGTGATTATTAACAAGGTTGGTAATAATTTATATTTTTTTGTTATTAATGGATGTGTGTAATGTGTATGAACTAATAAATATATGTTTAAGATATGAATTAATAATAGATGTAAATTATGCCATTAACATGTGTGTATGAACTAATTATTTATTTGACTATATTTTCATACATTTACAAATTCCTATATTTTCATATATTTTCATATATTTATTTTACTATATTTTACTATATTTTCATATTTATTTTTTTTAAAAAATAAACTTCACCTTTTTTTACTTGTTTTTATTTATTTTATTATGATTTCATATTAAATTCGTATTTGTTTTCACATATATGATTTCGTATTTAATTTTTTTAAAAAATAAACTTCACCGTTTTTTTACTTGTTTTTTATGTATTTTATTTTCCAATATTAAATTCGTATTTATTTTCACATATATGATTTCATATTTAATTTTTTTTAAAAATAAACTTCACCTTTTTTTACTTGTTTTTTATGTATTTTATTTTCCAATATTAAATTCGTATTTATTTTCACATATATGATTTCATATTTAATTTTTTTAAAAAATAAACTTCACCTTTTTTTACTTGTTTTTATTTATTTTATTTTCCAATATTAAATTCGTATTTATTTTCACATATATGATTTCATATATAATTTTTTTAAAAAATAAACTTCACCTTTTTTTACTTGTTTTTGTATGTATTTTATTTTTCATAAATACCTTAGTTTAATTGTTGTGATAGTATTTATTTGTGGAGCCCGGACAAACTTGGACATAGTCGATCACAATCCCAAATTAGATTCACTACGGACGAAGGTACTGGTACTCACTCATCACTATTTACATTTTCGCAAGCAAAATACAGGGATAAAATTGCAGAGACAATATCCGTCGAGCGCTTGCCATTCAGCTTCGCTGAACGGTGCCAAGTGCAAGAATGCATTAATGAAACATTGCAACCGGCATGCAAGAAGGTTTCACGAAGGACAATTCAAAGAACAATTTTCAAACAATATAAGAATGGTAGAGAACAACTTTGTGAGTATTTTCGAACTGTTAATTCATCAATTTCTTTATGTTCCGATGTATGGACCGATGTTTTCCATGAAAATTCTTTTATGGGTATTACGGCGCATTGGGTCGATGACAAGTGGAATATCCAAAAGCGTGTTCTTGCTTTTAGGGTGTTCAACGAGTCTCATACCGCCGAAAATATTTATAGACTTATTCGTGGAGTTATCGAAGATTTTGGTTTAATGTTCAAAATTTTTTCGATTTCTTTTGATAATGCCTCCGCTAATACGGCCTCAATTAGACCTCTAGAAGAATTTTTGAGGCCTTCATGTGGTAGCAAATATTTTCATATAAGATGCGTTTGTCACGTGTTGAACTTATGTGTCCAAACTGGTTTGCAAGAGCTTAAAGAATACGTACTTCCTGTTAGGGAAGTCGTAGCTTATTTGGGAAAAAACATAAACAATGGGCTCGCTATTGTAAAGCACACAACATGAGGGTTAAAAAATTCCCTAAAGATGTAAAAACAAGATGGAACTCCACTTATCGACTTCTTAGTGCAACATTTCCCTATAGGACATTGTTGACTAATTTTGTTAATGATTCGTTGGTTGGTTTCCATCTATACGAGTATCAATGGGTGATTATTGCTCGTATTATTGATTTTCTTTCGATTTTTGACACATGTACTAATTTGTTTTCGCAAGTTTATTTTCCTACTTCCCATTTGTTTTTATATGGTGTTGTTGATGTGGCTGAACAGTTTTGGAAGTATAGATCTGATCCACAATTGTTTATGGCATTGATCCCTATGAGGATTAAATGGTTGCTTTATTACAAGGATATACCTCCGATTGCTTTAGTTGCATTTGTTCTTGATCCAAGACAGAAGCTAGAGGGTTTGCAAGCATATTTGGAAGCATATTACAAATTTTTAGGGTTCAATGGAGGACAAGATTCCCAACCGTTTGCTATGAGCTTGCCCATGAGCGAAGTGGATACCCAAGATGACGAAGCAGATCCAGACGGCCTTGTGGATGTCAATGAAATTGTTGCTGATACTAGGAATCAACTTATTGAATTATATGATAGCTATTGTATTAGATATAGCCATGTAGTCCCACAGGTTGCACAAGAGCCAATAGGACAATCAAGCAGTAGTGGAGGGGAATCATTCCGGCAGAGACAAGCAAAGAAGAAGCCAAGGGGATCACAGTATACAGAGCTCGACTTGTACTTGAACACAACATTCCGGTTCTGTGAACAAATCAACACAGACATGACCTTCAACGTCCTACAGTGGTGGCAAGGTAGTGGAAACCCATACCCTATACTTTCACTAATGGTAAAGGATATTTTTGCGTGCCCTATGTCTACAGTAGCATGCGAACAGACCTTCAGTGCCGGTGGGAACATGTTGGACACGACACGTTCGCAGTTGACCCCACAAAATATTGAAATTCAAGTTTGCACGGATGATTGGAAGCGTGCTCAAGTTCGGCAACAAGAAGCAGAACGACAAAGTCCAGATGGTAGTGATTTTTTCTACACAGATAACATGATGAGCACACCTGGCGCGACAACAGCCAATGAGGCCGACCAAGACCCAGATGATGACGAATAGGTAAGTGGGTGACAACAGTTATACAATGTACAAGAACTACGTTGGCTTTGATTCCTCTCACCCGAAGGATACGTAGGCAACTTAATTCGATAAGTAAACGAATTAAGTGCAAGCCATTTATTTTTTAATTTAGGGTGTTTTGAAATTTTCTAAATGTTTGTTAATTAATGTAATTTATTTTCTGAATTTTTTTCTAAATTTTCTGAATTTTTCCCTATTTTTTTTTAAATTTTCTGAATATTTTATTATTATTTTTCTATTTTTCTGAATTTTTTATTTTTTTTTTAATTCTTGCGCGGGCCAACCGGCCCGGCCCGCCGGGTCGGCCCGCCGGTTCGGCCCGGCCCGCCGGGTCAACAATGAAGCCGGGCCGGTTCCGGGCCTGGCCTCATGTGACCCGGACCCGCCGGGTCTGACGGGCCAACCCGGCCCGGCGGGTTCTAGACCCATGCCGGGCCGGGTCCGGGTCGGGGGGTCGGTGAACCGCAACCCGGCGGGTCGGGCCCGCCGGGCCGATTAACCGGCCCGTGCCCACCTCTACTCCAACCTTTCCGTGTGAAAATTTAATATATATATATATATATATAAATAATTTTAGCACATATCAAAAATTCAAAGCACCACGTTCACGTTAGGATAACGTGTGGTCAAATCTTAAATTAATAAAGGTAATGTTGACAATTTTTGGTACCTCGGCAAGACAAAGTCAGTTTAGAAATGTAAAAAGTGCTTCGATCAAGCTTTCCTCAGTTGCTTGGAATATATATAATAACATTAGGTAATCAGTTATTTTATTGAAAATGCTATATAATTGTATTTTTATTTTAAAAAAAAATTAAACTATGAATGTCTTTGTTTCAAAATAAACCTATTTAAGTTTGAATTATTAAAAATAAATCTATCCAATTTTAATTTTGAGCAAGCTCAAACTTTTAAAAATTAAAATTGAGCCACGTGCATGCAAATTTTTTAGAGCTACTTTCGAGCTTTGGTTGAGCTCAATCCAATCAAACTGGCTTTATCTATTACCCGAAATATACATGATATTTTATTTTATTGGAAAGTATACAATCTATTCAATTTTAATTTCAAGCGAACTTGAACTTCCAAAATTAAAATTATGCCAAATTAAGCCAAAGATACATGATATATTTTATTAAAAAGTACATATAATTAGTTGAGTAGTATATAGGTAAAATATGTCGTTAACCAATTCCTTCCACGCGTATACTATGCCACCAACAAATAAGTTTGCTTAACAATTTTTTTTGAAAATTTGTGTTAATCAATAAATTTTATAAACATACATTGTCAGAATATCTAAACTTGTGATCAAATAATAATCCAATGCATTTAATTAAAAATAAATTAGTTAGATTTTTTTAAGAAATAATTTAACAATAATGTAAATAAAATCTTGCATTTACTAGTGATAAATAAGTGTTAATGTGATTAACCATCATATTAAAAGTCCAGAATTTGACTCTTTTTAAAAAACCTCTCTACTGCCCTAATAAACAAGTTAGTGCAATTTTATTCAGTCTTGACTTTTGGATAATCTGATAACTCAGATTGTGAATTGGAAAAAATTCTGGTCTTGACGAGTGTATCCGAAAGTGAAAAACTGTGTTTGGAAAGCTTTGCACTCTTGCCTTCCTACTTTTCATAACCTGACTAACAAGCATGTTAGTGTGGAAACTAAATGTCCTTTTCTGCAAGGCTGGTGATGAATCAGAGTTTCATATCTTGGTGCATTGCCCTTTTGCAGTGAGTTGTAGGCGAGTGCTTTTTGGCTCCCATTTTGTGTTTACTGGTCATTCTTTCATTGAATGGTTCTCTGCTGCATTGGATATACTATCCACGTCAAAGCTGGAACAAGTTTGCATGATTGTCTGGGGTGTGTGGAAGAGTGGCAATGTATGTGTATGGCATCATGTTGTTTCTGCAACCTTAAATTTTCTCCAACAATGGCAGAGCTAGCTAGCTATCTTTGAAGCTCAAAGGTATAGTGCAGTGGGTCTCATTTTTAAAGATCATAATGGAGAATGCAAAGCTGCATTTCATGCAACCATACCCAAAATTACTAACCCATTGTTGGCTGAGGATATTGGGTTTAGAGAAGTGCTTAGCTGGTTAAAAGCTCATCACTTTATACATGTGTGTGCGAAATCAGATTTTTTTATGGCTTATCCAAACTTTATCTCAGCCTCACGAGGATACCATTTATTTTTTCAACATTGTTGATGATTGTCAAGCATTGCTAAAGGAGCTACCCTTCTTGCAATTTCGGTTTTTTTTTTTTTTAAGAAGAACCCCAAACAAGGGCTATTTATTGAAGAAAAAATGAAGAACTAAAAGACAATACAAAAACCACTGGGAAACTACAAACATTTTAAAAGACAAAACCAGATTCATTGAAGGACTTCATAATCCAGTAGGAAAGGTCCCGGCCAAACAAGAAGAGATTGAGAGATGAATAGTTGAAACCCAATATGGCAACCTTGCGCGCAAGGGCCATCCAGGATCCAGGAATCGTATGAATTTTGGGATGACCGTGAGTGCCAAGGAGAGATTGAATATTGTAGATTGAAGAGTTGAAGCTCCAGTCCAAGGCAGGATCCGGATTAGTAATGATTCTGGCTGTTGCGAAGTCTACATTGAAAATATGTTGGATGGTGATGTGTTCGTTCAGCGCCGCATGAAGAGCAAGCAGATTATTCAAATGGGGATTATCCGAAGTCTAGGAGTAGCATCCTACAATAGAAACTGCGTAGTCAGGTTTAGTGATGAAGAAACCCATTGCACATACCTTGGTGCTTTGATTGTAACAGGAATGTATGAAGAAAAAATGTCCATCAGAGCTGTCAAAGTTATTCAAGATTAGCCGTTGACCGAAGAGCTCCGAACAACAACAAATGAAATCCTGGACATGCGCAAGAGCTCTGCATACAATGGTTTGATAATTTGGTGGAATGCTATGGAAAATGGCGTCACAACGTGCTTTCCAAATGAACCATGCAGTAGCAGCAATGGCAGAATTGATAGGTTTAGAATGATTAGCATTTGTAAGACAGTCTCCAGTTTGAAACCCATGGGGGAAAATGATACACTTGCCAGTTTTAATGCTGAGTTGGGACCAAATGGGAGAAATCTTAATACATTGACAAAAAAGATGATCAATTGTTTCAGTAGAAACTCCGCATAAGATGCAAGGTTTATCGGGACCCATATGCATACGAAAAAGATAATTATAAGTGGAGAGACGACCATGCAAAAGGGTCCAGAGGAAGTGCTTAACTCGAAGGGCTGTAAAGATGTGCCAGAGGAGATGCCAGCCATGCTAGTCCTCATCAGTGTTATGATTATGATTTAACTGCTACAGTTAAATTATGATTACCTATTTTAGAATTCCAAATCTAGTGATTTTCAGAATCGTTAACAGTAAAACCAGGTTTCATAGCATCCAACTCGATACTGGAACCAAAGAAATGGCTCAAGTTGTCATGATTCCAAGTATCACCATGGATAAAGGCCGAAATGTCCAAATGATCAACATCCACATTCATATTCATATAAGTAGGCTTAAGGGCGATAGGGACATCGAAACACCAGGGATCCCAGAGAAGGGAAGTGGTATGGGGGTTGAAGGATTTGAGGCGGCAAAAAGGTTTAGTATAAGAGGCAGTATTATAAAGAGAACGAAAAAACCAAGAGCATTTAGACGGAGCAGAGTCTCTCCAAAAGTTAATTTTGCCATATTTTAAGAGTAAGATATCAACCCAAATGGTATTACCATTATTCAAAAATTGAAAGATATGCTTGGCCATGAGCGAATGTTTGACTATGGAGAGGTTTCTGACACCAAGACCCCCTAAGTCTTTGTTTCTGTGATAGTTTGCCAGCACACATTATGGATGCCCTTTCCATTGTCGCACCTGTTCCAAAAAAATTTCCTCACAACTTTGGTAATTTCTGCAAGGATGGCTTTAGGGATTGAGTAAACTGAAAGGGTGTAAACCAGGATAGAGAGAAGGGTGGAGTTGATCAAAGTTGTTTTAGCAGCAGCAGAAAGGTGATAATTACTCCATCTATTACATGTATTCCGGATTTTGTCAATCATTGGTCTAAAGGCTGAAGGAGCAATTTTTTTAGGGGAGATCAGAATGCCCAGGTATTTGAATGGAAAAGAGGCAGGATTAAGGTTTAAGATAGAGCAAATTCTATTCAATAGAAACTTCTTACATCAACTTGGGAAGAATATTTGGGATTTCGTTAAATAGGGCCGCTGACCAGTGAGATAGGAATATTTATTTAGACAAAGGTTGATGTTACGAGCGGTCTTCCTAGACGCAGAAGTAATAAGAATGAGGTCGTCTGCATACATCAAGTGATTGAAGTCCTGGTTCAGGTTAGAGTTAAATACTGGAATCAGATTATTGGTAAGACCATGATTAAGCATAGTGGTGAGAATATGAGAAACTAAAATAAATAGGTAAGAGGAGATGGGATCGCCCTGCCTAATACCGCTAGTAGAAGAGAACCAAGAGGTGGGAGTTCCATTGATAATCAGGGAGAAAGAACTAGTGCTAAGACAAGTTTGAATCCAGGAGATCCAAGGCAATGGGAAATTCATTTTAGAAAGCACGGCAAGAATTGCACTCCAGTTTAAAGTATCATAGGCCTTTTCTATATCTAACTTAATTAACATCCTTGGGGGGTCCTTGATGTCATTCTTCATAGTATGCACGACTTCTTGCACAGCAATGATATTATCAAAGGGACTACGGCCAGAGATGAAATCGATTTGCTCTTGACCAATTAAATGAGGAAGAACAAGCTTAATGCGATTAGCCAAAATTTTAGTGATAATTTTAAAACAAATGTTGCACAAAGAAATCGGTCTTAAATCGGAGACCAAAACAGGTTTGTCCTTCTTGGGGACAAGAACAACATGCGTTTTGCCCCAAGAGGACGGCATAATAGAATTATCAAAGAAGGAACAAATGGTAGAGAAAAGATGCTCACCAATAATCGGCCAGAAATTCTGAAAAAACTCAACGTTAAAGCCTTCTGGGCTAGTGGACTTACCTGTGGGGAGATCCAGAATGGTACAGTAAACTTCCTCCATGGTGACCTCCCGAATCAAGTTAGCAGTCTCAACATCGGAGATACTAGGAAGGTCGCAGGGAAGAGAGTTGAAGATATCTGTTGTAGAGATAAAGGAGGCAGAGCCGGAGGACCAAAGATCTTTATAAAAAGATACGAAAGCATTCTCTATACTCGCAGAGTCAGAGTGAGTAATGCCATGGAGATTCGTCACCTGAGAGATGTTGTTATGAAACGAGCGGATACGAATGGAGGCATGGAAAAAACTAGTATTCCGGTCCCCATCCTTAACCCAAGCTAGGTGGGCCCGATGAGCCCACATAGAACTACATTGACGCTGAAGAGGCGCTAGATAAGCATAGTGTTCCATAAGGAGGGACTAGGAATTCACATAAAAATCTGAGGACTCTAGGCGACAAATATTGGCCTCGGTGTCAAGTAAGAGAGACTTTATTTTATTGACACCAAGCAGACGCCAGCGCAAGAGTCTAAACCTAGACCGGGAAAGAAGATGCGAGAAAGACTACATAAGGTTGCCATGAGGGGTATGATTCCAAGCATCGTAAATCGCATTATGACAACCCAGAAAATCAAACCAAAAATTTTTGAAGCGTAAAAAGCTTTTCTTATGATTAGAGAGAAAGGAAGAGGAGAGAAAAAGGGGAGAGTGGTTGGAAAAAGAACGATGGAGGTGCTTGAGATTGTTAGTTTTAAAAAGATTCATCCAAGTCAAATTAACAAAACACCGGTCCAATCTAGCCCAATGATAGGCTAAACCAGCTTGATTATTACACCAAGTAAATGGAGGGCCTGAGAAATTGATATCGATCAAATTGTTACAATTCACAAATTCGAGAAAAAACCGAGCTTTATGATCGTAATAGGTGAAAGAACCACCCCTGTGCTCGTCCCTGTGAAGAATAGAGTTGAAATCACCTAGGACCAGCTAGGGGAGGTTCAAAAAGGAGATTTTGGAAAGCTCGTGCCAAAGAAAACATTGCTTATGAAAACGAGTGGAATTGTAAATCACTGAAACAATGAAACTGTTAGCAGGGGAGGTAGAAATAATGAGATGGAGAGCTCGATTAGAGACTGCAAGAGGAGTTACCTGCCCAACAGATCTACTCCAGAGAGCAATGATACCTCTAGAATATCCGTCTGCCAGAATGGCAGCCCATTCCCAGCACCTGGGAAACTTCTTAGAGAATCGATCGAGATGTTCAGAGTTGGCCTTAGTCTCAACTAGGCAAACGATAAGGGGTTTATGGGTACGCATAAGCCTAAAAACACGAGTGAAGGCGTCTCTAGCCGAGATACCCCTATAGTTCCAACAAATAATATTTGTTGTCATCATGAAAAAAACTCGTAAGAAAAAATGGCAAAGAGAGAACTCCCTGAGGAAAGGAAAAAAACTCTAGAGGGATGGAGGGATAGGATCGGAACTAGGTTTCCCCGGTTCTAATCTCCCCTTCTTTCTGGGTTGAAACAGCTGTATGAGAGCTTTTCCTGATGAGAGATTCCCTTCTAACACCTTCTTGGTATTGGATAAGAGTTATAGAATCCGCAGGTTCATCGTCCTCGTCCTCGTCGTCTGAGTAGTCCTCATCCTCGTTTCTATCTTCCTCCATGTCACCCTCGCCGAGTGCTTCAGAAACTCCAAAGGAGGAGAAGGATAAGGAGACGAGAGAAGACCGAAGGACATGATGGGGGGGGGGGAATTAGAACTGGTGGAAGTGTTAACCCTAACATAAGCAAAGGTTAATTGCAAGTGAGAGAATTGAGATTGACTGTTAGGCGGCATAGTAGGAGTGTTTTGATTAGAGGAAATGGGTGGCAGAGGTGAAGTGAGAAGGGTAGGTGGGGTGGGCAGCAGGGTATGGGTGATTTGATTGGTCGAACTGTTCGGCAGGATGGACGAACAAATAGGCACTGCTTTTTGGGCTAAAATTAAATCCTGCTAATTATTGGAATGTGTGAAAGCAATGTTCTGGCTATGACAAGATTGATCACAGCCCATAGGGGAATGCTGCTCAATAGTGTTAGCTGGGACAGTGGCGTGGGAAAGGATGGACCGCCCGCTCCCAAGACCGCTTTTGCCGCCTCGGATGCTGCGACCAACAGCGCCTCAGGATTTGACAGCATCGGGTATTGGATCAGCTGCAACACCCGGGGTCACGCGATCAGCACGTGCTCCACCGCCGCGACCACGGGTGCTACCACGGCGCCGTGAAATAAGAAGCCACGTTCCAAAGTCTATTTCTGGCGACTGCAGAAGAGCATCCTCACCACCCACCAACAAAGGCTGATCAAAATAGATAGCAATGTCTGTGTAGGTGGAGGCAAAGGATGACTACCAGTTCCAACAGTCACTGCTCGCGAGCAGGAGTTGCTGCCGTGCCCGATCATCCCACAGGTATAGCAAAAGGTTGGGAGTCGCTCGTACAAGTGACGACGAAGACACGGCGTGTATCATCACCAATCCAAAACCCACAACTGAGAGGTTTAGATAGATCAATCTCCACGCAGATCCTAGCAAACTTGGATCGAGTCAGAGAAGCCATAAGATCATCGACTTTGAGAAGAGTACCCAGCTGGTTGGTGATGGTTTCAAGCGATTCGCCATCCTAAAACTCCACAGGGAGATTGTGGAACTGGATCCAAATTGAAACCGTATTTAGCTTGGCAAAGGAAGGTTCAAAGAAGGGCTTCCAAGGTGTTAATTGGAGAATGATGCCATTGACAGTCCAAGGTCTATCCAAGAGAAGGTTTTGCATAGATTGTTGGGAGGAGCAATCGGATTAACATATATCCATTAGGCAGATAAAAAATGAGGACTTCCCCATAGCTGGACCATTTCGATAGTAGATCAATTTTCACTTGAGCAAAGGGTGGTGATTTGCCAAAGAGTTTTCCATAGAAGGCAAACTGGAAACACCTGCTGGCTCGGTTGATGGCCTCTTTGTCAAGATGAACAAAATCAGAAGTGGAATCCTTGATATTGTTGAGGATGTGCACATTATGGAGCGGAGAGTTATCTGTGGATTGTTTGAGAGAGTTAGCAATTTGAGCCCACGACTTTGGCTAAGATAAGGGTGGTGAGGAGGCTGTCTGCGGTTCCCGTTTGCCATGGCAAGAGGGGACGACCGGTATTTGTGTTGAGAAAGCAATGTCACAATTTTGTTTTGTTACGCGGTCAACAAATTCTGCAGCCCATCATCTTGCTCATGTAGTAAATTCAGTAGTTGTTCGCTAAGAATAGCTATCCTCTCCTAGTCTTCCCCATTTTTGTTTGATGTTCTATTGAATGGTATTGGATAAAGTTCATTTTTATTTTTTTTTAAAAAAAAACAAGTTGGTACAATTAATTCTTATATAGAAGGTTAAAAGTTTAACTTTCTTTCAAAATTTTTACTATTGTTATGAGAAGCGAGTGCTGATATGATTAATATATTGTTATGTGAAATTTTTAGAGTTTAATTCTATTTGAAAACGTAGTTAAGGATTTTTTTTTTTTTGAAAAAGTGGATAAACCACTTCAATTAAAAGCATAATAAAATAGTATAATACCACTAGATGTGGTAGGAGTACAACTGACAGAAAAACCCACAGATAACTACAAAAGTGAGGAACAAGAGCCCTCCTAAAGGCAACCCCAAACACCAAGACACCTAGCCCGAAACTGGATCATGACCCTCCTCAGCGGCTGGAGAATTATGAAACTCTCCCACGCGAGGCTCGAGAAACTCCAAGTTTCTTCTAACTGAGGTGAAAGCATCATCGATCTTCTCTCTGGCACCATCACCGACTTCCGCAGAAATACCACATTACACCTTCTTCTTAAAAGATTTCAACCATTTAGTGACGTACCCTGCCTCCTCGTTGAAGCGCGAGGAAGGTTTCTTTGCTCTTTCACTTCTATCGGTCCCCTTGGAAGGTACAGATGGATCTACCTGTGCATCCCAATGCAGTTCTAGCATTAGTTTCCTGAGATTAATCTCAAACTCAGAGATTGAATCATCATAATCAGATCTGGTATCAGGTGTCTCATTCACCGTCAAGGGAAAACATGTCTTGTCTGCTTTACTCATAACCAAACCTTCCAAAGTCTCATTGTGATGGCCTAAAGCAGGTGAAAGTACTGAACTGCCTGCTAAATATTCCAAACTAAATCTCACAGGAGGTGTCATTGCCGACACTGAGGATATATCACTGAAGTCCAAGGTTTCAGTGCCAAACTTTGTAGGCCCCAGTTTGCTCTTCAACAGTAGAAGATACCTCTCCTTGGACTCAATCGGCCCACCATCCAGCCTAGATTCCACAAGGCTAGAATTGCATATAGGCTCCTGACCCATGGCCCAGCCCACCTCACAAGGAAGTAGAGGATCTCCCATCATTCCTTCATTGCCTGCTTGATTCGGTTGGCCCAAAACCCAACTAAGCCCATCCAAAGCAATTGGATCGCAGCCCGACCACTTAGCATGCAATTTTGTGGGTCTGGCCTCCTCGTCAGAGCTCGCCTTTCCCAGCATGTCAACCTCGGATGACCTACGTTTGCCACCTGGAATTAAGGGAGCATTGACTTGCCAACTCTCGACACGTCTAGCTCTTGGGCCGCGCAACATCGAGGCAACTGCACTGTCAAACTTGAGGTGCTTAGAAATCCGGGCACGTTCGTGACTATCGGTCCGATCCTCATGTGCTCGCTGGCTATTATGTACCGCCACTCTGTCTGTGTGGGAGCGGCGCTCGACCACAGCTTTTCTATTATCGCCGATGACCGCCGTAGTCATCTGGTGGAAGCTGGGCTCAACCACGGGCGCACACGTTCGGCCACCATCGCCACGAAACTGTGCCGCGATGTCTCCTTGACTGTCTGGGCGGGAGCCGCGCTCCACCGGCCCAGGATTATTAGTTACCTCTAGAGAGATATGTTGCTTACCCTTCTCCGATCATGGGATATCGTGCGTACTTCTCCGTTCATAGTGCCGACCCACTGCCTCATCTCCCAACTCCGGTAAAGTATATTGGCCTAAGTCCCTGAAGGTTGGAAGGTCCCCTTTGTCATGATGGAATGCCGGACAGAACGCAACAACATCTCCCTTGCAAGCGCTATGATCTTGTGGCTACCGGGATGGCGATGGCCTCACTTTGTAGTTCCAACTACTATTCTCTTTAACATTCTGGTGTGATGGGAACACAATAGGCTTGTAGACGGTCTCCCCATCTGTAGTGAACACTAGTCGCGCGTTTAACTAGGATGGCGGTGAAGTCCGATCGTCGTCATCTTCATCCTCATCATCCAATAACGGGAAGGCCCAACCCGAGCTTAGTTTAGCTTAAGCTATTTTAAAATTAATTTCAAGTTAGGAAAATTAAGCTTGAGGCTGATTTGGAAGCTCAAAATTGTGAACTCAGCTTGAGCTTTTATTAGGCATAGCTTGAAATAGCTTAATCGAGTGACAGCTCTATATGTGTCCCATAAAATTTTATATATTTTTTTCTTTTGAAAGTATACCCTTCTTCCATAAATACTATTAAAAACATTATAAATTGTTTAAATATTGATAATAAATAATAATAATAATAATAATAATAATAATAATAATAATAATAATAATAATAGAACTTCATTTCAATTCCTATTTTATTTAGCGGTACTAAATTTTATTTAGATGTAATGAATGAAATGGGCTTAAATATGTTTTATGTATGTGATCAATAATTATAAAAAAAATTAGAGGCATAAATGCACACTTTTTTTTGATAATTTAATAATTGATAATATAATATAAGGAAATAAAAAAAATGTAATTTCCTAGTTTTGCGAGATAGAGACAAAAGAATTTTTTTCGTTTAAAAACTAGTGAATTTCTCCAGTAAGCCAAAAAAACTGTTATTGTATGCATAAAATCGTCAACTTAGTTAAAAATTTGGCATGTGGTATAAAACTACACAATTTCCTTTAATTTTGGTGATTTTAAGTTTTTTATTTTTTTTAGTGGAATTTTGGGAGGGAATGATAGAAAGAAAAAAAAAAAAAAATACTCCATATGTGTTGGCTTCCAAATGAGATAATGATTTCTCTTTACCAAATAAGTAAAAATTAACATTGTCAATATTTTTTTTGTCTGCTGAAAAAAATCACATAATTTAAAAATAAAAAAAATAACTGTCCTTATTCCGAAAAACTAGGTTATTATAAAGTTTGTTTTTGAGAATTTTCTTATAATCTAATAATTACATGAGGGGTATATATTTAAAAAAGGGAAAATTACTTATAAGTCTCTATGAAGTTTCAATTAAACTTCCGTTCATTCCTTCTGACTTTTCCAAATTCCATGAAGTCCCCCTTTTTTTCAGCTATATTTGTTTTTAGTCCTTGGTGTTAAGTTCGTCAGTTAGTTGAATGAGAAATGCCAAAAATACCCATGTGAGATAAATTGAAAAGTTAGTGGACTTTATTTGTGTATGACCAAATCCACTGAAGCTTTTTTGTCAGAGGCTTTTGCTTTTCTCCTTCTTCTTTTTCTTATTCTTCTTCAACATTTTTTTCATCTTGTTTGGGTTGCTGGTTGTCAACAAGTTTTTTTTTTTTTTTTTTTCATTTTCATTTTCTTCTTCTTCTTCTTCTTCTTCATCCTTTTGTGGCTGTGGAATCCTCCATCGTAGGTGTAGAAAGTCTTTTTTTAGGTTTTGCATGAGGTAACCTTAGGAGCTTTTTGAAATTTCATGCAGGTTTCATCATCAATGGAAGCTTTCTATGCTGTGGCGCGATACAAAAGAGAAGAACATGTGCTTCAATTCACCATCTTGAGCTCATGGGAGACAGTCATGGGTGAGATATGTGCGCATTGGGCACTGGACATTTCTCAAGTGAGAGTCAAGTTTGTGACACCTGACTAATACAAAACACTTTGCCCAGCTGAGTCGGATGCGGACTTTCAACGTATGTGCCATATATACCATACTTTCAACAAATTTGTCGTGAACATCACCATCGAGGAAGTGAGTGGGTCTGCGGATGGAAACTCGGGCTCCTTAATCCCATCGTAATACAACAATTAGTGCTATTACCGCTTATTTTTAGTTTATGTATTCATGAATATTACTATTATTTCCTGTGCATTATTAATTTTTCTTGTGTATTTTTTTTTGCTTTTTCTGTATATTGGATGTTGTTTATGAATTGATCTTCTTTTTGTGTTATGTGTTGCCACGCAGGGATTTTTTCTCAGACATTATGAACTCGATGTCAAGACTTTTCTCTCCCAACATCCTTATGCTGGGGCGCTCAGTATTGCTAGCTGTTCCCAAACATATTATGGATTGACATTAAAAGTAGGCCAATGGTTTCAGAATGCAGACCGCTACAAAATTGTGACTTTATATTTATAAAAAGCTACTCTTGGTGACCATCAGGTACGCTGCTCCGGATTGCTAGTGGTGAGTGCATGTGGTGGAGGCATTAGTACAACAACGCATCCAAAAGCAAGCAAGAAGTGTCTAGTTAATGTCGTCGCGCTAGTCTTCCTAGAATCGAGTCATAGGCTTTTGATGTCCGCAATTTACATTATAGTCGGTGCTGTCAAACTAAACATAATCATCGATCATATAATACAGTCATAGAGGACTAAACGGTGTACGCATAATGCAGATGGGGATGTTATCTCTTTTTTTGGTTGCACAGAGTGTTTCTGTATAAAATTAGCCTGAACTATGTACATTTTGTTATTGTCTTACCTTATGTTTTTGTGTATTATTTCTTGTTCATGTGTATTACCTTTTATGTGTATTATTTCTTATTCCTATGTATTACCGATGTTTCCACTGTATTACTTGCCTTTTTTTTTTTTGTTTAGCATTATACAATTTTGATGTGTAATATTCACATTTACAGACTATTTTGTAATTAAACCAGTGATCGTTGAGATCTCTCCTTATCCAGTTCATCCGGCTGCTCCACATTGAGAGCTAGGGTTAGAAGGGCAAAAAAAAAAAAAAAAAAAAAAAAAAAACCAATTCAATCCGTCGGTTATGCTCACTCGTGGGCAAAGGATGTTACCGTGTACCAGCAACAAAAGGAAAGCTTGAGGAATAGAGAGAGCTAGGGTTAAAGGAGCAAAAAAAAAAAAAAAAAAAAAAAACCAAGTCAATCAGTCGGATATGCTCACTCACAGGCAAAGGATGTTAATATGTACCAACAATAAAAAAATACAACTCTTATCTTCTAACCATAGCAGGACAAATGCCCAACAAAGGAAAGCTTGAGTAATAGAGATATTTGTTAAATTACACCTTGTATAAATAATATATTTATCTATGATAAAGATATCTTTTAATTGGATAAGAGATTCAAATTTCAACAATGATAATAATAATTTTATTAAAAACAAGTTATTATAAAATTTTCTAACCATAATTGTTATTTATAATTTTAATTCAAGTTTTATATTTTTATCATTTATGTATAATTACTTATTGAGCGATACTATATTTATATCATCTACATCATTCTTTTTTATTTTTTTTATAAACTTCAAATTCAAATAGTATAAATAAATCTCTAAATTCTAAAATTTATAAATATAATCAAACCTACATGAAACCCTAAAATCTTAAATCCAACTACAAGAGAACCTTATACCTAACATTCTAAAAACCCAAATCATAAATATTAAACCCTAAACTCTAAATCCTAAGTTCTAAGCCGTAAATAATAAACAACAAAGCTTTGCGGTTTATTGTTGGGGTTATGCATAGCGCTTTTGGTTTATTGTTTAAGAGCTTAGATTTAGGGGTTAGATAATAAAAGAAAATTAAGTTTTTTTTTAAAGAAAAAAGAATTACATGGATTTTAACGTGGATGCTAATCATTTAGGAAACCTATTTTGTAAACCTACTTCGTAAAGAGGAAGAATTGTACGCAACGGTGACACTACATCATATTATATTATCTTCTAATTAGAGATCACCACATCAGTCCTAATAGGTTTCTAAAAGATGGCATCCAAGTTATTTTCTTCTTCCATAAACTTCAAATTAAGGGCCTGTTTGGGTAGCCCAAATTTATGGCATAATCCATACAATATGCCATTACTTAACATTTTATGAGAATTATGTCATATGGGTTGTTTGGGTACTTAATTTACACTATAAAATTATGGCATACAAAAACATATTCCACTCAGAGTGGAAAATTTTCTCATTGTAAAGTGCGAGGCAGTCCGGCCATTGTCAGACCAGTCCGGCCATTGTCTGACCGGCCTTTGGCGACTGGTGACCAATCCACCGGCGGTTTGGCCATCGTCTGACCGGCCTCTACAAAACAGGCGCCACCGCCCACCGGTTCACCGGCGGTGAGGCCTGCCAGTTTAATAATTTGTGTAATAATTATTATTTTGTTAACTAAACACTCAATCTACAAAAACAAAATATGCCACAATTTTTGTAATAATCACTAACACTTTTTACATAATAAAATTATGCCATATTATTTTATTTTGTAACGAAATATAAAACGGTATAAATACTAAATTTTAAAAGTTATAAAATATTATAAATCCTAAAATTTTAAACACAAATACTATAAAATCATATACCCAATGAACTAAAAACAGAAAACCCATTACAATTTAAGATTTAAATTAATTATTATACTAATTATTTAAAATAATAAATTTTATAAGGGAACCATTCCTCCTCCAATCCTATTCCCATTCCTTTAATGGTTGATATACCACTATTAAGGCTTCATTCCTTTCTGATTCTAGAATTCAAATGGACCACTAACAATCCAAGCAGAGTTTGAATATCCTTTGTTTAAGCTTTACTAGAATGAGTGATTGTCAAACTTGAGCTTAGCTCAATTGAATTCCTCTGAGGCTTACGCTTGAGCTTGATTAGACTTTCACTATTCAATGCCTAACATTGATGAACAATAGTACTGTGTGTTACATTGTTCCAAACAGTAATTAATGTATTTGTTATTGTATTAACTATTGTTCAACACTGGTGGCATTGGATCGAAATCCAATGGTTGATAATGGACGTCCATAGAAGAATGATCCCCCCTCTCTCTCTCTATATATAATTTAATGATATATTAAACGGGCGAGGCTCACAAACTTTCAACCTCAAGAATCCCCTTTGAAAGCTCTATGAGCTTAGCCTTTGAACTTTTTACTGAAGCCAAGCATGAACTGTTTTGTGAATTGTTGAATTTGTTACCACCATGTTCACATTTCTACAACTGATAGGTAATATTCAATAAAAAAATGCTTAAACAACTAAATAAACATGTGTGGATGAACATCCACAAACAACTATCTTGAATCACCTTTACCTTGATGTGCAAAATGAGTGGTTTTAATATAATTTTTTGAGGTTAAAAAAAGATAGGGAATATTTTTTTTAAAAAAAAAAGAACGCTAGGTCCCTTATATATGTAGTGCTTTCAATTCCATAAAAAAAATAAAACATTGGTTCTCTTATTCATATTCTCACACAAGTTATAAACACAAGTGCATTAGAAACTTTACCTTTATTGCAGGCACGAGTACAGACTACAAAAACACACCACTAATGCTTTGTTTGGTTGGGGGTTTTGGGGGGTAGGGTAAAGTAAGGTTTTGTGTATACCCATGTTTGGGGGAGGGGGTAAAGGTGGAGGTAAGGTTTTAGAGGGTTAGATGGAGGTTTAAAACCCCCATCATAACCCCCATTTTCCAACCCTCCAAATTGGAGGGTTGGGGAGGTTTTGGATGAGAATTAATTTTGTCTTGACCAAAATACCCTTGGTCATTTACAAAAATTCCAACATATAATTGTTAAAAAAAAAAAACCCTACCAGCCACTCATCTCTCTTCTCTGACCCTCTTCGTTCTTTCTCTTGCGGCATCCCTAGAGGATCATCGGAACCCAATCGCCACCATTTTCTTCCTTGTTTGTGAAGGTTGGTTCTTTGATTCTTGGTTAGAATGTCCAACAAGTATGATTTTGGATTTATATTTTTGGTATTGCTCTTGATCGTTTTCATGCTTTTTTTTTTCTTTCTTGTTCATATTTTTGTGTTCTTTTTTGAAGAACCCTGATATTCATTGAGATATAAGTTTCTTGTGATTTTGTTTGTGCTTGAGATGATGTGCCAAATTTCTTTATGTTTGTGGATGGAATTGAATTTGATTGTTGTCTTCTCTGTTGTTAGATATTGGCCAGAGCTTCTTTATAATTAATTACCTGATTCCATTCCAGTGATTGTCATTCTCACTCCTAATAAGGTGTGAGGTTAAGGAATCTGATTATAACTCATGCCATGAGTTCTTTTTTATGTTGTTAAACCTTTGTTAGACAAACCAGTCAAGGTGCATCCAAGCTAACAAAATCAAATTGCTCAAAAAAAAAAAAAAAAAAAAGATTCCAAGCAACCCATAGAACCCTGAGATAAAACAACAATTTCTGTTTTTTTTTGTTTGTTTTTAATCAAGCAAACACCACAGTGGTTGTATCCTGCATCAGAATGTCTTGGTAATGAATATGTCAAAAGTGAGAAATGAAATCCTTTAAAAATCTCAGGTGAAGTTATAAGCTTTTAATTTTTATTTATTGTTTTTTTTAAATTCTTTTTGGCGGTGATGTTGACTGAGCAACGTATTTGTCACGCCCCGAACCCGGCTCGCCGGACCCGGCGCGCGGACAAACGGCCGCAGACCCACAGGGCGTGAACCCCATAGGCCTGCAAGGCCTCAGAACTAGATACAGAATAGACAAAACTAAAACAAACCATTTGAGTTACATGATTACAGACTCTACAGAGTATACAACGTAGGGGTACAAGAAGTACAAAATACCAAATACAGAAATACAGGATCAGACAATGACAAGAGCTTAAATTATACACTGGAACAAGACAACACCTACAAATAGCCTTTCAAAGTCCACACTGGTCTACCGTCCTTGATCTGAAAAGGATTTGAAACAAATCCATGAGCTCACTAGCCCAGTAAGAAATCCAGAAATTGTTTAGAAAAACAGCCGTGTTTATAAATCTCAAATTCAAATACCGAGAGCAATTAAGCTTTCAAACTTAGACTAAATAGAGCTTAACAAATACAAAATAAATGGTCCGCCAGAGGTATAGTTCTCAAGTAATACCGCATTTTCAGAAATAATACAAGCTTTTGAAATCATAATTTAAACAAAATACAGAGTATAATATTCTAATAAAAGAATATTTCCAAATATGTCATTCATCAAAATTGGAAACTCAGAAATGCGATCTCAAAAATGCCGAAATTAAACTTCAAGGCAGGATAAAAAGTGCCTGTGATATACCCGAAAATCAATAACACATAAATAGTGAAATCGAAGAACATCAAAATCAAAAGTCAAAGCAAAGTGTGACAGATTTCAATGTACGTCTCCAAATTCACTATGGATGCCAGAGGTCATTTATTTACCCTCGGTGACCCGAGCCAAAATAACAGATGTCATTTATTTACCCTCGGTGACCCGAGACTGAATATCAGGTGGCCGTTAGTTATTTCACCGAACGGACACGGTGCGAAACTGCAGTCCCATTTTTCCAGAATTTTTTGTCGACAAGGTCAGGGTTTACCCCCCACTGACAGGGTTGCATATCGCTCATTTGGAGACCAAAATATTCAGATACAAAAATATTTACAAGGATACGTATTCAGAATTTCTCAAGTTCACAAATACCCAAAAAATACTGATAGTTTCAAGATGCCACTTTAGGGAAAAATAAATAGATAAATAGAATAATTATAAAATTTTAAGAAAATAATACATTAAGTCATTCATAGATATTGATCACTTTCAAAATAAAAGCAACCCAATTATATAGATGAATAAGTAATTAATGAAAATAACTTAACACAAAATAATAACCGAGCATTTCGCCACCTGAATACAGGCATAATTAATTAATTTTTTTTTAGAATGAATAATCATTCAAATAAGGTCAAATAGCCACCAAAATATATATTCAAAATAAATAATTTCAATATTAACAAAATAACAGGTATTCGAAATAAAATAACATAATAACTAGATAATTATTTTACTAAATAAATAATTTCTCAAATAATGAAAATACGGATTTATCGGTGGATTACTTACCTGGTATTAGCTTAGTTCCAAAAATGATATCCAAGGCCAACCCCTAAAATGATCCTAAAACCCAATGATTCACCAAGTTAAAACAAAATCACTCAAATCGCAAGTTTAAACACTCATCAAGTATTACCCTAAGCATTCTCTAGAGTGCAACCAAAAAATATTAAATAAATAAAATAAAAACTAAATAAATGACAATAAATGTCTTGCGGGCACTCATGCAAGAACTAAAAACACACCTTAAAAGCTTAAAATTAAATAACATGATTAAAATTAGGGTGATCCAATGCTTAACCTCCACTCAATGACATTTGCCTTGAACTAATATTTTAACTTTATAAAAACATCTCCACCATCCAAATCCAAACACATTCCACCCCAAAACTTCCCACATTTTCTTACATTGCTATCAACTTTGCAAAACCATTCCACCAACATACAAAAGTTGTAGAACCATAATACACACACACACACACACATGAAATCATATAAAAAATGTATGGCTTATAGCATGATGGCTCTATCCTTAGATAAGGTCCAAAAATATCCACCAAGCTTGGGTAAGTAAGAATCATGCAACTTATCATTCATTAAGCTAATACCAAGGTCAAACCCATCTTAAGGGCTTGTTTGGATCAGCTTATAGCTGATCCAAAAGCACTTATTTCATAAGTTAAGTGCTTATAGTGTTAAAGTTAGTGTTTGGATGGGCTTATTCGGATAAGCTCAAGCTGTAAAATAAGCTGAAAAACAGCTTATTTTATAAGCTGCAAAAGACCAGCTTATGAAAATACCCTCATTCAATCCAAAAAATTACTACCTTTTATATATTTCCCCAAATCCTCTCATCCCCATATCAAATCAATTATAATAATAATAATTATTATTATTACTATTTATAATAATAATTATTATTATTGTAATTAATAATAATAATAATTATTATTATTATTACTATTTATAATAATTATTATTATTATTATAATTAATAATAATAATAATAATAATAATTATTATTATTATTATTATTAATTATAATAATAATAATTATTATTAATTATAATTATAATAATATAATAGTAATATAATTATAATTATAATTATAATTATTATAATAATAATTAATAATTAATAATAATAATAATTATTATTATTATTAATATAATTATATAATTATAATAATAATAATTATTATTATTATTAATTATTATTATATTATTATATTAATTATAATAATAATAATAATTAATAATTAATAATTATTATGCTTATTATAATTATTATTATGATTATAATAATTATTATATTTATTATAATTATTATAATTATTATAATAATAATTATTACTATTATTATCATATTAATTTATTATTATAATACTAATATAATAATAATAATTATTATTATTATAACAATAGTAGCAATTATTTTTTATTTCTTAAATAAGACATGTGAGAAATATGTAAATTATGAAGTTGTTATCATAATTTAGTAAATGGGCATTTTAGTAATTTTTCACTGTAAAAGTACTTTTCAAATAAACATCCCAAACATTTTCACAACTACAAAAGTACTTCTGAATCTAATACATCGAAACAAAAAAATATGTATAAGCACTTAACTTACTCTAAAAGTACTTTTCCCAAAAGTGCTTCTATAAAAGCCAAAAAAAGCACTTTTTTTATAAGCCGATCCAAACAAGCCCTAAAACAAGGATGGTTAAGCACAAGCCCTTGAGCTAACACTAAGCTCTAAGGATTCCAACAACAATTTGAGCTATAAACTAAGAACACCACAAGCATGAATAACTCCGAATTTAGCCATCAGCATGCCAAGGTTTCTAAAGAGTTCAAGAACATTAACATGCTACAGGTTTTCATGCAAGAGTATGCCCATAAAACACTCAAATGGTTGTAGCTCTTGATGCAAATATAAGTGTTTATGTACCTACAAAAGGCTGCAGCTCTCCATGCAAATATATGCCTATAAACACATTCAAAAGGGGTACAACTCTAGAAGCAAAACTTAAGCATATAAACAAACAAGTTTTCATCTTGGCATGCAAACATATATGCCATGAATGGAGAGTCAAGCTTTGGATCAAGGTGGATAATCATTGGTAACTACCTCTAGGTTTGCCGACAAGTTGGCGACGATGAGCTCTTCTCCAGCTTGATTACCGTTGCTACAGTGCTCCGGCAAGGCACCTCTCCTTTGAAGCCCCAAGTGGAGAAGCAATGAAAATCAAGGGAGATGAAGCAAGCAAGGAAGAGAGAAAGGAGGCAAGGAGGTTGAAACTTGATTTGATAGCAAACATGGATGTGATGGAGCCCATAAAATCCTCCGGGAATTCCTCCTTTTCACAACCCTTTCATAGCAAGATGACAAGGAGAAGAGGGATTTTGGGAGAAAAGAAACAAAAGGATTAACATCTTAAGCAAGATTAATGCATGGGCGGGGTCCACAGTATTTCAGTATGTTTTAGAACTGAATTACATTATTTCTAATTTGGCTAGTGTTATCATTGAGTGTACTCAAATTTAAGTAATTGTTAAGGACATAATCCTATAGTCAATGATATATTATTGATAGTGAGAACCCAAAGGTTGAGTTAAGTTGGATCAATGACCAGGAAGTTTAACTTATATATACATTTATTAATGCCTGAGAAATGACGTATGCTTTATGGCCATGCTGAATTAATTTTCTAAGATTAACTACATTTCTATTCTTGAGTAGCATATTTCTGAGTCTGAATTAGGTAATGCAGCAACTCTTTCGTATAGTTTGGTTGATGCATTTTTGTGCTGTATAACCTTGGAGAATATTCTAAGCATCTCATGAAGTTTTTCTCTTAACAGGCACTAAAATTAAGTATTTGTACTAAAATTGCTGCTCTTCCTATAAACAAGAGTGACTTTAGAATTTTTGTGTGCTTAAATATAACAATTTGAAGAACTGTGATATTTGCAGAATTATCATCACATAAAGCATATACCCGAGCATCAAAAATTATATAGATAAATTCCTCAGTCAATATTTAATGACTGATCTCCAAATTATAAAGTATTGGATTTAATCAATATTTGTTTTTACTTTAAAAAAATTATGAAGTATTGGATGTTCGTGCCAGCTCTCCATCTTTATAAAGCAATCCATAAAGCATATCACTTACTGCCAGCTCTCCATCTTTATTTGGATTTTTACTTTCAAAAAATTATAAAGTATTGGACTAATCATTAGTTAATGTTTTGCTTATCTCCAAATTATATATGTCTTTCGTTTATTACATTATTCTATATGTATGTTGTTTCTTATTTTGGATGGTTTAAATTGAACTTTTTTTCTTCATTTAATCAATCAGTGGTGTAAATTAGTTTTCACATGTTCAAAACATCACCACTAAAATATTATTCTAATTTTGATCATGAATTTGTTATGTTTAGATGGATGACGAAAAACAAATGTTGGCTAAACTTCTGATGACCCTAACTACGTTGCATTACCATTTTATAAAATTGCAACAATTACATCAGTTAGCAGCAGCTGAGGTTGTTATTTCCATAATTGGTTGGTATGCAAGAATTAGGGAGGAACGCAATACATACCAAATCCCATGTGAAATTCGGTTAGAAGCAGACCGAGTACGAGATGGGTTAATGTCACATCTACTTTCAAGTGATTTATGTCATAGTATGATACGGATGAGTCTTAGAGCTTTTCAAGGATTGTGTGGCATGTTAAGAGAAGGAGGTCTTACACCAACACCACAAGCTACCGTTGAGGAAATGGTCGCGAAAACACTATACCTACTTGGTCATAATGTTTCGCATCGTGAATTATCTTTTTTTTTTCAGGCGATCTCTTGAGACAACTTTTCGTCATTTTCACAATGTGCTAGAATCTATAGTGGATTTGGAGGATAAATTTCTGAAACAACCCGATGGCACAGAAACTCCTTCAGAAATATTCAACAGTCCTAGATTTTATCCATACTTTAAGGTAATCAGTTATATATTGAATTATAAGTTAATGAAAAAATACGTGTATCTTCAGAACGAAAATGTGAAATTATTTCATAGGACTGTGTCGGTGCTATTGATGGAACACATATTCGTGTAAAGGTCTCTAGTACGGAAGCTCCCAAGTATCGTGGGAGAAAAGATTATCCAACACAAAATGTTTTGGCGGCATGCACATTTGATTTAAAGTTCACGTATGTGTTACTTGGGTGGGAAGGTACAGCGTCTGATTCGAGAATTATCAAGAATGCCTTATCTAGAACATGTCCTCTTAAAATTCCTGAAGGTACTTATGTGCATGATATAATATTAAATTAAACACGATATACATAATTGAAGTGTATAACAAAGTTTAAAATTAATGTCCAGGGAAATATTATCTAGTTGATGCCGGCTTCATGTTGAGACGTGGACTTATTACACCATATCGGGGGGAAAGATATCACTTGAAAGAGTATTCGAGGAATCCACCATGAAATCCATGTGAACTGTTTAATCTTCAACATGCGTCTTTGCGTAGTGCTATTGAACGAGCATTTGGTGTCGTTAAAAACGTTTTCCTATAATTGAGAGCTCTACAGAGCCTCATTATGGTTTGGAAACACAAAAAAAAAATTATTTACACAATTTTTTAATGTGTGCGGACCGTGATGACCCGATAGTAGCACAAGTTGATAGTGAACTTGGTGATGGCACAGAAGATGAACATCATGTTAGTCTGGAGAACAATGAAGAAACAAGGGCAGGAGAGCTTATTAGAGATGCTATAGCAGCTGAAATGTGGCTCAATTATAATGAGTAATTTGAATTATGTGGCACAATTTGATGTTTGTCTTACTGAATGTTTTGCTTTTGTGGCACTAGTTAATTAGAGATGCTTTTGGTACTGTATCATGTAACAGTAACTTTTTATTTAATGTTTTTTTTACGTACCTGATCTTATTTTTTAATTCCTACATATGGGTTATATGTGTGTGTGTATATGGGTAGAGACATTGTCATTGTTAATCCTCTTTTTTATGTTTTTGTTGTATTCAAGGTATGCCAAGGAAAAAGGCTAACACAAATGCTACTAATGGAAATGCCATGTGTCAATGGAATTTTAATATGGATGATGCTTTAGTTAATGCATATTTGCATCAACAAACATTGGGAAATAGAATTGGTGGCACCTTCACGACACATGCATTAGAAAACATTGTCAATGAATTGAAGCAAAAATTTCCTGATAAACCAATAGATAAGGAGCGGACTCAAAACCGCATGAAGAATATGAAAAGAGCATTTACGAAATGCTATGATGTATTCAAGAATGGGATGAGTGGATTCGCTTGGAATCAAACAAAGGAGATGTGGGAAGCTGAGCCTGAAGTATGGCAACACTTAATTGAAGTGAGTGAATTAATTTTTTAGTACAAGTCATGCAAGTTAATTTTTTATGTTGTTAATCTTCTTACCATTGCTATATTTATAGGCCAAACCAGAAGCTGTTGAGTGGATGAATAAAAGCATCAGAAATTATAACAAGTTAGTTCAACTCTATGGACAAGATAGAGCAACTGGACAACATGCTGAGACTGCATCAGAAATGAGAAGAAAAATATCTCAAAATTCAACGAATAGATCTGGTGGACCTCATTCAGGGAACACAATTGATGACATTGATTTCATGGTTTCCCAAAACACAGCAAACATAGAAAATTTGGGAGAGAATGAAATTGAGTTTGCAGAGGAAGCATCTCTAGAAGCTCCAAGGTCTTCCAAGTCCAAGAAGGCTAAAAGGTCCGATAGTCATGACGATGTTACTGTGTTATCTACGGGGATGGACTCAGTATCGAATGCGATTGCTCAATCAACAACTGCAATAGTCCAAGTATCTAACACAGTGTTGGGTGTGACCACCCAAATTTTGAATAAACTCGGTCCAAACCCGGATTCAATTAAAGCATCCGATGTGTGGGCTACACTAATGAATTTAGGGTTCTCACAACCTTTTCTAAACCAAGCTTATTTGTTTCTCATGAAGGATCCTAAGATGTTGGAAGCTATAATGGGATGCCCGGATAAACATCGCAAGTCGTTGTTGTTGCTTTCAATGGGCTATGATCAAGAACCACTTGATTGAAAAAAAAAGAAAGGTAAGTTATTGAACATTGGTGGAAAATTTTGTGTATATTTCAATATATACATATACATGTTTTTGTCTTTGCTATATTTATCTTACTTAGTATTTGCTATTGAATATATTTACTTATCATGCTTAACATTTGCCATTGTAATTTTTTGATGCAGGCAATGAAAGTTTGTTTCATTTGAGGGAGTTTGCTTCATGCTTATGGATCTTGGGGTTGATGATGAGAGCTTATTTAGATGATGTTGATGATTGATGAATAGCAAGTGTTTCATTGTTTTTGTCTTCATGTATGGGACAATTACCTTTTCTTACTTTCTTTGTTATTGTTCTTGTCATCATGTATGAGACTTGTTTGTTTTGGATATTATGTGTGTTGATGTTTGGGATGATGATGATGATGCATGTGTTTATTGGAACTTCTTTGGTTATTGTTTTTGATGTTTGGTTGTTGTTGTTGTTGTTGTTGTTGTTATTGATGATGTTTGTTTCTCTTTTACTTTTGGTCATGTAATGTTGTAAAATTATTGTTGTAATTGAAACATTAAAAATTGGTTATTGTTGTTGTTGTTGTTGTTGTTGTTGTTGTTATTGATGATGCTTGTTTCTCTTTTACTTTTGGTCATGTAATGTTGTAAAATTATTGTTGTAATTGAAACATTAAAAATTGGTTATTGTTGTTGTTGTTGTTGTTGTTGTTGTTATTGATGATGCTTGTTTCTCTTTTACTTTTGGTCATGATAATGTATATAATTGTCAAGAGTCTCTACCAATATGATTTAATTTTAAACTATAAAATTTTTTAATTAATATAATAATATTAATTAATATACCAATAATCAAGGGAGATGTTTAAGAAAACAAGAAGAGAATCATATAAAGCTTCATGTAATTGTAAATGAAATTACAACTTTTGCCTTTTAAGCTAGGGGTAATTTGGTAATATTACTATAAAACCTTACTTCCAATTACCTTCAAACCAAACACAACAAGGTTTCAAAACCTCCATTTACCTTAGTTTGCCCCAAACAAGGAAAGGTTTCAAAACCTCTTTTTACCTCCCATTACTTTATTTTACCTTACTTTACAAAACCTTCTAAAACCCCAAACCAAATAAAGCATAAAGAGCAAAAATTGCATAGCTAAAGGAATATGGGGATTCAAAAGTGTTGCAGATTTTATTATGGGATAATGATAATAAGGATGGATTATATTTGTTAAGTAGATTTATTACAATGAAAGTATTGTAATAAGGATGCTTTGTCTGTTAGCAATCATGGGACGATAGTGGAAAATGACTTGGCATATCAATTGTTTCATAGAGTGCCTCATAGAGACATTTTATATTCATAGATATTCAGAGAATGTCTATATACATATGAGGACAATATAATAAAACAAGAAGGAAAAATATTCTCTTCTATATCTCTCTTTCTCTTCATCTTCTCCTTTCTAACTTCTTCTTCCTTGTGAACCCTTCTCACTCTCCTCATTATTCCAAAACCATCACAACATCTATGTATGGTTCCAATGTGCCTTATACACATTTCATATTAAAAAAATCCTTCGTCATTACCCAGTGACAGCATTGTCTATGTGAGTCCAAGCCAACTGGGTTTAACATATCTGCTTAACTTGAATAATTTGGTAGTTTTTGGGCTAAAGATCTTGAGATTTAATTTAAAAAAATAAAAAAAATAAATTTGAAAGATTCATGATGGCGAAAGCTGTGAGATATTAAAAAATCTCAAGTTCAAGACTTGTTGGAAACATTGATGATAATCAATCGTTGATTGTGGGTGTGAGCTCACAATCCAAATCCCTTGTCCCAGACTGAGTGCGTACAGTCTGGACGATTAATTTTTAACCCATACATATACCACTAATATATAAATAGAGTTTATCCTTTGAATTTTTTTTTTTAGAAAAATTATAAACTTAAGAATTTATTTCGCAAAGAATTTCGGGAGTGCGTTTGGATAGTGGGATATTATATTCTCATGGATGGGGATATCCATGGATGAAGTATCCATGGATGGGAATATCCATATTTAAGTGTTTGGTTGGAGGGATTTAATAATAGGGATAAAGATTGTTTGGTGTTTGGTTGGAGGGATAAAGATATGTAAAGTTTTGGATATCCATTTTTGAATGTTTGGTTGAATGGATATGGGAGTGGTATGATAGCCCTATATATGAGGAGGTAAAGTTACCCCTTTTATTTAATTAATTATTTTTTAAAAATATTTTTAAATTGTTTAATTAAATTCAATTATTAGTGGATGATTAGAGAAATTTATTTTTTAAATATTTTATGTAAGTATTTGATTTAAATAGCGGATATTAATAGATAAAATTTTTATTTATTTAGCTTGAAAAATTTGTGATGGATTATTAATGAATAACATATCAATTTGTTATTTAACTTGTTTTTTCGAATTGAATTTAATTCAAAAAATCAAGTTAAATAAACATTTAAACAGTATTAATTGATAAACAATTAAATCATAATGTAAATAAACAAAAAAATAACTAATTATTGTAACTAATGACAAAATAATTATAAGTGAAGCTAATGAGAAACAATTAAATTATAATGCAAACAAAATAATTCTTGTAGCTAATAAGGGATGGAGAGGGATGAGTGGTATCCCACCAATTTGGAGGGATGCCATCCATTTTTCAAGGATGGGGGCCATCCCTATCCAGGCCCATTCAGGAAACCAAACAACTGGATGGACCTGTAGCCCTGAATATCCCATCTCCATTCCAGGATATCCAGGCTACCAAAAGCACCCTAAAAGAAGATGGTTTTTCTTGGTTATTGTCCAGTGACCCCAATGCATCCACCACCATCACTTGTCCATGTGAGTCCACGTCGACTGGGTCCAGGAGAGGTCTATTTTTTCCTTTTCGTAAATCTCAATTTGATGATAAGGTAGCCTTTTTGTTAAAGTTCGTGTGGAGGACTTCGCCCCGACGACTGCTCCCAGGTCAGTCAATGATCAATAATGCCTTCCAGTAAATATCACAAACAAACTGAAGAAAAAGGAAGGAATCACTACCGTGTCTAGCTACACAATTGACACACAATCTCAGTTGAGACGCTAATCACCCTTCACCGGAAACAATGGCCGGACTTTTCTCAAATGCTTTGGAGATGATCAAGGAGTTATCCACGCCTCATGCCGTTCAATATCTTGAACCCATATGGAGTGGAGTTGATGAACAGATTCAAAAGCTCCAATTCTCCTTACATCTTATCCAACCGCTTGTTGAAGATGCAGAGGCAAGGCAGTTGAAGGAACAGGCTGTCAGATGCTGGCTTGTACAGCTCAAAGATACAGTGTATGACGCTGAAGACATTCTTGACGAGGCCAAGACGCATGAACTACTCATCCAGCGCAAGGCACAGCTTTCTGGTCGTCCAAGAAGCAAGGTGCGTGAATTCTTTTCTCTTGATCATAACCCACTCTTGTTTAAACTTCAGTTGGGGGAGAAGCTCAGAAACGTCAATGAGAACATAAATGACCTCATTGAGAAGATGGACAAGTTCAAACTCAGGCCGGATGTTGAAAACAACAGCAACCCTTTGGGGAACAGGCCTCAAACCTACTCATATTTGCATGAATCAAGAGTTATTCTTGGTAGAGATGAAGATAAAGAGAAGTTAGTGCAGATGCTGATCAGTGATTGTTTTGGTGAGAAAGTGGCTGTGGTTTCTATAGTCGGCATGGGTGGTCTGGGTAAGACGACACTTGCTCAATTGGTCTATGCAGATGAAAGGGTCAAGAATCATTTTGAACAATGCATATGGGTATGTGTTTCTGATGATTTTGATGTGCCGAGGCTTGCTGGAAAGATCACACGTACAGCTGGTGGGGGAATTCGTGATTCTACAAACATGGAGATGCTGCAACAGGACCTGCGAAACGTGTTGGGGCAGAAGAGATATTTGCTGGTATTAGATGATGTATGGAATGAAGATTTCCAAAAGTGGGATGCTCTTAGAAACATGTTGCTTGCTGGAGGAGAAGGAAGCAGAATTCTTGTGACCACACGCAATGAAAAATGCTCTCGAATGACGGGTGCTCAGAAACCTTACATTCTCAGTGGTTTATCAAAAGAAAACTCTTGGGTTTTATTTGAACAGAAAGCATTTGTTGATGATGCAGAAAAAGCACCAGAACTGGTAGAGATTGGTAAAAAGATTGTTATGAAATGTCAAGGACTACCACTTGCTATACAAGTAATGGGGAGTATCATGCGCTGCAAGAGCGACCAAAGTGAATGGCAGTCTGTGTTGGAAAATGAAACATGGAAGTCACAACATACAGAAAATAAAATCATGCCGGAACTGTGGCTGAGCTATGTTGACTTGTCTTCTCACTTAAAGAGATGTTTTGCCTTTTGCGCTATTTTCCCAAAGGATCATGAATTTAAGGAACATGAGCTGATTCAATTTTGGATGGCTCATGGGCTTATTCCGTCCGGAAAAGGAACTGATATGGAAGTTGAAGGGCGAGAGACTTTCACTGAGTTAATAAGGAGATCTCTTTTACAAAATTGTTTTGCTCCTTGGTGCGAATGTGAAAGAGTGTGTAAGATGCATGATCTCATCCATGATGTGGCACACTTTGTTATGGCGAATGAATGCTTCACATCGTTGAAGGGCAGTACAGCCCCCGAAATCCCAATAAAACCACGTCATTTGAGTATAGATGCTGGTGAAAATTATAACCAAGGTGATTGCTCCAACATCCATACTGTGCTGCTACCATATTTTAGAGGAGGTGAATTAAGTGTAATGTCAAAGCTGAAGTTGGTGAGGGTGCTTGACTTGAGACGAGCAGACATTAAGGAGTTGCCTGCATCAATAGAGCATTTGCACCATCTAAGATACCTCGATCTTTCTTTTACTGAGATAAGGAAACTACCGGAATCCATTTGTATGTTGGTTAATTTGCAGACATTGATTCTCTATGAATGTAGGTACCTTTCTAAGCTTCCCAAGAGCATAACATACATGAGCAGTCTCAGGCATGTTCTTTTTGTTGAATTTCTTAAATATCATCCACGGTTCGAGGCATTAACTGCTGGTTTGAGTCAATTACAAAACATGAAAACACTAACAGTATATACTGTGGAAGATGATGCAGAGAACAATATAGGACAATTAAAGTCCTTGAATCCCTTTAGTGAACTTGCTTTGTATAACCTCCAGAAGGTGAAGAATGCTGATGATGCTAGAAAAGCTAATTTGGGCAACAAACAACTTATTCACACATTAAGATTAAGTTGGGGAAAATCAAGTTGGGGATCTGATGATGAATGTTGTTCGATGGAAAATGCGGAGGAGGTGTTAGAAGCCTTGAAACCTCCCAGTGGAGTAAAAAAACTTACAGTTAGTTATTATCCAGGCAAACAATTTCCAATGTGGATGGGAGAAAGGCAACAATTCCAATATCTTCATAGCATTATACTATACAAATGCAAAGCATGTGAGCAACTCCCACCATTTGAGATATTACCCTGTCTTGAGTCTCTTGAAATCAGTCGAATGCATGGCATCAAACACATCATTAACAACAGAGGCAATGTACAGCAATTATTCCCTGCATTGAAGTTTCTGAAGTTAGAATATATGGAAAACCTAGAGGGGTGGTGTGTGGAGGAGGGTAGAGAAGCAAATCTATCCTTGTTTCTGCGCCTCAAAAGGATGGAAATTAAAGGATGCCCCAAATTGACAACCCTGCCACTCGGGATTTTACTTGGTCTGGAGGAACTCATAATGGTTGAAATGGATGGCATCAAACACATTGTCAACAATAGAAGAGGCAATGTACTGCAATCATTCCCTGCATTGCAGAAGCTGTTCTTAGTATCAATGAGGAGCCTAGAGGCATGGTGTGTGGAGGAGGATAGAGAAGCAAATCTGTCCTTATTTCCATGCCTCACTTCAATGGAAATTCGAAGATGCCCCAAATTGACAATCATGCTACCAGAGACATTACCCTGTCTTCAGGAACTCAGTATGTATGAAATGGATGGCATCAAACACATTTTTAACAACAGAATAGGTGATGCACCACAATCATTTCCTGCATTGAAGAGGTTACTATTAGATAAAATAACAAACCTAGAGGCGTGGTTTGTGGAGGAGGGTAGAGAAGCAAATCCGTCCTTGTTTCCATGCCTCATTTCTATGGATATTATAGAATGCCCCAAGTTGACAACAACCATGCCACCCATTCCAACTCTCCAGAAGTTATATATGAGGAATTCATTCTGTGAAACACAAATCTCTCTCAAGTCCACGAGAAGAAGTTTCTTCAAGCATCTAGAATCTCTTCAGAGTTTGACTATAAATTCTTGTACTGAGGAGTTGGTTTTGTTGCTGGAAGATGAAGAGGAGACAAAAGCCATGAAGTCATCACTAACAGACCTATGGGTGGATTCGATTGAAAATCTGGTGTCCTGGCCAGGTGAGATGCAAGGTTGGAAGTCCCTCAAAAATCTAGCAATTTGTTTGTGTAAGAATTTGACCGCTGCATCATCACAAGGCGACTGTGGTCCACCGTTTCTAACGGGTCTTAATGTTTTTGGTTGTGATGCCCTGAGAAAATTGCCCCTGTGCCCCAAATCACTCCAATCCTTGTATATTAGCAATTGTCCAGTAATGGAGTCTTTGTGGCCAGAAATGGGACACCTTGCTTCACTATCCACATTAGAAGTGGGTAATTGTCCCAAGCTGGTGTCTCTATCTCACGGGATGCAGGCCCTCACTTCCCTTCAGGATCTATCTATTACATCTTGTCCAGCACTGAAGTCATTCCCAGAAGGCCTTCAACAACTACTTCCTACTCTAAAAAAACTAAAAATCAAAAAATGCCCGGAGCTAGAGAGGCTATGCAAGCCCGGAGGAGACTATTACAACCTTCTCTCTACCACTTCATACAAGCAAATAGGAGAAGAGTCAATTCAAGTTCCTCGTGAGATTAGTATTGGTGCCAAACAAGCTTTGAAGTGCATCGCCACAAATCGCTTCCTTCTATCAGCGATTTTGATTTGTGCTATTGCCTGTTTCATATATTTCCTTTTCAACCAACTTGATAATCAGGTGCCTTATTTTGCCTTTCTTTGCTATTATTTTCTGTTTTTAATTCTAGCTTTTTTGGATTTGTTGAAAATATATTTTATCCTATCTCTCTTGACATACTTGAACTTGGGGCAATGAAAGTCCCTTACTACTATAAACACTTATGCAAGTGAGATATATACTAGTAAGCCACTTTTTTTTTTTTTGGGAAAACAGCGAGGGATATTTTCCTATACTATGTTGAGTTAGTGCTTTTTTATCATAATCTTAAACAATTTTTTTTTTTCTGGGCAGACCACTAGCTTTATTGTTTCCTTTTCCATGTCTTGTATTCTTAATGATTTTTTCATTTGTTTGTTTTTTTTTTCCTTTCAAGAATGAGAAAGAGTCTTGGTATATCCCCCCAACATGAAGACAAAAAGCACAGGGAGTCTGAAATCAGAATGTAAAGGAAGCGTATCATTTCCAAATATCAGTTCAATTAGCAAGTTTAATTCTTGGTGTCCCATTTGTGAATATATTCTTTATATTACTTTCTGGAGATGAATCAATAGTCTGACGAAAGCGTCCAAATCTCAATTGGAATAGGCAAGTTGTTTCTTAACTAATGGCTCATAAGAATCTAATTTTGTTAAATAGATTTTTTTTAATTATTTATAACCATTTGATGCAGGATAAATTCACTTTGCCATAAATGTACATAAACTATTGTGGGGTGTACACCTGATGTGGTTCACGTTCATAGGAACTTCTGTCAATCAATCTGATTGTTCAAGTATTCTGATCACTATACTCCTACTCCTGTGGGTGGAAATAGTATTTGTATTTATAACTCATGAGACTGAGGCAAGTGTTTAAATCCTTTTCAAATCCTCTTCTCTCAATCCACCTGGCATTTCCCAACACAATTGATGCACAAGATTTGTAAGAGCAAACTCAATTGTGGCAACTGCAAACTGCATTCCTCCACAAATCTTTCAGTAAACTGGAAATCATGTCATCGGCAATCTAAACAACTGTTCATAAATCTCCCCAGTATGAACACTTTGTGCAAGCCTGGAGTTGGAGGATGTTGTCATGTCACTTCTTTCATTACTGACGCAAGGCCTCATTTCCCTTTGGACTCTGTTAATTGAAGATTGTCCAGGGCTCCAACCGCTTCTTTCTACTCTCAAGAAATTGAGAATCTATGAATGCTATCTCATGTTCAGTAATAGGAGATTAATTATGCAAGCCTGGAGGATATTATTACCACATTCTCTCTACTGTCTCATGTTCAATAATAGGAGAACAAGTTTTGAAGAGCATGGTCACAAATCCTTTCCTTCTATCAGCAATTAATTTTCGTTTGTTCTATTGCATGTTTCATACATTTCTACTTCAACAAGCCTGATACCAAGGTACCACTTTTTTCCCATATTCTTTTCTTATTTTTTTAAATTTTTTAAAATAGTTTTTTTTAAGTTGGTTGAATATGTATTTTATCAAATCTGAATTGATAAATAAACAATTAAACAAAGATCTTATGTATTTTATCACTTCATTTCAAACCTGAAACATGAGCCTAATGTTTAGCATTTTTTTTTGCCAATAGAATCGACATGTTACTTACAATTACTGAGTCAGTATTCTTATCATTGTGTTGACCAAGTGTCCTATCTGGAACATTTGAATCTCGAGAATGGAGGAAGAAATGGCGGAGATATTTCTCCATACTTCATTGGATGTAAAAGAATATGATTATTTTACAATCTTGTTTCTATTTTCTAATTATTCCAACGATGTATTCAAACTTGAAGGCAAAGTGCCTTTTTTATCATAAATTGCCTACCATTTTTCCTTTGAATATTGACCAAATTAGAAATTGGAATAGAATGCGTTGGAGTGTATATGCTGACATTAGTGTTGGTAGACCAAGCTTTACTGTTCTCTTTCCCATGTCTTGCGTTCTTATTGATTTCCTTTGTTTAATTTTCTTTTCTAATTTTTTGGGTTCAAGAATGATCCCCCAACATGAAGGCAAAATTAGAATGAAATTTAAAAGTATCCATTTCCAAGTATTGATTCAATTAGCAAATTTGGAGCATGGAGTCCTCTATCTGTGATATGTTCTTTATTTTACTTCCTCAAGATGAATCAATAGCCCAATGAAACCTTGTGAAATTACAATCGCAAAAGGCAAGGTGTTCTTAATCAATAGCTCATGAAAATCTAATTTTGTTTGCTTTTCTTCTAATATTAAAATGTGAGTCAATTTAATCCATGGAATTTACTCTAAATAAACTTTTGCTTTGAAATTTTTTATAACCACTTGATGCAGGAAAGATGGATCTGTGCATTCAATGTACAGAAACTCTTGTGTTGTGTGCACATGATCGTTCTCAATGATAGAACTTCTGTCAAGCATATTTCCAATCCTTCTATCACTCAGTATAATCCTGTGGGTAGAATTGTTTAAGTACTTATAAGTCATCGGAACTGAGGTAAGAGTTCTAATTCTTTCAAATCTTTTGCGCTCTACCCATCTGGCATTTCCTAACCAAAGTGACGATGCACAAAATTTGCAAGAGTAATTCGAGTGTGGCAACTACAAACCACATTCCTCCATGAGTCCTTCGCCAACACTAAATGAAATAAACTTGGAATCATGTCATTGGGAATCTAAATCTCTTTGCATAAATTTATCTGGTATGAACTCTTTTAGCAAGTCTCAAGATTTTTGATCCCTCAGTAATGCACTTGCATTGATGATTACTCTCTTGTTTAGGTGGGAATCTTGTATCCTTACATCTCAGTGCCTTTGATGTTGTCAAGCATATTTTATTCACATCCTCTTTGGTCCACATTGAACTCTTTTAACCTGCTGTCCTCGCCTCGTCTTGTAACTTCTTCATTACTTTTGGATTCCAGCAGCAAACATGTTCTGCAAGAATGTTGCAGACTAATAACATTGAAGATCAACTAATTATCTGGGTATATGGGAGGTTTTTGATACAAGTGAATTGTTTTGTGCAGGAGCAGACCAAAGTTCATTTTTGCAGAAGATGATGTGCACCTGATTCTCGTATCTCTTAGTGCAAGAATTTAGAGTTTCTTGTTTAAAGATAGTTTGAATGTACAATCAATTTTCAGCCGCAACTTTGTGTCTGATTACGGCCATGACTGAGCAGATGCCCCGGGGATGATCAAAACTAGACATGTTGAAGAACTAAGGGATACATGAAATACTTGTGTATCTCTTTGTTGCTGTTTTTGGAGATATCAATCAATCACCAACTGATTTTCCTGCTGCTTTTTTATCAAGGATTTGGAATTGCTAGCACCTTTGAATTATCAGAATCAAGCAGAAGTTCATTCCTTGCAGACAAAAAGACATTGCCACATGTTTTGCACTAGTTCGAATGTTGAAATTAAGCTTGTTTAGATTTCTCTCTTGTTACTACCTTTTGCGCTAGGTTGTCTATGTTAAAAATGGAACATGATTCTTTATTGCTCTTCTGTTCACAGAATAAATTACAGAGAGCGTGTATTGTTGATTGTACCATACTTGTGTCCATCCATTTATTAGATGTTATTTCAGCTCCATTGTCATAAATACAGAGAATAACCCTCAGCCAGCAATGTTGAAAATGCTTATCCAAATGCAGGTTTGCAATACAATCAGAATGATGTAATTTCAACAGAGAAGGGAGAGAAAACAATGAACACTAAAGCTGATGAACTTGCTCTCATGAATGCTGCAGTTGACATTGAGGATCTCACAATTAAAATTCTCAATAGCCTTGAAGAAGAATACAAGAATTGGCCAATGTTATTCAAGTCCGTGAATCACCGGTGGCCTTTGAGGAGTTGTATATATGAAAAACTCCTTAATTATGAAGTCCATCTTGCCACCAAATAGACAAACTGAAAAAAAATGAATTTTATTACTCAATCAAAAGAACAAAACAAAAGAAACTAAAGCACTAAATTTAGAAGATGAATGGAGACGTGCGTTTAACATTAAAATCGCACTGTTGGATTGATGTTGAAGTGTCCCCTCCCATGTATACACATGAGACCCCCTCTTATGCGAAAGGAAAATCTTTGGCAACGGTGGAACCAAACATGGCTCCGGCATTTGCTTCTATGACGTAGAAATAGAGAATCCTCTGGGCATTGACAATGCAATGAGATGTCCGTTGGTATGAAAACCTTCTTGGTGTCGGTGCAAGGGATGATAGAGGGAATTTCAAATTCAGTCCGAGTAAGCAGAATGAAAACTCACACACGGGTGTTGATTTTTCTATGGCTACTTAAACTACATGTTCTCCGGAGCACCAGTGAAGGCAAATGGCCTCTGATCTACAAAAGTAGCCAATGAGGCAAAACATTGTGGTAGAGTGTATTAATTCGTGCATACATGCCCAAGAAAATTCACCCGTCGCTCAGGCCTATGCAACTGTAGATGAGCAAATGTGTCGGAGCCCAACTAGCCAAAACGGACACACTATGTGGCACTGAGGATTTACATCGGTCCCTTGCATATATAGTAGAAAAGAATGGGTATGTGTCAATTTACTATGTGCTCCCTCCTCACAAAGAGAAATGGGTTTGAAAAAGGGTGGACCCGACTCCATAGTTAAATCAGCTGGATCAGCTCTAAAGCAAGGTCTGTTTGGACAAGTTTCAAAACAAAGTATAGGTTTGACAAAGGGGAGACTGATAAACAAGTATAGGTTTGACAAAGTATAGGTCTGGTTGAATTGTCGGGATCAAATTCAAAACAAATCTTAATGAACACCTATTTGAATGATTTGAACTACTTATCCCAGCTAATGGACCGGTCTAAGATAGAACCCATTCAATGATATGGGAACTGATAAACTAGTGCACCATAACCCTAAAAAGGAATATGGTCAATGATTCCCCCTAGATCAGCAAAGAAGAAGAGGCCATCAAGAACACCTCTTGAAGCACTCGAGGCTAAAAAAGATTAAGATGGAGGTTTCAATCATAAATGTCAACCACAGCTTGGAACTTTATGGGTCTCGTGCAAAGAGAGTGACCTTGGTGAAGATCTAAACATCGGTTAGATTTCAAAGTCACTCTATCACACCCTATGGTTCCTTTCTCAGGTGTGTCGTTATTTGTGTCTCTACAATTTACTACTCTTGTGTTTCTCCTCTTTTTCATTTAGTTGTGTGTCCTCTCTCTCTTCCTCTCTTTGTATGTTTTCTCTATCCTTTTTGTTGTCCTTGTATGTTACTTTTGTTTTTGTCTTTTATACTTTTACTTTCTCTTAATTAATTGTGGTTTGTCTATTTTTCTAAAAAAAAAAATACTGAATTTAATTTAGTTATGCTTTTCACACTTCAATTATGCTAAAATTTTGTGAAAGAACTCAACTAGTTTTGCTAAGAAACAGTTAACATACTCCTAATTTGTTTCCACAGAAAAAAGGTCAAATCTACTGACTGACTCCTAATAAAAAGAACCAATTTGACCAATTCAACACAACAATAAATTGAATTATGTGACAATAGAGCTCTTACAAATAATAATTATGTTCACAAAGAAACTTGCATTATCAAGATACTGCATGTTTCCTCTCAACATTGACTTGCTGATATTTTTATAAAGACATATCATCCCTTATATCTACTTTCATCTTCTCCTGTGCAAGATGGGAATTCATAACATTTATTCTCCCTCTTAAGATAGACAATTGAAATATATAGCCAAATATCTAGTTTGTAAATCAACAAAATATGCTAAAAAGAATGTAAGCAATTTGAAGTGGATAACTCTAGTCTAATTCCCATCGTTAACTTGCAAGGCTATGGGATTATAATGTATGTTAATTCCCTTGTGTAATGTAGTATTTGAAGTTCAATTGATAACCCATCTTATCGATGAAGCAATATATGAAAAAGAAACACTATACTATTTTGTTATGCCAAGTTGTTTATTTTTAGTTTTACAACCAAAAAAGTATATGTTCCCAATGAAAAACAATTTTACTTATCACTTCTTGAAGCAAGTAAAGGTTAAAGTTAAATGTGCCTACAAAGATTATCGATGTAATAGTCATGTGATAATAAATTTACTTTCTATGCAAGAAATTAGTCTATTTTTCTCCCAAAATATTATTGAGTATTTAGTAAATGATGGTCATTTGTCCGCATTATACCGGGGTTACTTCTCTCTCACTCTCTTTAGGTTTTTTACTCTCTTTAGGTTTTTTATTTTTAATTTTTTAAAATATATTTCTCGCTCTCTCTCTCTTTTTAAAGGTGGATAAATCACTTAAAAAAAAGAGAGGAGAACAGTTTGAAAAACAACACAACCCAGAAACAACAAAAAGAAAAATGGAACCACCAGGGATGGTCCAGACAAAAGCCAAACTACAATAACCCTAGGGAAGGAGATGCCCTATGGAAGGGAGACGCTATCCACAACTAGATCTTGCTAGGGCTTGGGGCGGGCTCAAGGGGGACACTCGGCACTGAGTCCTTAGAGGAGAGAAACTCAAGTCTATCCTTGACTTTCGCCATTGGTTCCTCCAATCTTGCCTTCTTCGAATCGGGGGCTGTAGAAAACCACAGAAGAAGCATATGATCAATTTTTTAAAATAATGGAAGCAATTAGAAGACAAATAGAAGAAAAAATACGGTTATTTCTTTGAAGCCAAATGTTCCAGAAGATTGCTCGTATGAGCAGGTCCCAGAAGAAATGAGAGGCTTTCTAATGTTTTTCCTCTAATCGCCCCCATAAGTCCCTAATGGACCAAGGGGCACAACTAACCCCAGGAACTAGCCAAAGAAATTACAGATGTGAGATGCCACAGGGCACTAGATGAGGAGATGGTCGGTATTGGAGCGTAACACCAAACTGAACAGCGTTGGCTAATGCAGTTTTTAATGGGCTTGCAAGATACTTTTTCTCAACCTCAAAGCCAATTGTTACTCCCTGTAGAACTCCCCTTTGTTTCTCATGCTTATTCCTTATTAATCCAAGATGAAGCACAACGACTCCACTATCAACCATTTTAACCTACTAAGCACTCAGCCCTCCAGACGTATAATACTTCTGAAACAAAACAAGAGTCTATGAATAAACCTACTAGCTTTCACCAAGTCCATGTTGCTAGCTCTACTCCTACTCGTTCAAGACCACGTTGTACTCATTGTGGCATTATTGGCCACACTCAACAAGTTTGTTATTGTTTACATGGACACCCACTGGGCTACAAGTTTTACAAAAAAGGGAATACCCAGGCTTCCCCTGCCAAAAACTCTTAGAATGCCACCCAAACTAAATATATACTTTCTTCAGATTCCATATAACAATTGCTTCATCTTCTTCGAGAGGTAAATGAACCCAAAGCCAACCTTGCTAGTAAGCCTCTTACCTTTTCTTCTACTCTTCATTTGCCTACTGAATGGGTTATTGATACCAGTGCTGTTATAACCAGTTTTCACTGCAGAAATAACCAGCCCATTTCTATAAATTTTTCAGCCCAGTACTGTAGCAGACCGTTACTGTAGCAGCACGAATTTCTCTTAAAAACCCTTCTCTTTTCTTCTTCTTCTTTCCTTGCTTTCTTTGGCCGAACCCTAGCCCTTCTCTTGGATTTTCCGGCGAGCTTTTCCGGCGAACTAAAACCTCCATTCTCCTCCTCACATCCTCTTGAATACGGTAAGCCTTTATTTCAACCTTTTCTTTCCGTATTTTCTTGTATTTTCTTGTTTTTAGAGAATTTTGAAAACCTAGAATAAGTTTTGGATTTTCTACTTGATTGTGGATGTTTTTGAGCTTAAATTGAAGCCCTTGAGGTTGTGATTCTTTGTGGTGGATTATTGTATAGAAAATCTCATTGTTTGATGTTGTATTTGGGAGAATACACTTGTTTAAGGCCGGGTTTTACTGTAGCACCCGAGGTTACTGTAGCACCGGCAATCCTTAGTCGTTTCTTTAATTTCTTTGGATTAGATTGTAGCTATAATCCTTAGGAATTCATTGGTAACCTTTAGATCTAGCTTTGAGCCCAACCCTAGGATTAATTTAGGGTTGTTTGCTAGAAAACCTAGGATTTTATATTAACAAGTATTTGTGTTTTCTTGTACTTTGGCAAGGAGAAGAAGTCTTGGCTCGAGGCAAAGGAGTAGCCGAGGGTTAGCTTGCGGGGAAGAGAGTCACCAATTCAGTGAGTGGGTTTATTTAGCATAGCTTTATTTGAAGAATACCGATAGCTAGACTTGATCATACTTACATTTATATATATATATATATATATATACTTATATCATGATTCAAGTACAATTTCTTTGATTTATACGGGCTTGGCATTTTGGTGAATGATGGTGGCATTGAATGAAATCTTGAATGTTTTATTTAGTATTTGACTTGGTAATGCTTGATTTGATGTTAATACACTTCAATGAGTTGTGAAATTTTGGGTTTTGTGTAAAACCTGAGATTTGTTGTGGAAATAATTGATTTTGTGAAATCCGGGGTTTGAAACTCATTTCAAATGGTTGAAGGAAAATGATTTCCTGTGTTGCTTCTTGTATTGAGTTTTGTTTATCGCTTGGTGTTTTAAAGCTTGAGCTTCCTTTGTATTCTTTTATTATTTTCCTCGTGGAGATGTGAAGGTGTTGGTAATTGTTGGGTATTTGTTGGCAATGGTGTTTTTCGTGGACTTGTGTTATTGTTGGGTTTGTGTGGTGATGCCCTACTACGGTAGGCGGTCCCCACGGCCAGCCTGTTGAGGTGGCGTGGTAGACCGGATTATTTACTACGAGGGCCAGGTTCAGGTGGGAGTGTAGAGCCCTGACTGGATATTCATCGGGTAGCCGGAGTCACCAACCGGTGAACCGATGGGTCAACGTCAAAGACATGAGTACTTTGACGGCTCTGAACCTAGCCATGGCCACGGCGAAGGTTTAGAGAGTTTTCTAGACCACATTATGCTGGGTGAGTGTTGGGTATTGCTTTATACTAAATTTGAGATTTATCCAGTGTATTTCTTTTGTAGTATTATCTTGAATGTGCGGTGAGGGGGCGAAGCCCAGCTGTTGCTTTTAGGAGGACAGTCTCCCACATATTTGAGTTGCTACCCGTATTTTGATTATTTATTTCAAAACCTTGGCATTATGTTGTTTTACTTCTTTTAAAGATTTCCATGATGTGTGCTGATGTTTCTAAACTAGTATTGCTTTTAGTAAAGTATTTATGTTGGTAATTTATTATTATTATTGTTATTATTATTATTATTATTTTACTATTGTTGTTGTTGCTGGTATGTTTTCTTTTAGAGTTGTGCTAACCCCCCCTCACTGAGTAACTGTGGTTACTCATCCCCTCTTTCCTCTTCCCAGTCTGTTTGCAGGTAGTAGGTGCGACGGTGTGGCAGTGTGCTGGGCATTTGCTGCTATCTTTTCTATTGTACTTCCTTCAGTTCATGTATGTTTGTTGTCATGGAACATGTTGTTTGACTTGTGGATCCACTAGTGTGTAGAAAACCCTGTTGCATGTTTGGTGTTTCATCATTTCCTACTGTTATGCTTATTACTTCCTTGTGTACTTGGAAACCTCTGTACCTTCTGTATTTCGCTGTAATAGCTGTTGTTGTTGTTGTTACTCATGTTATGTATTGTTAGCCTTTATTCAATATCTGCAAGAGATATTGTTGAATTCCAGGTGTATTTGTTAGCCTTGCGGCGTCACGAGGGCTGAGTGGCGGGGTATCCCTCCTCGGGATCGCCGCGGCGGTTGTCGCGTCCTGTGGGCCCGCGGGTCGGGGCGTGACAAGTGCCACTAACCATGTTTCTAATGATTCTTCTTTATTTATTGAACCATCTATTTCCCCTATTTTCCCATCTTCAATCTCTGTATGCAATGGTTCTTCCATTCCTATCCTAGGGAAAGGCAATGTGCATGTCTCACCCCATCTAACTTTATCCAATATTTTGTTCGTACCAAACTTTCTATTTAACTTACTTTCTATTCAACAAATCACTAAAGTCTTAAATTGTAGTGTTACCTTTACCCTAATTATTGTATTTTTTTAGGACCTTTTGATGAAGAAGGAGATTGGTCAGGGCCATGAGCAGGGTGATTTATACTTTTTCACGAACACTTCAAAGGCCACTAGTTTGTTAGCAATTCCTTCCTTCACATGGTATTCTCGGCTTGGACATCCCTCCCACAAAGTTCTTAACTTTAGCTTCTACTTTAGGTTATTTTGATTCATGTTTTGCTCCTTATGAAATTTGTCATTTGTCAAAACAAATTGCTTTATCTTTTCCAATTCATCAGATTTCTACTACTACTACTTCTTTTGATTTAATCCATATTGATGTTTGGGATAAATATTCTACACCCATTTGAAATGGCCACCATTATTTTCTAACTATTGTTGATGAATTTTCACGAGTAACTTGGACATATTTGATCAAATTAAAATTTGATGTCCATGCTTTACTTGTTTGTATTTTAGCATTTGTCAAAACTCACTTTAACACATGTGTTAAAACTTTTATATCAGATATTAATGGTACTGAATTCACCAACCAGCCATTTCAAAAACTTTTGCTTGAATCCGGTATTCTTCATCAACTTAGTTGCCCCGGCATTCCTCAACAAAATGGGGTAGTTGAATGCAAGCACCTTCATCTTCTCAATGTGGCACATGCTCTCTGTTTTCAAGTAGATTTGCCTCTTAAATTTTGAGGTGATTGTATCCTCACTGCCACACACCTTATTAATCATACCCCTACTCCAATTTTAAAAGACAAAACCCCTTATGAAGTCCTTTACAATCGTTATCCTGATTTTACTCATTTGCGTACTTTTGGATGTCTTTGTTTTGCATCCACTAACCACGTGCGTCTAAACAAATTTGCTTCTCGGGAAACACGTTGTATTTTTCTTGGCTATATTCAAGGACATAAAACCTATAAAATGTATGACCTAAATGCACAAAAAAATTTTGTTAGTCGTGACGTGCTTTTTCATGAAACAATTTTTTCATTTAGGGATGATCCCCACTTACGTAGCATATTAGACCCGTCACCAATTTTACCCTTACCTATCCATGATTTTGATATCACCGAGCCTTTTACACCTATCTCATCACATGCTTCCTCTTCTCCAACCCAAGAACCTTCCATCCATGATGCAGTTCCAAATATTCTTCCCCTCACTGCCTCAAACCCCGTAACACACCCACGACATTCCCATAGATAAGTTAAACCACCTGCTCATTTAGAGGACCCGATCCGAATTTTTAATTAAAAACTAGATCGTATCTGGTAGGGAGAAAAGAAAAACTAAGTACCCAAATCCAAAACTGTTTTTAGTATATATACATATTTAAATTTTACATTGGCTAAAAGTAAAAAATCCAAATTCATAATCTAATCCTTATATATACATAATAACTTAAATTTACGAGAACTATAAAAAAAAATCCAAATCCCTAGTCTTATTAATATAAGAATATAATTTTATAAGGTTTAAAACTAAAAAAAAATATCCAAATTCCCTAATGTAAATCCCTTTAAAATATATTTATTTTTCTTTTAAATCTTTTCCTTTAGTCATCATCAGTCAATGTTTTCTCTATGGCTTCATTATTGATAAGAACGTTTGATGTTTCTGAAAATATTTGATTTTTTTATTGTTTGTGATTGACACAACTTTTTATTATTTTTGTTGAGTAGAGAATAATATAAGATTTTAATCTAAACTATAAATTTGTTATATTTGTTTTTTCATATAATGTTATTATATAAAAAAATCATAAAGCCAATAAAAATTAAATTTGGATCTGGATATCTAATATTTGATCCGGTTTAAATTGTGTATCCGTTTTTCTATATCAAGTTTAAACTAGGTAGAATATGGGTTGAGTTTTTACCGATCCGAAAAACTGGATACTCAATCCGTTTTTAAAAACTTGATTGGATATCCAGTTTTGCTCATCCCTTCATGTCATCACCTAGATGATAAATGGACCTTTTAAAAATACTATGATATTGCTTGTTTTTCATGAACATCCTTCTATTTTGAAAAATCACAAAAATGAAATTGTTTTTGTCTTTTTAATAAGCTATTATTATTATTTAAAAAATTATATTTTTCGACTGCATTTATTTTAAAAAAATGTCGTTAATAATAATAATAACATATTTTTATGAAATAAATGTTGTTGAAAAAATATAACCTTTTAAAACAATGATAATAACTGAAAAGTGTTAAAAAGGAAAAAAATATATATTTTTACATTTTTGTGATTTTTTAAAAGAGAAGGGCGTAATATGTTAGAATTTTTAAAAATTTCACTCATCACTGGATGATAATATTACTTGATGTGATATTTTAAAACCCATGTTACCAATGGCGGAGGCAGAAAATTGTTTTAGGAGGGCGAAAAAGTATTTTAAAGGGAGTCAAAAATATTTTTAGAGTATCAGTAAAAAGGAAATGAGGCAAATAACAAATTTTTATAAATATTTTTCTAAAAATATATTTTTTAAAATAACATATATGCTAGAAAACTAAGTTGTGTAACAATAAATTTTATATAAAAAAAAATTGGTACTATATAACCAATTATTAAATGTCAAAAAGCTAACCAATAAAATTTTATAAATATGTTTGTCTAAAACTATAATATTTTTAGACTACATATACCAATTTGAAAATAAAAAATAACTCACCAAATAATAGACTTTTGCTAATATATATATATATATATATATAAATCAATTTGTAAAATATTGAAGAGGCAAACAATAAAATTTCACAAATATTTTTTCCAAAAATATTATTTTGATATTATATACATTATTTGATATATATATATATATATATATAGGGATTACATCAGCTGGGGATGTCCCCAGGAGCCGTTAGATCATTTGATCTAACGGCTCATATTGTATCCCTAAATTCATTCATATTGTATCCCTTATAGGTTGGTGGAGCCTGAGAACATTAAAAAATAAAAATAAAAGAGCTTGCCGGATTTCGATTATCGTCCTTAACCCGGACGGCTCCACCAACGCCTCCCAAAAGCTTATGCGTATCTGGGGATTTAATAACCATGATATTGTTTCCCTGGTGTGCCCGATCTGCCGTCGCCCTGTGAGATCCTCCGATGGTGTTCGTACGTGAGTTTCCCCGTCTTTTGTTTCTTCTTCCTTTTCTAGGGGTTTTTGCTCTTTTTTGTTGTAAAAATCCTTCCTTTTTTCAATCCTTGATATATATACATCATAATTTAAGGTTTTTCAATCCTTGATATATATATACATCATAATTTAAGGTTGTGTTACTTTTTATTTGGTTCTTGTTGTATGAGTGATGTTGGTTTAGGAAGGGCATGTAGAGAATTGAATTCAATGGTTGAGGAATTGCCATTGTTCCTTATCTTTATGAGATTACTGAAAAAATGTATCTATATCTGTTTATTGAATGAGATTCTTGATTTGTTGGTGGTTTGCTGATTTTTATGGAAGGTGTAAACTGTGGATGAAATCCTTGAAAAGTTCTGAATGATTGCTGAATTAGTGGTTTTTCCATCTGAAAACTGTAACTATTGTTTTATGTTTATGTGATTGTTCTTACTTTTCTAATTATTTGCTGCAATTTTCTTGATTGTTGTTCTTGTTGTTAGGGTTGGATGAAATTCTTGAATGTGTTGGTGATTTTCTGATTTCCATTTGAAAACTGCAAACATTGAATGAGATAATTGGAAGTTTTTATAATTTGGTGAACTGGTGCACATAGCGTAAGGTTCCCCATCTTCAGTACAGTTTTTGCCAAATATAACAACATGATTGCAAATTGCATATTTAGCATAATCGGACCCATCGCGAATGCGTTCTGCAAGCATACTATCACTTTCTCGTAATTCTTCCTGAAAAGTATTAAACACAGTTCTTGTATACACTTCTCCTGCATGTCTCTCAATTGGATGACCCGTATAAAAATTAGCTATAGAATTCAAAGTCTTGAAGTCTTCACTTTCTTCAGCATTTCTTCGAGAAAAGCCTTATCATACTGCATAACAAACTCATCCAGTGGAGTTTGTGCATTAACAAAGCCATCAAAAAATGAGTTGATACTTTCACTACGTTGTGTAGTGGTCATTCCTGCTGTGAATGTATCTTGCTAATATAGAGAAACCCATTTGCTCCGAATTTCATACATCCTACTCAACCAGTGTTTATCATCAATATTGTATGCTGTCTTAAGTTCACCCCATCTATCCTCGAATGCTTCAATCGACTCACTATGATGCAACCAGTTAGTGTAATCTCTCATAAAGCCATCATTGCTCTTCAAATCTACTAAATACTTCATTGAATTTCTCCCAATGTGCCAAGAGCAAAGCCGATGATCAGAATTTGGAAAAACATGTGCAATGGCATTCCCCATAGCCAAGTCTTGATCTATAATAATTGTTTGTAGATGTTTCCCTAGCATGCATTTCAGCCATGTTTGGAATACCCATAAAAAACTTTCTTCTTTTTCATCTGCCATGATAGCACAACCAAATAAAATGGACTGCTTATGATGGTTGAATCCAACAAAAGGAGCAAAGGGGAAACAAAATCTATTTGTTTGATAAGTAGTGTCGAAAACAACATCTCCAAATTCGGAATATGCAACTCTAGATCTTCCATCTGCCCAAAAGACACATCTAGTTTGACCAAACTCATCAAGCTCCATATCAAATAAGAAAAAATCATCATTGAGTTTTTTCTCCTTGAAAAACTTAACAATAGCCATGCATTCTTACCCAATATTGTTGCTTTGAACTCCCCTCAAATGATTTGAACAATCGTTTGGGGTTATAAGAGCAGACCCTGTACTTGAAAGTGTTTCATTCAATATTCGAGACATTTGGCTCAGTCCCACTCTACTCTTATGCAATGTCTCCATTAAACTTCTACATGTCATACTGATATGGCGGTGAGACCGCATCTTCATCACTTTAGAGGGAGTTATTAGTAAATGATGGTTATGAACATCTTCAAAGGTATTTACTGTCCACAATCCATTCTTCAATTTTGACACTACCATTCGAGCTTTGCAATTTGTCCTTGTATCTCTACGTCTTTGAATAATTTTTCCCAACTGCCTTTTGTCTGCCAACTTAGCTCCTTCCTTATAACAAACAAAAGTGTCGACATGTAATTAATTGAGAATGAGACGAACGATACACGTGACCCTTTCTTACCCCAAAACCTCTGCACTTTGCATAATTCAAGTAATATCGAAACGCTTCCTCCTCATCCTCAAACTCCATACCAACAAATGGGATTCTTGCTAATTCTTGTCCATCTCGAGACTTTGGACTCATTGCCAATTCTTGAACATCTTGTGTTGCCAAATCATCTTCATTTTCAAGTTGTTGGCTATCATTCTCTTGTGTCGCACCACCACATTCGGAATTTAACCCGAGATCATTCAAATCGATCCCATCAGTGGCATCGACCATGATATCCTATTAGGAAAATTACAACTAATTAGAATATAAATTATTTAAACAATTATAAACCTAAAATAAATAAATAAATTGCCGGCTCTAAATCATAGCAAAAAATTCTCAACATCAAATTTCCATCAAATACCAATTTACTTTATTAAGCTAATTGCCTAATTCTAATAATTTCAACAACCAAATCACTATAACCCTAGCTGCATACAACATGTCCATATATTCCATAAATACCCAAACTTCTATTTTTCACCAAAATTCAAACCCTTGCCATCCCAAAACAGCAACAGCTCACAAACAATAATAATAACATTCCACACTGTAAAACCGTGTCTGACAAAAAAAAAAATTCTGCAACCTGTTGCTTGGATTTGAATATTGTATGGATTGTGAAGAGTCCACAGTATTTTTTTAAACAAAACTAACCTAGAAGATAAAATTGAAAGTAGAGTTCATAAATGATTGCATGGCCTATCAGCACTACACGATTTATCTAGCAAAGTAAATGAGCTCCTGATCGTATCCTTCAGAAGGCAAGTTGACAAGCAAAATCAGTAATTGGCATCAATATGACATGGCAAGCAACATTTGAAAATGGTTCATGACCAACAAGTTCAGGCATAATAATAACTGGCAATTAAAATTGTCTAGCATCTTCCTTGTGCTTGCAAAAGTAATTGTTACTATAGTACTTTTACAGAATTGAACTTACCTTTTAAATATGCATGGTAACAAAAAGCATGTTCACAAATCCATAACAATTGGGTAGTGAAAAAAAAAATTCTAGCAACATATCTCTAACTACAAGAGTAAAGAATCTTTTTTTACTACTCTCACAGAACCGCAATAAACTTTTTACACGTTGGCATCAACTTATGTGAAGAAATAAGAGCAAACCACACTTGATGAACACATTCATGAATGATCACAATTTTGATGGCTATTCCAGACATAATTAATGAGATATGCAACTATATTTGTAGCCTTGACAAGGCATCAAGAATATAACAACCTCATTTTATCCTTCTCTACTTTGTTTGGATTTTTTAATCTTATTGCATGCCTTATTGCTAATAACCCCCTAAACAACCATGTGAAAGAACCCCAAATACTCACCGGATCACTTTTGGGAGGCGTTGGTGGAGCCGTCCGGGTCGAGGTTAAGGACGATGATCGAGATCCGGTGAGGCGTTGGTGGATGATGACCGAGATCCGGTTCGGCGTTGGTGGATGATGATCGAGATCCGGTGAGGCGTTGGTGGATGATGACCGAGATCCGGTGAGGCGTTGGTGGATGATGACCGAGATCCGGTGAGGCGTTGGTGGATGATGATCGAGATCTGGTGAGGCGTTGGTGCTATTCTTAATCCGTCCGTGTCGAGGTTGAGGATGATGATCGAGATCCGGTGAGGAGTTGGTGGAGCCGTCCGGGTTGAGGACGATGATCGAAATCTGGCAAGCTCTTTTATTATTATTTTTTTTTAATGTTCCCAGGCTCCACCAACCTATAAGGGATACAATATGAATGAATTTAGGGATACAATATGAGCCGTTAGATCATTTGATCTAACGGCTCCTGGGGACATCCCCAGATATGAATTCTGGGGACGTCCCCAGCTGATGTAATCCCATATATATATATATATATATATATATATTTGTGTGTGTTATTTATAAAAAACCAAAACCAAGTGGGGCTCGCCCTTAACCCTCCCGGTCTCCCCTAGCTATGCCCTTACACGTTAGTAAATAAATTTAGTTGTAATTCATTGCGCAGTCCTTCTATTTTTTAAACTTACTTTTTAGTCAATTATTCCAAATTGTAATCTTTTAGTCCTTTTATTACTTTTAAGTGTCCCATGCTAGTCTCATAAACCCTAAGCCCTAATCCTAAGAAGGACTAAGAAAATCACTTAAAAATAATAGAGGGACTAAAATATTACAATTTGAAGTAAATGACTAAAAGGGTAAAGTAGAGGGATTATTTAGAAAATTATTTTTAAATTTTATATGATATTATTTTGATAATTTATAAAAATATTATATTGGAAAACCCCCTATATTTTGGTTTCTCAAATTTGTGGTGCTTTTTTATTTTATTTTACTTTATTTTATTTTTTTAAGAAACTTTGTAGTATGAACCGGCTGAGAAACCAAAATATAGGGGGTTTTCCAATATGTGAACCAGCTCCGGTTCACCCGGTTCACGGTTCGACCGTCCGGTTCACACTATTTAACACTGGTTTTAGCTAATCCGGTTTTTTGGGTAGAACCGGACCGTCTATATGCCCGGTTACGGTTCAACCCGGTTCTGACTACATAGTTTATTCCTTGTGCAAACGCAAAAAGGAATGTGGATACATGGGTGGAGGATTAAGGGCGGGCTTTTTCTTTAGGTCTCTCTCTCCATTTAGGTTTTTTATTTTTATTTTTTAAAAAATTAATATCAATAGTCTAAAACATAATAGTTTTTTAAAAAATATTTACAAAAATTTATTATTTGATCAACTGAAATTTTATAAATTATTTTCTGCCATATAATTTTAATTTTTTATAAATTAGTTTATTTAATATATTAAATTATATTTTTAGTAGAATTTTTATAAAAATTTATTATTTGACACTAAATTTTTATAAACTAAACTATAAATTAACATATAAATAAATTTAAAAAATTATGAAAATTTAATTAATTAATTTTTTTTAATAATTCGCCTTACTCGATAACATCCACGTGATCGAGCTCATCCTTATCTTTCTGCACATTTGTTTAGAATATTTTATTTTATAATTTTTAATAAACGTGGTCATATCACAACTGTTAATGTAAAAGAGAGTTGAACTCTCAGTTTTCACTTATAAAAAAAAAAAAAAAATGCGCTACTACTTTCGTAAGTACAATTGAAAGATTGTGTAAGATGCATGATGTCATCCATGATACAGCACCCTTTGTTACGGAGAATGAATGCTTTCACCGATGAAAAGCAGAGCATTAAATTCCCAATACGGCTACATCATTTGAATTTATATGCTCATGAAAATTATAACTAAGGTACTTGCTCCATCATCCATAGTGTGCTACATTGCCCAAGAGATTATAGTTAGTTGCCAAAGCTGAAGTTGGTAAGAGCGCTCAACTTGAGTCATGCATACATTGATGAGTTGCTTCAACCGATATAGCAACTAAATTTAACACAGATTTATAAATTAATCACACTAAATTTCTATAACGACAGATTTTCAAATTCATCAGTATAAATTAACTGCATATCATAGTCACAATAGTTGATTTATATATTAGTCACTTTAGATGTGTTTTTAGTGGAAAATTTTTGAATTAGCTACTGTAGACACAAATTTATTTATTAATTTCTTTTAACAATAGTTTTTATAGCGGCCAATTCATGTATTAGCGCTATACATATTAGATTTTAAAAATTATATTTAATGCCGAAAAATGATTTTCACTACTTTTATCATTTATTTAAATAAAAAATATTAGTGGAATAAATCTTTGTCACAATATATTATTTAAAAAATTATTAGAGAAAAAATTTACTTTTGGTTGCTAATTATTATTTGAAAATAATAATAATAGATTATATCATAAAAGGTAAAAGAGTTACGTAATTCATTCTTACTGTTGTGAACACTAGTGCAATCAAATCTATGTTCTCATTCAATTATTTAAATAACAACAACAACAACAACAACAATAATAATAATAATAATAATAATAATAATAATAATAATAATAATAATATCTACACAAAATGGGGATAATTCGATAAACGAGCCATAAAAAATAATAAATAAACATCAAATTTCGTAAGTATATCTATAGTATATCATCGATTGATAGAAGAAAATGATAAAATATAGAGTTTCTTTGGATTGACTTTTGTAAACTGCAGAAGTGTTTTTTTTATAAATTAAACATTTTTTGGTTCAGAAAGATATGTTTGTATTGATTTTTCTGCAAAGTTAAAAAAAACTGAAAAGTATCTTTTTTTTCAAAAACTAGCCACAGGGTACTTCTAGAAAAAGCACTTCTCAAAAGTTGTTAAATTACTAAGTTATCCTTATCAAATAAAGAATTTCCCCCAAATTATGATAACTCAATCGAACCTATTTTAGTAATTTCACATTGAAAAAGTCCTTTTAAGAATGCACATCCAAACAAATTTTACACATATAAAAATATTTCTGGATTAATTTATCCAAACATAAAAAACAGAGAGCACTTAAATTACTACAAAAAAAAGCACTTTTTTTAAAAAATTTTTTAACTGAAAAAAAAATATTTTTTTCTTAAGTCAATCCAAACAAGCCCATAATATTTCAATAGTTTCTCTTTCTTACTCTCCATACCTATGAGTAAAAAGAGACATGGGTTGACATTTGGTCTGTTCCGGAACTGGCACGTTTATAACTAATGGGTCACTTGATCCGGCTAACCCGCGGTGTCACAAGTTGGCCCGGCTAACCCGCGGGGTCACAAGTTGGCCCGTTTTCCCCTAATACCTATGAGTAAAAAGAGACATGGGTTGACATTTGGTCTGTTCCGGAACTGGCACGTTTATAACTAATGGGTCACTTGATCCGGCTAACCCGCGGTGTCACAAGTTGGCCCGGCTAACCCGCGGGGTCACAAGTTGGCCCGTTTTCCCCTATTTTATTTTTAAAGTAAAAGATAAAAAATTTTATGAACAAACCCACGCAGGAATCAATCCCAAGAGCTCATCTAATCTTATGCAACAAGCTAGCCACTTAACCCTTGAGTCTTTCTTGAGAAATAATAAAACTTAAACTATAAACACATCTCTTACAATTTTTTTTTTTCAATTTTCTTTACAATCTATGTATATGCACCTCTTCATCCAATTATTTTGTATTTAATACTATTTTATTTTACTTTAATGGTAATTAGCATAGAAAAAATATTCATCTGCCAATATTAAAATCCATTGTTTTTATATTTATTAATCATCCCCATTATTGAAATTACTTAAATAGAATATAATTTATAGAAAATATTTATAAAAAAATATTATTATATAAAACAATATAATTTCAATGATATGATGTACTATAAAATGATTCTCGAAGAAATTCAAATTTAATCCCATATCAAATAATATTGGTTTAGAAAACATTGGCAACCAATGTTATCAAACCCAGCCTAGGCATCGACCCGGTCTAGGTTTCGGGTCTCGGATCAATTGGTTCAACTGCCGGGTCATTCGGGGTCAATACTGGGTTGATAGAATTATATTTAAATATTATTTTTTAAATTATAAATTAGTTTTTAATTTTATGATAATATATAATATTCATTTATTATTAGTTATCAAATAAATAACTTGAAGGGAAAAAAAATAAATTGTAAAAATGCATGACAAGCATAAAACCAATACATAACAAAATTTCAAATTCAAGCTACACATGACTATTCCACAACACAAGTTTAAATTTCTCACCACCCAAGCACCTCCAAAACTTATCAAAATCTCTCTCTTAGGTTTTCATTTTAGGGTTTATTTTAAATGAAATTACATCTTTACCCTCCAACATTTATAAAAAAAAATAATAAAAGATGAAAAGGTCATTTTATAAACAAGCATTGACCCGCCCCGGTCATTGAAACCCAGCCAGATCACTGGGTTTGGTCGGATCACACTAGGTTGATTGCATGTCTGGTTTAATTAGAGATCCGGACCGGTTTAGTCACCGAGTCTACCGGTTGAACCGCTAGGCCGGTCCGGGTTTGATAACATTGTTGTCAACAACATTAATAATGAAAATTTAACAAAATAAATTAGCGACTTTAAAGTTTTTAATTATTGCGATTTATTTGAAATTATCTTAACACTTTTTAATAATATTTGAGTATTTAACAAAAAAAAATAGTTATAGTTTTTAATATTGCAATTAATGTGACCAACTGAAGAGATACTCCTCTTTTGATGATCCGGAAAACAGAAAAAAGAGAATTAGAATCCGAATTCATCAAGTTTGATCTCGTGGGCCATGCCTACGTTTTTCTGAAATTATCTTAAATATTTTTTAATAATATATGATTTTTGTAAAATAAAGAAAAAACTTGGTTTGCAAGTATTGAACTTGAGACATAAGCATTGTTATGAATTTTAACACCACTACTTTAACCAACGCATTCGTAAGTAATTCATTAAAATTGGTCATTTACAAAATGATATAATTAATACATAAATCTTAGCCAACGACCATTTGGTCTATTGGCACCGGGTCCCTTGCGTAGGGTCTTCGTCTTAATGGTCGAGCGTGGCTCCCCGGTTCCAAACCTATCACGCGCAAGGTGAGGGCATGGGTCGGTGGTGAGCGCGGCTCCCCCACGTGTCCGTCCCTGAGGCTCCGGCGCTTGTCGCCTTTCTCAAAAAAAAAAAAAAAAAAAAAAAAACATAAATCTTATGTTATTGACATTTAGTTACGGGTTAAATGCCTAGGAGGTCACTTAAGTTTGCTTTTGTTTCATTTCGGTTACCAACCTTTAATTTGCATCAAAATAGTTACTCATATTTGATTTTGTATCAACAGAGTCACCCGCGACTAACCAAATTCAAATCATAAGTGGTCTTATCATCTCCATGCACCATCCTTCCATGTTTACATGTTTTTTTCCATGAAAAGATGGTGCATGGACATGATAAGACCACTTGTGATTTGAATCTGGTTACCCACGGGTGACTTCATTGATATAAAATCAAAGATAAGTAACTGTTTTGATGCAAATTAAAGGTTGGTAACCGAAATGATACAAAGGCAAAGGTAAGTGACCTCCTGGGCATTTAACCCTTTAGTTACACATGACTATTTTATGAAAGACAATATAATAACTACCTAAAGGAGTGGTAGCTTTCCCAACCTTTCTATTTTAGTTTTTACTTATTTTAAATCATTTTTGAATTATATTTCAAAATTTTATTTAAAATAAATAAAAATAAAAATAAAAACCCCAGTAAATTGGAGGGTTCCGGCCCTCCCACCGGTTTGGGCAGTGGCTCGGGCCGGGTCCGTCGAGCTAACCCGGTCCAGTAGTTCGGCACAGTTGGCCGAGCTAGTTCCGGGTCGGTCTTTGGCTGACTCGGACCAGCCAGGTTAAGCCCAGTTAACCAGCCCGTGCCCTCTCTACTCATGAGAAGCGAAGTAGATGGTAAGTTTGACCTAATTTTGAGAGATGTTATCAAGTCAGCTCACCGGTCTTCATCTCACATCTCATCCTCACCAAGAAAAGGGCATTTTTGTCTTTCCAAGTAGCACACCACGAGGTTTGGAAAACAAACTCTCCCTTGTTCAAGGATGTACAATTAATATCTCATTGTTCATAAAAAATTAAAAAAAAAACTCATAAACAAAGGACTAAAAATCAAAAACAAATATGACTGGGGAGTTTTCACAAAATTTTCAGAGATGCCAATCGCCGGGCCCCCGAATTTCTACTCCCATCCTCTAGAAAGAAGCAGGCACCCTGCTAGAAGACTTATTCAGTAGTCATTAACAGCAACATAAGGACACTGTTCATTTTAAACACAAGAAGCAAAAAGCAGCACACATTTTTCAACAGCCATCTTCAAAACTACACTCTGTTAAACACATTAACAAAACCTACAACATACAGCATTAGTAGTATGGTCAAAACCACCACCTCCTGCACAAGAACCACACGCCAAAAGTTCATGAAATGAAGCTGAGAGGCCAAGCGAAGCCAATGAAACCAGAATTCTGATCTTTGTAACCATCTCCAACATTTGGATTTGAGCTTAAGACATATTAACATGCTGCTCAGCCACCGTCTAGGCGTCCTGCATCATCGCCGCGTCCTCTGGCTTCACGTGTTGGAGTTCTATGTTTTATTTTAAAAAGTTGGAAGAGAGATTTCATATTTGTTGAGAAAATGAAAGAAGAAGATGGTTCTCTGTGCTTTCTAGAAGTTAGAAGAAGAAGAAGAAGCTGTCATGTTAGCAGTTAGTTGTAACTGTTTCCAGCTCATCATCAAATGTAGACACATGCCATTTATTCATTGGATGTATAAAGATTCTGTTATGCCACATAGCCATTCTGATGAGGTTGTTATAACATGTGAGCAAGGTGCTCTCAGACAATATATAAAAACAGAGAACATTGTACTGAAATCTAATTTTTTGAATTCTCAATCAAAACATTCATCTCTCTTCCTCTCATTCTCTCATTCTCTGATTTCTTGAATTTTAGTTTTGTTTGTGACTTTGATCTAAATCAAGCATTGAAGATCAAGGTACTATGGTGTTGCTGTTTTGGAGATGTTGATCTGGAGATGAACTGTGCCGCAGTCTTTGAAGGTTGTTAATCTGAGCTGTAGATCTCCAGTTTTGTCAATCAAAGTGAGTTTTTTTTTATCAATCTCACATCACGGCCTCTCCGCCCAGCTTGCTGCTCACCTCGAACACATCGCCGTACTTGATCGGCTCCTTCTCCGGCTCCTGGACTCCGATTGGGATCTCTCCCCACCATGGTTGGAAAACAAAAGCTCTCCACTCCATCCTCTTCAGGCCTTCACATGCTCCGGTGAGCTCTTCGGAGGGAAAGAGGGAATGCGAGCACGGTGACAGATTTAAGGCTCAAATTCAACTGGAACTTGATCTTGGAGGTAAGATGAGTTCTCTCTACTCCAATCCTTGTTTTTTTTGGCTTCTTTTGGTTCTTATTTCGTTTGGATTTGTGGAATTTGTGATTGTTATCTTGAAATTTATCATTAGGGTTTGGTTGAGTTAAGCTCCAGTTCGATGCAGTTGATTTTTGTTATTGGTTTTATGTGATTTTGATTGGAAAGGATTTGCTGTTGACATTGTATTTATTTTCTGAAATCGTTGGTTAATGGGAATAGGAAGCTGTTGTAGAATTTATGATTGTTTTGTTGAAAATTCTCACTAGGGTTTTGATTGAGTTTAACATCCATTGTTAAAAAGATTAGAGAAACTTTTGTGCTTTTGGGTTTGATGCAATTGTTCTGTATGCTGTCCATGGCAATGCGACGTCACATTTTTCTCTCATGTTTTTTAAAAACAAAACAGAACAGGTTCTGAATCTCTTAACATGGCAAAATGAGATCTGTTGATCATCAACTTATCTTCTGGTTAATATTTTGCCTCGCAAGAACTCTTTCCTCATTCTACATTTATTTTTTTATGTTTAGTGATTTTAACTTTTGCAGTGCATGATAAACCTTCATACGAATCTCTGCTCAATTATTTAGCATTTCACATTATACTCTAGATGATAAACCTGAATGAACAGTCCCCCTTGACTTATTTACCTTTCAATGTTTATTTCTGTTTAATATAGGGCTGATGAGTGGAATGTAAACAAATGGGTATGGGACGGAGCATTGAAAGTGGTTAGCTAAGGGGAAGAGTGTACCATTAAACTTGAGCATAGAACCACAGGTGCATCAATCTTCTAATTAGCTGGGGAAATATGTGCATTTAATTGATTGTTCTACTTTTATGAATCAGGAAAATTGTATGCTAGATCATTTTTGAGGGATGGAGAGCCACATTCAGTGGAGCCTGTAATTGATAGTAGCAGGTTAATTAAATTCCAATTTGATTTCCTAATCTGATATGGTACTAATTTGACTTGTAATGCTTGTTATTTATGTTTTTTAAGTTGACAAAGTTCAAACTATCTTTCTAGCCACACATTTTCCCCAAAAGCGGTTTCCGTGTTGTCATTTTCTGCTTTTCCAGATATTTTGTGCTTTGAGTGGAAGAGGATATTGGTGAGTTTGCATGTTCTCATTATTGAACCTTGCCTTTCTCTTCAAAAAATCTTGAGTAGTGTATGGTGCAATGCCTATGTGTGAACTCAAGTAGTGCCTTTATCAGAAAATACTATGTTCATCTGATTTTTCTTGAACTCTTACAAACTAGGTGGTAAAAGTTGTAATTGTAGGCTCTGAGAGTCTTCAAATTTTCATGAATGACAAAAATAAATGAAGTTTGGAGCTCTAACCATGTGTCAAATTAGCTTTTACTCTTACTGGGACACAAATAGCCAAATGTGAAGGTTTATATGAAAATATTTCTATTAATTCTTAAGAAGCACTTCATCCCTTGTAAATGTTGCTGATAAGTTCACACAGCTTACTTTCAGATTCTGGCTAAGCAGTAGGCATTTTGAAATGTGGATATTTTTATGCCACTTAATTTGTCTAGCTTCAGGAAAACTAAGTGCACATTTGAGAACTTGATGAGTTAAAACTTTTAATTGGAGGAATGAATTCATGGTGTGTTGTTCATTTTGTTATCTTTCTGACATTTTAGTTGCTCAGGTGCATAAAAAGTTCTGTTCTTTTGGCTCCCACAGGTGGTCGAAAACGACATGCTTTCATTGGTATAGTTTTCTGAGAAAGGACTGAAGCTTACGATTTCCAGGCTGCTCTTTATGACCATATGAAGTATCCTCCGGCAAATGATATTGCTCTTAGTGTTTTCTTTCCATTGTTAGTACTTATCATCTCTTGTTAATTTTATTTTATATTATTGCAGACTGCAATTTTTCCTTTAGGAGATGAAGTTTGGGGTTTCATTGTTGTACCTGGGTTGTACACTTCTTGCCCTATCATGTTGAACCGGAGGTGCCTTGGGATTGTCTTTGATCTTGATGAGACACTTATAGTTGCTTATACCATGATGTTGTTTGAGGATAGAATTGATGCCCTTCAACAAAAAGTAAACAATGAAATGGATCTACAAAGAGTTACTGGTATCTTGGCAGAAATCAAGCGTTATCAAGATGACAAATCTATCTTGAAGCAATATGTGGAAAATGATCAAGTTGTTGATAATGGGAAGGTCTACTTAGTGCAACTCGAGATTGTTCCACCTTTGCCTGATAATCATCAATTGATTAGTCAGCCAGTTATTAGTTTACAAGAGAGAAACATCATCCTGACACGAGTTAATCCTGCGGTATGTGCTTTTCTTGGCCATAACTTCCTTAATTTTTCTTTGATTATATTTTTATTTTGTTCCCTTTGTTGGAACTGTAAATGTTTGAAAAATGATTTACTTGAATTTTTTTTTAGCGCGTGTATATATTTACTTTGTTGTTGTCTGCCTGTCAACAAATCTTCTGTTAGCTCTGGTCTCTCTGTTCAGCTCTGGTCTCCTCGCTCCCCCTTGCCATGGCAAGCGGGGATCGGCCTCCGATCCCTTCTCCTCTTCCCCCTCAACCAAAATCCTGGGCACAGCTGGCCTCCTCCCTGCGTCAATCTTCCGATAACTCCCCCCTCCACAATACCCAAATTCTCAACAAAATCAAAGAATCCACAACTGACTTCATTAGATTGGATAATGACACAATCAACAAAGCTCGCTTAAAATTTCAGCATGCGCTGTATGGAAAGCTCTTCGGTAAATCACCTCCCTTCGAACAAGTCAAATCTATCCTCCTTGCTAAATGGAGCGACCTTGGACAAATTTCCATCTCTGACCTCCCCAACGGCTTCATGCTAATTCGTTGTCCCTCCCAGCAAACTGTTCAACACCTTCTCCTTGACGGCCCTTGGTCCGTCAACGGCGTCATTCTCCAATTATCACCATGGAAGCCCTACTTTGAACCAACCTTCACCAAACTCAACACTGCTGTCATTTGGATTCAACTCCATAATCTTCCCATAGAGTTTTGGGAGGGTGACACTCTGGAATCTATCGCTAACCAGTTCGGCTCCCTGATTAAGGTGGATGAGTTCACCCTGACCATGACCAGATCCAAATATGCTCGTTTGTGTGTTGAGATTGATGTTTCCAAACCACTCTGTCGTGGCTTCTGGATCGGTGACGACCATCACCGGGTTTTCGTCGTCGTCATGTACGAGCGCCTTCCGACCTTTTGCTACACTTGCGGCATGATCGACCATGGCAGTAACTCCTGTTCCCGATCTCCTGCGGCTGATACTGGCTCCGTTCCCTCTTCTCGCCCTGGGCGGCAGAGATCGACGGGTCCTGTTCGGCTCACACCCGCTGAAGATCTGAACATGAACGACATCGCTCATAGTCCTGTTCGGCACTCGCCAGACCTCTTGGATCAGCCGTCTCATCCGCAGCCGGACACCGACTACGGCCCTTGGCTTCTTGTGTCCCGCTGGCGTGGCAGCATTCGCGGTCGCGGGGGTGGCGCACGCGCCAGTCACGTGACTGCGAACACTGCAGCCGACTCGGGGCCCAATGCCAATCGGTCACGTGGGTCTGCCCTCGGTAGCATACGTGGCGGAAAGGGGTTCTCTACTAGTGGGCGGTTCCCCTCTCCCAATGCCACTATCTCTGCCCATCCTGCAGCTGAACAGTTGCCATCCTTTCCTAGCCAGTCACATCCTAGCTCACCCGTTACTCTCCCCACTTTCGAGAACCAACCCTTATCCCAATGTGGAGATACGTCTTTTCAGCCTTCCTCACCGCCCAACCTAACCATTCATGATGCATCTATCCATTCCCCCACTGACAAAGGAAAACGCCCTGCACCATCTCGCACTAAATCACCGCCACCTGTCCTTCATTCCTCGCTTCCTTCGCCATCCTCATCCTCGCCCAGCACATCCCCCTGTCCTCATTCCACTATTGTAGACAAAGTCTCCTCCGCTCTTGTTGAAGACGATATGGACGAGGATGATAGTCAAGACGATGAATACTCCGAAGATGATAGTGACGGCATGTCCGCCGACGACGATCCCGGCGACGAACCTGACGACTCTATGACCCTCGTTCAGTACCAAGCTGAAGCCAAACGGGATGCTCTCGTCCGAAAAAGTTCACTCATCTCGGATGCTTCTCCGAAGAAAGGAAGGATGGAGACCGGAGGCTCTTCCTCCTAATCTTTCCTCCTTTTCAATCTACTTCGCCACTTACTTTATCAGGGAGCTTCTCCTCTCTTCTATACAACTAATCCTTTTATTTATGCATACAACTAAAGTACTTTGTTGGAACTGCAGGGGGATCTTCACCCGAGACACCTCCACTCGCGTTCTCCGTCTCATCCGCACCCTCAAGCCTATGGTGGTCTGCCTCGTCGAAACCAGAGCCAACTCCGATCGTGTCGATCGTTTTTGCAGGAAACTCCCCAGAAATTGGAATTGGGCAGCCATTCTCTCCGACGGTTTCTCTGGGGGTATCATCACCCTTTGGCACAAGCGTGTCGGCCATGTTACCCCTATCGCTGTGTCCAGGCGTGCCCTCCATATTATTATTTCTTCGAACTTTCATTTTAGTTTCATCGTTTCCATTGTTTATAACTCGGTTTTTTTTCAAAAACAATGTCTCCTTTGGCACGAGCTGTCTAAAATCTCTTCTCTTCACATCCCCTGGCTCGTCCTAGGAGACTTCAATTCCGTGCTTCTGCGGACTGAGCATAAGGGGGGTTCTTTCGCTTATTATGAGCGTAAAGCCAGATTCTTCATGGATTTCATTAATAATAACAACCTTATCGATGTGAACTTTTCTGGTCCTCGTTTTACCTGGTGCAACAACCAGTCGGGTCTGGCCCGTCGCTGGGCCAGGCTTGACCGTTGTCTCATCAATTTTGACTGGCTCACTGTTTTTAAAACGAGTACCCTGCATCACCTCAACCGTTCTTTCTCTGATCACTCCCCTCTCCTCCTCTCCTCTTCCACTTCCTCTCAGCATTTTAAAAATATCTTCCGTTTTGATAATAGTTGGTTTGATTTTCTGGGTTGTCACTCGGCTGTTCACGATGCTTGGAATCATTCTCCCCATGGCAACCCCATGCATGTTTTCTCTCACTTTCTATCCCGTACCGGTTTTAATCTTCGTAGCTGGTGTCGGTCAGGCGTTAATAAGGTGGAATCTGCCATTATTAACACCGAGACCATTATCAGCAACATGGAAAACTCGGATTTCTCACTTGATTCACACTCTCTTTTGTTGGATCATTACGCTTATCTTGCCGCTCTGCATCGCCAATCCAACATCAAATAGGCCCAACGCGCTCACATGCTTTGGGTTAAGGACGGTGACAAAAATACTAGTTTTTTCCATGCCACTACCCGCATTCGAGCTCACATTAACGCCATCTCGCAGGTTAAGGACGCTCATGGGCACATTTGCACCGACCAATTCAGCATTGAGCAGGCCTTCCTCTCCCATTACAGTAACCTCTGGTCCGATTCTCCCACGACACCTGTTGAGATTTTTGAAGCTCTCCCTTCGGATCTTCCCCAAATATCTGATCATGAGGCAGCGATTCTCACCCGGGATGTGACCAAAGAGGAAGTTTTTCTCACTCTTCTTGATCTCCCATCTGGTAAGTCTCCGGTCCCCGACGGTTTTAACGCTGAGTTTTACAGGAATTTTTGGCATATTATCGGCGACCACCTTTTCTCCGCTGTTCAATTCTTTTTCAAAAATTCCTTTATCCCTAAATCCTGGGGCAAAACATTTATCACCCTCATTCCCAAAATTGAGAATCCTACTCTTGTTACGGACTTTCGTCCAATTTCCCTCTGTAACGTCAATTTCAAAATCATTTCAAAAATTCTCGCTAATCGCTTGATGCTTGCTCTACCAAATTTAATTGGTCGTGAGCAGGCCGGTTTTGTTTCTAATCGATGCTCTTTTGATAATATTATTGCCGTGCAAGAGATCGTCCATACGCTTGAAAATGATACTACTTGCCCCCCGAGGATGCTAATCAAAGTCGATATCGAAAAAGCTTACGACACCCTCAAGTGGAGTGCAATTCTTGCAGTCCTCACTCGCATGAATTTCCCTCCAGTTTGGATCTCCTGGATTTCGACTTGTTTACGATCTTGTTCTTTTTCCATTCTTGTCAATGGCAATCAAACTCCCTGGTTTTCTTCTCACAGAGGCGTTCGCCAGGGCGACCCTTATCTCTTCCCATCTTTTTATCCTCGTCTCCCAAATCCTTACCAACATGCTTAACTTTGGCCTTTCCACTAACTTGATTCCTGGCTTCAATCCTAGACTTAATCACAATTTCAATCACCTAATGTTTGCAGATGATCTCATCCTTATTACTCTTGCCTCTCGTCGCGTTGCCCGACATGTCAATCTCTGTCTTTCCATTTATTATAACCTCACTGGTCAACGTCCCAATCTTTCTAAAACTCAAATTTTCTTCCCCTCTTGGTGCAATAACCACATCTCCAACCGCATCTGTTCTATTATGAATCTAAAACTAGCCTTCTTTCCATTTAAATATCTGGGCATCCTAATTTCCCCCAAAAAACTCTCAGCTTCGGTCTTCAAGCCCATGGTGGATTCCATCCGCCACACTTGTAGTCGCTGGAGTAATTTCAATCTTTCTTCGGCTGCCAAAGCCACTTTGATCAATTCTTCTCTTCTTAGTATCCCCATTTACACCCTCTCCGTCTATACCATACCTGACCTTATTCTTTCTGAAATTACCAAATTGGTTCGGAAATTTTATTGGAGTAGAGGAGGCAATGGAACGGGCATCCACAATGTGAATTGGAGTACTGTTATTGAAGGTAAGCCTGAGGGGGGCATTGGTATCAAAAACCTATCTCTTGCCAAGCATTCTTTAATGGCTAAACATGTTTTCAAATACTTAAACAATGTGGACTCCATTTGGGTTGATATTTTACACTTGAAATATGGTCACATTAACTTTTGGCTGAACTCGGCCCCGCCTAAGTGTTCGTGGTTTTTCAGATGCCTCTTTAATACTGCTTCCCGTATTAAACCCTTTTGTCGGATTTCCTCTTTCAATCCCACAGACACTTCTTTCTTTTGGGATCCCTGGTGCTTTGACATCCCTCTTGCCTTTAAGCCCACCTTCCTTAATATGAATGTGGATCTCAATCAAGTCTCCATCTCCGATCTTCTTCTTGGAGACCATTGGAATGAAGCTCAACTGAATCATATCTTCGGTTCCAATTTTAATCTTCATGACTCGCGTGCTTGCACCATCGATAACACTTCCTCAAACCTTTGGATCTGGAACCCCGTTACCAAAAGGATCAGTGTTTCTGCTGCGGTGTACAATCACTTAAACCAAAATACTTCCCAACCTGAACACTGGCCCGGCTGGCATCTTATTTGGAAAATTCACGTTGCCCCCCGTGTGAAGCATTTCCTTTGGGTTCTTTTTCACGGTCGACTCTCTACTTCCAATTACTTATTTCTGATAAATCTTGGCCCGAACAGCCCTTGCGCTTTATGTGGCCTCGCTTCGGAAACTATTGAACACCTGTTCCACCACTGTTGCAAGGCTCAATGGATCTGGTCTCAACTCAGCCTCAGACTCAATTCACACATTCAATTTCCCTCCAGGTTCTCCTCGGGATCCTGGCTCTCCGACGGCACTTTTCCTAAATATATCATCTCAATCATCGCGGCAACCACTTGGATGCTCTGGAAAACTCGGTGCGATGCGATCTTCCGCAGCGTTACTCCCAATCTCCACATTGTGATCACAAAGGCACTTGCTCATGTGCATGAGTACTCCACCTGCAACAGCGATCTCCTTGGCCGGAAGCTTCTTCTCAATAATTTCTCCGTAACAGACGGCCAATTTCTATTCTCCCGCGTCAACGTTAATCCGGTCACCAAGGTACGTTCAACAGGTTTCTTTTTCTCTAATGCTAATTATCTCGTTTCCTGTGCAGGGTGCCTTTCTCAACCAGTTGATGATTCTTCTCTGGACGATCTGTTTGCCATTGAGGTTGCACTCTTCGTCGCCAGCGACATTCATGTCCGTGTCCAGCACATCTTTGTGGATCTTGAATCATCGTTGTCAAGACTTAATTGCCTTGATCCCATCGTCTCCTGGCGGTTTCATCATCAAATCCTCCGGATCCGTGATCTCCTGGAGTCTCACGGTGCCCCAACAATTCATAATATCCCTGGATCTTGGATGTCTCCGACTAACGCTCTTCTCACTCTCGGTCATCGCAACTCCAATCTCAACCTCTTTTTATTCGGCCGCGATCTGCCTCACTGGGTTATGAAGCCTTTTTTCGATTCAGGATTTTCCTTCTAATTTCCCTCTTGCTTGTTTCTTTTAGTCTTTCTTTTTGACTTCTGTATTTTCTTGTTTCGTTTGGAATAAATAGCCCCTCGGGTTCTTTTAACAAAAAAAACAAATCTTCTGTTAGACAAGTGTAGTATTAGTCTCTAACTGCTTCTACCTAGTTTGTTGTTCCTTGCACTTCTTTGCATTCTTCTACACAAGAGGCTTTCAATTGTGCTAACGTGCTTTAGCACCTCCGTTTTCACATTGTTTCTTATTTTGTTACACTGGTTTTCTAGTTTATGAGTGGTTCTGGCTTAAGTGAATTTTTTTCCTCTCAAACAAACATATTGTGGGCTTGTATGCATCCATGTGATGTACATTATGGAGTGTAAATGTCTGTCTTGATAGATACGTGATACTATTGTTCTTGTATAACTAAGGCTTGCTTGGGAGGATATGTGAACATACTTAACCGCCAGAGGTCGCAAACGTTTTGAGGTCTATGCCTGTACAATGGCTGAAAGAAACTATGCTTTTGAAATGTGGAGACTACTTGATCCAGAGTCAAACTTGATCAGCCCTAGGGAACTTCTGGATCGAATAGTATGTGTTAAGTCTGGTATGGATTGCATAAGTTTTTCCCCTTCTATACAAGAAAAATCCACAGGATTGTTTTTAAGTGTGTCATTTTCCTTTAAATTTTAGGAAGACCACAGCTCTCCGATTTTATCATGTGATAGATTAAAGGGGCGTTTGGTTGCAAGGAGTGAAATCGAATGGAGTGGAAGAGTAATGAGAATGAGGAGGATTGGGAAAGGAATGTGAATGAAAACTATGTTTGGTTGGAAGGATTGGAGAGGTAGTTTATTGGGAATGAGAAAAGTGAAAAAAGGAAGATGTGATAAAATGACCATTGTGCCCTTTATACAAATGAGTTTGGGAGATTATATATTTCAAATAAACAATTAAGTATTTATGTAACTTAATTATCATTCTTGGGAAAAAAAACATTTCGAAAAAGAAGCACCATATTTAAAATGTTCAAGATAATTTTTTATGTTTTGTTTATTTCCATATGTTACAAAAAGTTGAGGTACCATATTGATAAAATAATTATTTGATGATAACCATATTAAATTTATTGAAAACACATGGATAAAAATGAAAATGAGCAATGTATGACTATATTGAATATTTTAAAAACATGAGAATGGAAACAAACACTGAGAGCAAATGGGCCTTTTTGCAGAAGCAATCACTCTAGCATGTTAAGGAATACTATCATTTATATTTTACAAATTACAATCATCCATTATCCACTATGAACCTTTCACAGATTTCAACAGAATTTCATGTTTCTCATTGGCTGGAAGATAACAAGAAATTAAGGTCCAAGGCAAGAAAATAAACTCATGAGAAATTGTTGTTATCCTGTTCTTTGTGGGAAGCTAAATTCACTACTCACTAGATTGAAAATCATGAGTTATCACTTGGCAGAATTGGCCATTGATGGGTCAAGCTCCTATGAGTGTTCTCCTATGAGTGTTGTATAGACTATAGAGAGGAGCTATCTCCAAACACAAACATGCTGCAGCTTTCTAAAAATTAAGGACGTATCTTGCCATGTCTCTCACCGGCACTCAAAATACTTTTCTCATTACATCATTTTAAACCTCTTGTGCACCAATAATTTCTCAATTTCACTGCATTCACATTTCTTCATCCTAACAACCAAATTAAAGCACTTGTTTAAACATATTCATTAAAAGAAGTAAAAAAATTATGGTTTTCTTTCTTTTAGCAAGCTGCTGCAGGTTGCTTGACATCAATCAAAGAAACAATTGGTGATTCAGAGAAAAAAGCTTACCTCCTTCTCGTTAATTGGTCGTCGTTGTGAATGTTACTCGAATGGTCGCCGGTCAGCCGCTCGATCGAAGCCCTTCTCCACAGCAGCCCTTTTTCTCCACAGCAGCCCTTTCTCTCCACAGCAGCAGAATGACCTAGAGAGAAAGAAGATAAAGGAGATAAATATTAAATACAAGGGCATTATGGTCATTTCACACATCAGTAATCAACAATCCCCCCATTTTTCTGGTCATTGTGAATACCCCATCACAACCCCTTCACTCCTCCCTCAATACTCTCCCACTCCCATTACTCCACATCCAAACAAGTGCTTACCCAATGTAAAGAGTCATTCCCATTCCATTACTCCAAACCAAACACCCCCTAAAAGTAGTGTCTGATAAATGTGATTGCCATGCTTAATTTCAAAATATGTTTTTGCTAGGCTCAAGAAAGTCATTGCTCAATGTATTTCAAGATGAAATCTGCTGCCATCCTAGGATGGCATTGGTAATGTTTAACTTAGGTGAATATGACTATTTTACCCTTTTATTTATATAAATCGTTTTTATAATGCCTATCATTAGATGGTAAATATAAATACAAAGATACATTATGTATCTAATGATGTGCGTGATAAAGAACATTCTAGATAATAAAAGGGGTAAATAATAATAATAATAATAATAATAATAATAATTATTATTATTATTATTATTTTATCTCTGAGTTTTCTCACTGCAGATTTAAACTGTTGAATTTTATCAAATCCTGAAATTTTAAAAACCTCCAAACCAAACATGGATTTTGCAAATGGTGTATTTGAAGTTACTTGTGGTTTTAAATGTTCCCTAACAAACACTCCTAAAAAAATAGTTTTTCTTGGTCATTGTCCAGTGACTGCAATGCATCTACTATAATTTGTCCATGTGATTCCAAGTCAACTGGGTACAGGAGGTCAATTTTTTTTTTTTTTTTTAAATATCAATTTGAATGATGTGGTAGACTTTTTTTTGTTATAGTTAATGTGGAGGACTTTGACCCACCCACAACTGCTCCCAAGGCAGTCACTGATCAATGCCTTCCAGGAAATATAACAAACAACAAGAGAAGAAGAAAGGAAGTACTACGGTGCCTAGCTACACAGTTGACACACAATCTCAGTTGAGCCGCAAATCACCCTGCACCGGAAACAATGGCTGGACTTTTCTCCAATGCTTTGGAGATGATCAAGGAGTTATCCACGCCTCATGCCCTTCAATATTTGGAACCCATATGGAGTGGAGTTGATGAGCAGCTTCAAAAGCTCCAATTCTCCTTACTTCTTATCCAACCGCTTGTTGAAGATGCAGAGGCGAGGCAGTTGAAGGAACAGGCTGTCAGATGCTGGCTTGTACAGCTCAAAGATGCAGTCTATGACGCTGAAGACATTCTTGACGAGCCCAAGACGCATGAACTACTCATCCAGCGCAAGGCACAGCTTTCTGGTCGCCCAAGAAGCAAGGTGCGTGAATTCTTTTCTCTTGATCGTTACCCACTCTTGTTTAAACTTCAGTTGGGGAAGAAGCTCAGAAACATCAATGAGAAAATAAATGATCTCATTGAGAATATGGACAAGTTCAAACTCAGGCCGGTTGTTGAAAACAACAGCAAGCCTTTGGGGAACAGGCCTCAAACCTACTCATATTTGCATCAATCACGAGTTATTCTTGGTAGAGATGAAGATAAAGAGAATTTAGTGCAGATGCTGATCAGTGATTGTTTTGGTGAGAAAGTGGCTGTGGTTTCTATAGTTGGCATGGGTGGTCTGGGTAAGACGACACTTGCTCAGTTGGTTTATGCAGATGAAAGAGTCAAGAATCATTTTGAACAAAGCATATGGGTATGTGTTTCTGATGATTTTGATGTGCCGAGGCTTGCTGGAAAGATCATACGTACAGCTGGTGGGGGAATTCGTGATTCTACAAACATGGAGATGCTGCAACAGGACCTGCGAAACGTGTTGGGGCAGAAGAGATATTTGCTGGTATTAGATGATGTATGGAATGAAGATTTCCAAAAGTGGGATGCTCTTAGAAACATGTTGCTCAATGGAGGAGAAGGATGCAGAATTCTTGTCACCACACGCAAAGAAAAATGCTCTCTGAGTGATGGGTGCTCAGAAACCTTACATTCTCAGTGGTTTATCAAAAGAAAGCTCTTGGGTTTTATTTGAACAGAAAGCATTTGTTGATGATGCAGAAAAAGCACCAGAATTGGTAGAGATTGGTAAAAAGATTGTTATGAAATGTCAAGGACTACCACTTGCTATACAAGTAATGGGGAGTATCATGCGCTGTAAGAGCGACGAAAGTGAATGGCAGGCTGTGTTGGAAAATGAAACATGGAAGTCACGCCATACTGAAAATAAAATCATGCCAAAACTGTGGCTAAGCTATGTTGACTTGTCTTCTCACTTAAAGAGATGTTTTACCTTTTGTGCTATTTTCCCAAAGGGTCATCGTTTAAAGGAACAGAGGATGATTCAATTTTGGATGGCTCATGGACTTATTCCGTCTGGAAAAGGAACTGATATGGAAGTTGAAGGGCGAGAGACTTTCACTGAGTTAATAAAGAGATCTCTTTTACAAAATGATAGTTCTGATCGGGAATATGATCGGGAATATGAAAGAGTGTGTAAGATGCATGATCTCATCCATGATGTGGCACACTTTGTTATGGAGAATGAATGCTTCACATCATTGAAGAGCAGTGCAGCCCCCGAAATCCCAATAAAACCACGTCATTTGAGTTTAGATGCTGGTGAAAATTATAACCAAGGTGATTGCTCCAACATCCATACTGTGCTATATTATAGAAGATATACTGTGCTATATTGTAGAAGAGACTTAAGTGTGTTGTCAAAGCTGAAGTTGGTGAGGGTGCTTGACTTGAGTGCAGCAAACATTAAGGAGTTGACTGCATCAATAGAGTATTTGCACCATCTAAGATACCTCGATCTTTCTTTTACTGATATAAGGAAACTACCGGAATCCATTTGTATGCCGGTTAATCTGCAGACATTGATTCTCTATGGTTGTTATAAACTTTCTGAGCTTCCCAAGAGCATAACATACATGAACAGTCTCAGACATGTTCTTTTTGATAATAATCATCCAGAGTTTGAGGCATTAACTGCTGGTTTGAGTCAATGATATGATGTACTATAAAATGATTCTCGAAGAAATTCAAATTTAATCCCATATCAAATAATATTGGTTTAGAAAACATTGGCAACCAATGTTATCTGACCCAGCCTGGGCATCGACCCTGTCTAGGCTCCGGGTCTCGGATCAATTGGTTCAACCGCCGGTCATTCGGGTCAATACTGGGTTGATAAAATTATTTTTAAATATTATTTTTAAATTATAAATTAGTTTTTAATTTTATAATAATATATAATATTCATTTATTATTAATTATCAAATAAATAACTTGAAGGGAAAAAATAAATTGTAAAAATGCATGACAAGCATAAAACCAATACATAACAAAATTTCAAAATTCAAGCTACACATGACTATTCCACAACACAAGTTTAAATTTCTCACCACCCAAGCACCTCCAAAACTTATCAAAATCTCCTCTTAGGTTTTCATTTTAGGGTTTATTTTAAATGAAATTACATCTTTACCCTCCAACATATAAAAAAATTAAAAAAAAAACTAAAGGATGAAAAGGTCATTTTATAAACAAGCATTGACCCGCCCCGGTCATTGAAATCCAGCCGGGTCACTGGGTTTGGTCGGGTCACACCAGGTTGATTGCATGTCCTGTCTAATTAGAGACTTTGACCGGTTTAGTCACCGGGTTACCAAGTCGACCGGTCGAACCGTTAGGCTGGTTCGGGTTTGATAACATTATTGGCAACAACATTAATAATGAGAATTTAACAAAATAAATTAGCGAATTTAAAGTTTTTAATTATTGGGATTTATTTGAAATTATCTTACATTTTTTAATAATATTTGAGTATTTAAAAAAATAGTTATAGTTTTTAATATTGCAATTAATGTGACCAACTGAAGAGATCCTCCTCTTTTGGATGATCCGGAAAACAGAAAAAAGAGAATTAGAATCCGAATTAATTTTGCAAGTATTGAACTTGAGACATAAGCATTGTTATGAATTTTAATACCACTACTTTAACCAACCCATTCGTAAGTAATTCATTAAAATTGGTCATTTACAAAATGATATAATTAATACATAAATCTTATGTTATTGACATTTAGTTACACATGACTATTTTATGAAAGACAATATAATAACTGCCTATAAAAGGAGTGATAGCTATCCCAACCTTTCTATTTTAGTTTTTACTTATTTTAAATCATTTTTGAATTATATTTCAAAATTTTATTTAAAATAAATAAAAATAAAAATAAAAACTCCTGTAAATTGGTAGGTTCCGGCCCTCCCGAAGGTTTGGGCAGTGGCTCAGGCCGGGTCCACCGAACCAACCTGGCCCACTAGTTCGGCACAATTGGCCGGGCTAGTTCCGGGTCGATCTTTGGCTGAGTCAGACCAGCCAGGGCAAGCCCAGTTAACTAGCCCGTGCCCCCTCTACCCATGAGAAGCGAAGTAGATGGTAAGTTTGACCTAGTTTGAGATGTTATCAAGCCAGCTCACCGGTCTTCATCTCACACCTCATCCTCACCAAGAAAAGGGCATTTTTTGTCTTTCCAAGTAGCACACCAGGAGGTTTGGAAAACAAACTCCCCCTTGTTCAAGGATGTACAATTAATATCTCATTGTTCATAAAAAATTAAAAAAAAAACTCATAAACAAAGGACTAAAAATCAAAAACAAATATTACCGGGGAGTCTTCACAAAATTTTCAAAGATGCCAATCCCCTGGGCCCCCGAATTTCTACTCCCATCCTCTAGTCAAAAGCAGGCACCCTGCTAGAAGACTTATTCAGTAGTCATTAACATAAACAAAAGGACATGGTTCATTTTGAACACAAGAAGCAAAAAGCAGCACACATTTTTCAACAGCCATCTTCAAAACTACACTCTGTTAAACATATCTTGATATCACATTTTAAATTTAAGTTGGCACTCACAAGTTCACAATCGTGTGTGTGTGTATAGTAATGGTAATAACAATAATACATTTGATCAAAAGGCTATAAGCCTATAGCATTAGTAGTATGGTCAAAATCACCACCTCCTATACAAGAACCACACACCAAAAGTTCATGAAATGAAGCTGAGAGGCCAAGCGAAGCCAATGAAACTAGAATTCTGATCTTTGTAACCATCTCCAACATTTGGATTTGAGCTTAAGACATCAACATGCTGCTCGGCCACCGTCTCGGCATCTTGCATCATCGCTGCGTTCTCTGGCTTCACGGCCTCTCCGCCCAGCTCGCTGCCCACTTCGAACACATCGTCGTACTTGATCGGCTTAAGGTCCGACTCCTGGACTCCGATTGGGATCTCTCCCCGCCATGGTTGGAAAACAAAAGCTCTCCACTCCATCCTCTTTAGGCCTTCACATGCTCCGGTGAGCTCTTCGGAGAGAAAGAGGGAATGCGAGCACGGTGACAGATTTAAGGCTCAAATTCAATTGGAACTTGATCTTGGAGGTAAGATGAGCTCTCTCTACTCCAATCCTTGATTCTTTTGGCTTCTTTTGGTTCTTATTTCGTTTGGATTTGTGGAATTTGTCATTGTTATCTTGAAATTTGTCATTAGGATTTGGTTGAGTTTAGTTCCACTTTGATACAGTTGTTGCAAGCTAAGTGCAACTTTCTAGACAAACCTGCAAATTAGATCCACAACCCACAAGATCTAACACTCTAGAACATGAAATTGCATAGAAAACATGAAGAAGGATAGATGAATGGGAGATAAGAGGCTAAAGCCTGGAGATCTTAACCCTAGTTCAAAGAACACATAGAATAATAGAAGGAAAAGGAAGACAAGAGAACATCTAATCCCAGCCTGACCTGCACTTTAGAGAACTTCCCTTTTGTACTAATGTCTATTTCCACTCACCCAACCATTCATCTTTTCACCATGTAATTACTTTTTTGCCTCCTTGCACTTACATTACTAATATTGCCATACTTATGCTATTGAATTGCAACATTTCTCCCCTTCTTCAAATAGTCCTTGTCCTCAAGGATTTGCAGCACAGAAGGTTGGAAATTTAGCTTGCACATCATCATAAAATTCCCATGTTGCTTCTTCAGGTAGAGAGTCAGACCACTGAATTAGTAACTTAACTGAAGCTTTATTATCCTTTTTCACCAACTGCTTATCCAGAATTGCCATTAGAGTCTTTTCCACACTGTCCATCACCTTGAAACAATTTGGCCATTCAGTAGTAGGCCCCAATCCTCTTCTTAAGCTGTGAAACATGAAAAGAATTATGTATTTTAGCTGATTCTGGCAATTGAACCCTGTATGCAACCTTCCCAATTTTTTCTGTCACTAGATATGGACCACAGTATTTGGCTGCAAGTTTGAAATTCTTCCTCTGAATGATAGACATCTACTTATAGGGTTGCAATTTGATGTAGACTGAATCTCCCACTGCAAATTCTCTGTCAGATCGATGCTTATCTGCCAGTTGCTTCATTCTATTCCTTGCTTTGGCTAAATTCTCCCTAAAACTCTTCAAAATGGCCTATCTAGCTAGGAAAATCCTATCAAGTAACTCAAACTTGGAATTAGTTGCTTGGTATGGTAGGTGCATAGGTGCTCCTCGACCATACACGATTTCAAAGGGGCTTGATTTAATAGAAAAATGATGACTGGTATTGTACCACCACTCCGCTAGAGGCAACCACTTTAACCACTCCTTAGGTTTTTCCACAGTCATGCATCTAAAGTATTGTTCTAAACACCTATTAACCACCTCTGTTTGGCCATCCGATTGTGGGTGATTGGTGGTAGAAAAGTTCAATTGAACCCTTGTAGCCGAAACAATTCACGCCAGAATTTACTTACAAAAATTGGATCACGGTCACTTACTACAGACTTCGGCAGTCCATGCAACCGATAGATGTGCTCAAGAAACAATTGGGCGATCTCCATTGCTGTATAAGGATGTGCTAGAGCTATAAAGTGGGCATACTTACTCATGCGGTCAACCACCACCAATATAGTGTCTTTGCCAGCGAACTTGGGTAATCCCCCTATAAAATCCATATTGATTTCCTCCCAAATGCCTTCCAGAATCGATAATGGCTGTAATAATCCAGCGGGGGCTAAATTTTCGCTCTTGTTCTTCTGGCATACATCACATTGTTGAATAAAATTTTAATATCATGTTTCATGCCCTGCCAATAAAAATAATCTCCCATCCTCCGTTTAGTAGCTTCAATGGCTGAGTGCCCCCATGAAGCTTGCATGAAACTCTTTAATAAGCAGCTGTCTCAATTGGTGATTATTACCCACACCTAGCTTTCCTTTCTTCTTTAATTGATTCTGAATCCAAGTGTTACTTGGTGTGCTGTTTGAGTCTTGTTGTAGCTGAGATATTAATTTCTGTAGTGAGGGGTCATCTTGCCAGCTTGTTTGCACCTGCTGCCATATTTCCGAAGTCACGGCAGATAAAGCTGTTAGTATTGGTCTGCGAGATAGCGCATCAACAGCCACATTATCACATCCCTTCTTGTACAAGACCTTAAAATCATAGCCAAGTAATTTAGCTAGCCACTTTTGCTGATTGGGTGTTGTAATTCTTTGCTCCAACAGAAATTTCAAGCCGTGGTGATCTGTTTTGATTTTGAAATGTCTTCATAGGGTCTCCACTTCTGTATAGCCATTACAATAGCCAACATTTCCTTCTCATACACTGACAAAGCCTTGTGTTTTTTCTGATAATGCCTTACTTAGATACGCAATAGGTCTTCCATTGTGCATCAATACAGCTCCCATACTACAAACAAATTGCCATATACTAACGCTTTTCTATAGTAACGGTTAAATTCCGTAGCTATAGAGTGTTTTTACCGACAGTATTTTAAAACTGTCAAAATATATAAGATATTTAGTTACGGATTTTGTTTTGTTGGTATAGATATTATTGTATACTAACTTTTATCTATAGTGATAGTCAAATTTGTAGCTAAAGATTATTTATACCAACGGAACATTCAATTTGTCAGAATAAATCTGATATTTACTTATGGATATTATTCCGTTGGTATAACTACTACTCTATAGTTATAAATTATCTACATCAACGAATTTTAAAAATGTAAGAATAGATCAAACATTTACTGACGAATATCCTTCCGTTGGTAGAACAATATATTACTTTGAATTTTATTTAATTTTTATATTTAGTAAAACATGACTTAATTATAGTAATATTATCATAATTGAATTTGAGATTTATATTAAGAATAAAAATTAAATTAAAAAAATCAACATTAAAAAAATATAAAACAATAATGTCATAATAATTTATTCTATAAATTATTAGTATATCCTTAAAAATAAGATGCTAATGAAGATGAATTGGATACATAAATTAAGCAATTAATTTATAAATTTATGAAAATTACTTAACTTATTATTTTATATAAATTTATTTGTAACATATAATTTTATTTGATTATTTGATTTAAGATAAACAATTATTAAAACAAATATTTAAAAAATTAAGTTTGACTACTACAACCACTGAAAAAGAAATAATTTATTATTTTAAACAAATATTTGATTTTAATTATTTGTTTAAAAATAGACAAATTAATTTTTATGTTAAATTAAATTGATTTATTGTTAATTTTCTAACATTTAAATTTAAATAATAATTAATTATTTAATAAATTAATGAAAATAAATAAGTTTTTTATTTATCACGATTGCTCCACCTTTCCTCACCATTTCTTCACTGCCATTGCTCGCCATCAGAGTAAATTATTAAATATACGAAATATATTTTATTAAAATATTATAAAAGATCCCATCTTAATCAATTTCCAATAGAAAAAATATATTTTTAATTGTTATTTTCATTAATAAGTTAAATAATTATATTAGAAATATATTTTATTAAAATATATAATATAAATAATTTTTAAAAATTATATTTTAAAATATATATTTTATTAAAATATATAATATTAAAAAATTAATTTGTGAAAATAATTTTTTAATTATTATTTTACTAATAATATAAATAATTATGAAAATTATATTTTAAACAATATATATTATACCTGTTTTAAAAAATGAATGTGTTATATTTAGGGTTTTTTTTAAATAATACAATTTTTTTATTTAATTATAAAAATAGGCATATTTTAAATTATTTACCAGTTTAGACAAAACAAGAAAATTGATCCCGGTTTTAATATTTTTTTTAAAGAAAACGGGATTAATTTTTTCGTTTTCAGTGCACTTGCTCTGAAAACGGGAAGGTTGATCCCGTTTTTAGTTTTTTTATTTAATTTATTATTATTATTATTTTGTCTCTACTGCCCATCAGTGTAACCACTTCCTTCTCTTTCTCTACTTTCTTTTGAGAGTGAGTGCGTGAGTTGATACAGAGATGATGATCATCATGGTGAATGTGAGGGAAAGCAGCATTAGTAGTAGCAATAGGTATCCTCTCACTGCAACTCAATGGCAAGAGTTAGAGCACCAAGCTCTCATCTTCATGGTTTTGTGCATGCATGGGAGAGGATGAACTCGTGGAGCTTGACAGCGCGGCGGAAAGAGCGACCGTAGACGAGCTGAAGCTTCTTTGGCAGTATGTATCCTCTCACTGCAACTCAATGGCAAGAGTTAGAGCACCAAGCTCTCATCTTCATGGTTCTGTGCATGCATGGGAGAGGATGAACTCTTGGAGCTTGAGAGCGCAGCGGAAAGAGTGATCGCAGACTAGCTGAAGCTTCTTCGGGATTGAGGTTAATTGGGAGAAGAAGCCGGCGTTCATGGCGGTCGTCAATGGCCGGAGGATTGCCGGCGAGGACATGCTCGCTCTATGGAGAAGGAGATACCTGTGTTTTCTTCCTGGGATTTTTAAAATTAAAAAAAAAAAGAAAACGGTAAAATTTACCGTCGGTAAACATGCTATCGTTTTCTAGTTTTGCTATGCAAAACGGTAGCTGTGTTACCGTTTTACCTAATTGTGTAATTTTTTTAAAATTTATTTATTTAGGTAATTAAAAAAATAATGTACAATATTTTAAAAAAATCTTATATTTATTATTATTTTAATAATTCATTAAAAAATCATAAATCTAATATATTTCTAATATATTTTATTAAAATATTATAAAAGATCCCATCTTAATCCATTTCCAATAGAAAAAAATATATTTTTAATTGTTATTTTTATTAATAAGTTAAATAATTATATTAGAAACATATTTTATTAAAATATATGAAAATAAACGTTTTTCAATTTGTAAAATTTTTTTAATTGTTATTTTACTAATAATATTAATAATTATGAAAATTATATTTTAAACAATATATATTATACTTGTTTTAAAAAACGAATGTGTTATATTTACTATTATTTTAATAATACATTAAAAAATCATAAATCTAGTTATATTTCTTATTATTAGAGTAATGATATTTTTACCGAATAGATTTTCCGAATAGGTTTCCCGAATGACGTGGATGTCAAGTTGGCATCTATATCAACATCCACGTCATTTTTTTTTTTTTTTATCTCTTCTTAAAAAAAAAAATTTCTCTTTATTATCTAAATCCTAAACTTAAATATTTAATCGTAAAAAATAAACCTGTAAATGATAAACCGAAAACCCCTCCGGGTTTAGGGAGGGGGTGTGATTTCCAGTTTAGGGTTTAGGGCTTACGATTTAGGGTCTAGGGTTTAGGGTTTAGTTTTTATTATTTAGGGTTTAAGTTTTTAGATTTTTAAGGTATAGATTTTGTAGTTAAGGTTTAAGATTTTAGATATAGTTTTATAATTTCTTTTTAAATTTTAAGAATTTAAGAATTTTTAACATTTAAATTTGAATTTTATATAAAAAAAATAATGACGTGGATGAGGATGTGGATAACAAATTGGACATCCATGTTATTCGGAAAACGTATTTGGTAAATCTATTAGGTAAAAATAGCACTCTTAACATCTATATTTACTGGTTTAACATATTAAAAAAGCAAAAGTCTAAATAATCCTTCTCTCAACGGCTCACCCTTCACTCTCTTTCTCTCAAAGCTTCCATCCATCAGCGGAACCCTTCCATCCATCGCACCATCAATCGAAAAGCGTCCATCCAGCGCACCACACCGCCAGAAAGTCTTCGGAAAACTCTGTCACTGGCAGACAATCAAAATCTAGGTATGAATCCACATCCTCTGTTAACATCTCCATCAGCTAGGGCATTTCCATCCTGCGAGAGTAGTTATCCGTGATAGTGAAGATGGTGATGAGGAGGCCGATGGTGGTGATGGTTGAGGGGTGGAAAGAGAGGAGGATGAAGAGAAGAGTGATGAGTGGGAGAGTGAAGAGGAAGAGTGATGAGAGGTAGTGGGAGAGTGATAGTGAAGAGAATTATTGATTTCAATGGAGTAGTTTACTTTCATGTTTTCCTAGAACAGTATTTGATCCTCATTAGTTGACAAGGACTTTCTTTCATACCCAGCCAGGCACAATGATCGTTTTTACAAATTTTTGGCTTGCCTCTATTGTTCTGAGTTGAATGAGGCATCTCAATTCACTATCTAGTTCTTTTTTTCTTTTTAAAATTATTCTTTGGCATAGCCTTTGTATGGCAATCATTTTTTAGTGGCAATCTTGCCAAGGCTCTGCAACTAAAACAACAGTCATTTAATATTTGCAGGATGATATGTCAGCAATTTGTTTCTTACTGCATTCCCAACGTTTCATCGAATACAGTCGGGTATTCGATGAAACGTTATTAGTATGAGAAGTCTTGGAACTTATTTATAGATTTTTAGCAACATGTTGGTTAATCTATAATTTCATAATCTTGCAGGCTGACAGTGCAATAGCTACTTTGAACTGCAGCAGCGTGGTTCTTGGATCCTTTCCCATAAGGTGAAACTTTTGAGTCTGTATCTGTTGTGTTACTAATATTTGGTCATCCTGATATGATATTTTGAAAAGTATCACCAAAGTTGTTTTTCAGTTCTTTTACATAGAGCAAAAGAATTTTCTGAATTTGTTAAAAAGAGATTCAGTTACTTGCAATATTTCTTGGTTTATATTCATAATTGCTAATGCGAGATAAAGTCGGTTCCTTGTTTTTTTCGTAATACTGTACTAGTTTGCTCTTCACTGGTGGGGTTTTATATAGAATAATTCGCATTTTTTTATAATGTTTTCATGGTTAGTGGAGGGCTTTTTTTTCTTTTGGTGCGAAGCTCTTGCTGATGTGCACTGATTCTTATAAAACACAGTGCTGTAATTATAGTCATGTACCAATGGACTACTGCTGTGTGTTTGCTTCATAAGGTTTAGGGTGAGATTTTTGATTCTTTGGAATCAATTGGACTGGACTTCATAACCTGCTGCATTAAATGAATGAACTGCTAAAAAATGAGGGATTTTACACTTTTTTTTTGTGTGGAAATGCTTATCTTATCCGTTACATGTGCGGTAGTTCATGTTGAAGTGTGAAGTGAAAATAGGATATTTGAAATTGCTCCACTTCCCATAGCTGCTGTTTGTTTTAAATTTTAATGCATGAGTAGTTCTTATAGTTAGTAGGGACCATGTAGACTCAAGATTTGTGTTGCTTATTCAAGTTTTCAGAAATTTGTTGTCGATGGCACAGGTGAAACTTTCTGATTATATTGGGAAGAAGTATGTGATTCTGTTCTTCTATCCACTGGATTTCACATTTGTCTGCCCGACTGGTAATTATTGAGCTAAGATTTTCTATAATGTTGATCTCCTTGATTTTTCTGTTCTAATTTTATGTTTTCACTGTGGCAGAGATCACTGCCTTCAGTGACAGATATTCAGATTTTGAGAAATTGAACACAAATTTTGGGGATTCAATTGAAAGTATGGTAAGTTGGCTTTTGCCTATTTATGTGTGCGATGTTTACTATAATCCAACGAAGTACAGCATGCCAACTTTTGTTATAAAGTCATTGAAGATTCTTTTGCATATTATTTATTATTTGAAACATCGTTAAGGCATTTATTTAGTAAATTCAATGTGATCTCATTTCATATTGTGTATTAACAAATTTCGCATTTGGTTCTTGCATGTTTTTTCAAACGCTAATTTATGAAAATGGGCTGGCTTAAAATCATCACGAAAAAAGTCTTTATCAGGAGATGTTTATTGATGTAATGTAATGAGAAAGCAGAGTTACTTGTTCACGTATCCATATTATAATGACTTTGTCTGCAATATTTTAGCACAAACTAAATGTTTTAATGATCAAGTTTCTTATTACCAAGTAAAAAACATATAAATACATTACTTACGCCATGTTTTTTTGCTGAATTTCACTGTTCTGATGAAGATTACTTGTTCTGTAGGGGTCGAACATTCTCAAATTGCTCTAACTGCCTTCACTTGTGGTACCATTGCTGTTCTTCCATTCTACAGTTTGATGGTTCTAGCTCCAAATGCTAAATTTGTAAGCATTTCCCCCTATGCAAACATCTAATCTTTCGTCTATTTGAACCGTATATGCATCATTGCTTGAGTGATATCAGACCAGAAGATCCATGAAAAGCTGTATACCAAATTCCCTTTGGTTTTTATTTAAAAATCATTTAAAAAATTATTATTTGGGGTCATATAAAACAATATAAACGACCACTCATATTGTTATACAGTTCAATAACAGTTGTGAATCAGAAAGCTTAGTATCTAAGTCTACTTCAAAACTAGGTCAGATCGGTCAGGTTAGACCGGTTCTAAATAAGTACACATCTCTTGTCTCGATTTGCAAGCCACTAAAGCAACAAAAGACTAAGAGTGGTTGGAAATCCGTTCCCGTTTTTCTTCTTCTTTTTTTAATTTATTTTTACATTATAACTTTTAATTATTTCTTATATGCCCCACTCAAACACATGTGTACGTGTGATTATTCCTTTCTTAATAAATTTCTATTAAATATTGACTATAGGATTATATGAGACAAATATTTGTATTTGGTGTGGAAATAAGATATGAAAGCAATTCAAATATTTTGTATATATAAACATCTTTTCTTGTTTTTATTCCAACAATAATTTTTTGTTTAATTTTAATATCACACATAATATTAGCATTAAATGCAATGCCGTGACATAAGTGGAGGAATCTCTCCCTCGTCCGAATCTCTCCCTCGTCCCCGGGACCATTATATTTAGCATTATAATTTATAACTAGAACATTTCCTAGTACAACATATTGGTGGTTGGAAATTAGTTGTTCAAATATTTTTAATTTTATCTCAGATTCGGGACCAAACGAACAGAATACTGAATTTCATCTTTTAGTCCTGTTAGGAAGCAACTAACAACATACTCCTCAGGCAAGCTAAGCCTATTTAGTATCTCTTCAAATTTATCCAGATACACTTGCACAGACCCTAATTGTCTCAGATTCTTCAACTCCGCCATCGGATCAGAATGCAACTCACTTCCGAATCGTACATTCATTGCAGCTACATACTCCTTCCACAGCACAACACCTCCATCTTGTCTACATCTTAAGTAGTTCTGGTGCCATTGTAATGCCCTCCCTTCCATATGAATTGAGGCTATTTTAATCTTAACACTATCAGGGGTGTCATCCAGTTCAAAATACTGATTACATCTGTATAACCAGCATACTACCCATCACCATTAAACCTTGGGAATTCTAACCTGGTAAGTTTAGGTTGAATAGCTTTACTATAAGCCAACTCTCGTTCAGATCTAGCAGCCACAACAACAGCAACATTTGTATTCCCAGTCTGACGTTCAGATCTGGCAGCCACAACAGCAATACTATTTGTATTCCCAGTCTGAACCGGCTGTAAATTAAGCAGCAGAGACTTCACTTCCTCCATCGCCTTATCTCGTTGCTCCTTAAGTTCTCGAATCGCCTGATCGTGCTTTTCAGCCTGCTTCTCTAGTTGTTCCTTGAGAAGAGCTCTCAAATTTTCTTCAACTTGCTTAACCTCTTGATTCCTAGTCTCCATCTCTACAGATAGACCTCAAAAGATCACGGATCTAGCACAACACCCCTCCAACACTCCACTGAGTTTCAAACATCCACAGATCTGACGATCGTCTTCTTTGATACCAATCTGTTGCAAGCTAACTGCAACTTTTTCGACAAAACTTGCAAATTAGATCCACAACCCACAAGATCTAACACTCTAGAACATGAAATTGCATAGAAAACATGAAGAAGGATAGATGAATGGGAGATCAGAGGCTTAAAGCCTGGAGATCTTAACTCTAGTTCAAAGAACACACAGAACAATAGAAGGAAAAGGAAGACAAGAGAACATCTAATCCCATCCTGGCCTGCACTTCAGAGAACTTCCCTTTTGTACTAATGCCTATTCCCACTCACCCAGCCATTCATCTTTTCACCATGTAATTACTCTTTTGCCCCCTTGCACTTACATTACTAATTTTGCCATACTTATGCTATTGAATTGCAACAACAGTTGATTTTTGTTATTGGTTTATGTGATTTTGATTGGAAAGGATTTTCTGTTGACATTGTATTTGTTTTCTGAAATCATTGGTTAATGGGAATAGGAAGCTGTTGTAGAATTTATGATTGTTTTGTTGAAATTTCTCACTAGGGTTTTGATTGAGTTTAACATCCATTGTTAAAAAGATAAGAGAAACTTTTGTGCTTTTGGGTTTGATGCAATTGTTCTGTATGCTTTCCATGGCAATGCGCTGTCACATTTTTCTCTCACGTTTTTTAAAAACAAAACAGAACAGGTTCTGAATCTCTTAACATGGCAAAATGAGATCTATTGATCATTAACTTATCTTCTGGTTAATATTTTGCCCCGCAAGAACTCTTTCCTCATTCTACCTTTATTTTTTTATGTTTAGTGATTTTAACTTTTGTAGTGCATGATAAACCTTCATACGAATCTCTGCTCAATTATTTAGCATTTCACATAATACTCTAGATGATAAACCTGAATGAACAGTCCCCCTGACTTATTTACCTTACAATGTTTAGTTCTGTTTAATGTAGGGCTGATGAGTGGAATGTAAACAAATGGGTATGGGACGGAGCATTGAAAGTGGTTAGCTAAGGGGAAGAGTGTACCATTAAACTTGAGCATAAAACCACAGGTGCATCAATCTTCTAATTAGCTGGGGAAATATGTGCATTTAATTGATTGTTCTACTTTTATAAATCAGGGGAATTGTATGCTAGATCATTTTTGAGGGATGGAGAGCCACATCCAGTGGAGCCTGTAATTGACAGTAGCAGGTTAATTCCAATTTGATTTCCTAATCTGATATGGTACTAATTTGACTTGTCGTGCTTATTATTTAAGTTTTTTAAGTTGACAAAGTTCAAACTATCTTTCTTGCCACACATTTTCCCCCAAAGCGGTTTCCGAGTTGTCATTTTCTGCTTTTCCAGATATTTTGTGCTTTGAGTGGAAGAGGATATTGGTGAGTTTGCATGTTCTCATTATTGAACTTTTCATTTCTCTTCAAAAAATCTTGAGTAGTGTATGGTGCAATGCCTATGTGTGAACTCAAGTAGCGCCTTTCTCAGAAAATACTACGTTCATCTGATTTTTCTTGAACTCTTACAAACTAGGTGGTAAAAGTTGTAATTGTAGGCTCTGAGAGTCAAATTTTCATCATTTCATGAATGACAAAAATAAATAAAGTTTGGAGCTCTAACCTTGTGTCAAATTAGCTTTTACTCTTACTTGGACACAAATAGCCAAATGTGAAGGGCTTATATGAAAATATTTCTATTAATTCTTAAGAAGCTCTTCATCTCTTGTAAATGTTGCTGATAAGTTCACACAGCTTACTTTCAGATTCTGGCTCCAAGTTATATGTGTCCTTGTAAATATGAACTTTAAGCAGTAGGCATTTTGAAATGTGGATATTTTTATGCCACTTAATTTGTCTAGCTTCAGGAAAACTAAGCGCACATTTGAGAACTTGATGAGTTAAAACTTTTAATTGGAGGAATGAATTCATGGTGTGTTGTTCATTTTATTATCTTTCTGACATTTTAGTTGCTCAGGTGCATAAAAAGTTCTGTTCTTTTGGCTCACACGGGTGGTTGAAAATGACATGCTTTCATTGGTATAGTTTTCCGAGAAAGGACTGAAGCTTATGATTTCCTGGCTGCTCTTTATGACCATATGAAGTATCCTCCGGCAAATGATATTGCTCTTAGTGTTTTCTTTCCATTGTTAGTACTTATCATCTCTTGTTAATTTTATTTTATATTATTGCAGACTGCAATTTTTCCTTTAGGAGATGAAGTTTGGGGTTTCATTGTTGTACCTGGGTTGTACACTTCTTGCCCTATCATGCTGAACCCGAGGTGCCTTGGGATTGTCTTTGATCTTGATGAGACACTTACAGTTGCTTATACCATGACGTTGTTTGAGGATAGAATTGATGCCCTTCAACAAAAAGTAAACAATGAAATGGATCTACAAAGAGTTACTGGTATCTTGGCAGAAATCAAGCGCTATCAAGATGACAAATCTATCTTGAAGCAATATGTGGAAAATGATCAAGTTGTTGATAATGGGAAGGTCTACTTTTTTTTTTGGAAATAAGCGAGCTTGAAGCTAAAGAAAAGAGCAAAAAACACAAGTAATACATCAAAAGCAGAGATTAAGATTGGAGCATATCTCTTCAATCCAGTTTGGGCGCTCCATGCCTTTGAAAAAGAGTGAAAGTTGTGGGTTGAGACTTCCATAGGCAGCCAGTTCATCAGCAAAGATGTTCTCTTCTCTTGGAATGGTTGAGATGCAAATGTTTGGGAAGATATTGAGGAGGCTTTTCAGCTTATGGATCATCCCAGTTGATTTCCAAGTGATGCAGGGGTGAGGATTATGGACCAGCTGAACGACCCCAGGGCAATCACAGAAGATTTTGTCAGGTTTTCAATTTCTTTCGTTGCAGCTCAAAAGTGCAAGGCAAATTGCATCAAGTTCAGCATTGATAGGTGAATCATGATAGGATCCTGAAGCTCCTGCAAGTAAAATCTTACCCGGGTTAGTTATTACAATGAAACCCAGACCAGCAGTTTTAGAATGAGCATTCCATGAAGCATCAGTGTATATGAAAATTGATTTAGAAGAGGATTTAAGTTTAAGTTTAAGCATTCCATGGTCTACTTAGCGCAACTCGAGATTGTTCCACCTTTGTCTGATAATCATCAATTGATTAGTCAGCCAGTTATTAGTTTACAAGAGAGAAACATCATCCTGACACGAGTTAATCCTGCGGTATGTGCTTTTCTTGACCATAACTTCCTTAATTTTTCTTTGATTATATTTTTATTTTGTTCCCTTTGTTGTATGCCTGTCAACAAATCTTCTGCTAGACAAGTGTAGTATTAGTCTCTAACAGCTTCTACCTAGTTTGTTGTTCCTTGCACTTCTTTGCATTCTTCTACACAAGAGGCTATTGGTTTGTTGCTTTCAATTGTGCTGACGTGCTTTAGCACCTCCGTTTTCACATTGTTTCTTATTTTGTTGCACTGATTTTCTAGTTTATGAGTGGTTCTGGCTTAAGTGAATTTTTTTCCTCTCAAACAAACATATTGTGGGCTTGTATGCATCCATGTGATGTACATAATGGAGTGTAAATGTCTGTCTTGATAGATACGTGATACTATTGTTCTTGTATGACTAAGGCCTGCTTGGGGGATCTGTGAACATACTTAACAGCCTGAGGTCGCAAACGTTTTGAGGTCTATGTTTGTACAATGGCTGAAAGAGACTATGCTTTTGAAATGTGGAGACTACTTGATCTAGAGTCAAACTTGATCAGCCCTAGGGAACTTCTGGATCGAATAGTATGTGTTAAGTCTGGTATGGATTGCATAAGTTTTCCCCCTTCTCTACAAGAAAAATCCACAGGATTGTTTTTAAGTGTGTCATTTTCCTTTAAATTTTAGGAAGACCACAGCTCTCCGATTTTATCATGTGATAGATTAAAAGTAGTGACTGATAAATGTGATTGCCATGCTTAATTTCAAAATATGTTTTTGCTGGGCTCAAGAAAGTCATTGGTCAATGTATTTCAAGATGTAATCTGCTGCCATCCTAGGATGGCATTGGTAATGTTTAACTTAGGTGAATATGACTATTTTACCCTTTTATTTATATAAATCTTTTTTACAATGCCTATCATTAGATAGTAAATATAAATACAAAGATACATTATGTATCTAATGATGTGCATGATAAAGAACATTCTAGATAATAAAAGGGGTAAATAATAATAATAATAATAATAATAATAATAATAATAATAATAATAATAATAATAATAATAATAATAATAATAATAATAATAATAATAATAATAATTTTATCTCTGAGTTTTTTCACTGCAGATTTAAGCTGTTGAATTTTATCAAATCCTGAAATTTTAAAAACCCCAAACCAAACATGGATTTTGCAAATGGTGTATTTGAAGTTACTTGTGGTTTTAAATGCTCCCTAACAAACACCTAAAAAAATTGTTTTTCTTGGTTATTGTCCAGTGACTGCAATGCATCCACTATAATTTGTCCATGTGATTCCAAGTCAACTGGGCACAGGAGGTCAATTTTTTTTTTTAAATATCAATTTGAATGATGTGGTAGATTTTTTTTTTTGTTATAGTTAATGTGGAAGACTTTGACCCACACCCACAACTGCTCCCAAGGCAGTCACTGATCAATGCCTTCCAGGAAATATAACAGACAACAAGAGAAGAAGAAAAGAAGTACTACCGTGCCTAGCTACACAGTTGACACACAATCTCAGTTGAGCCGCAAATCACCCTTCACCGGAAACAATGGCCGGACTTTTCTCCAATGCTTTGGAGATGATCAAGGAGTTATCCACGCCTCATGCCGTTCAATATCTTGAACCCATATGGAGTGGAGTTGATGACCAGCTTCAAAAGCTCCAATTCTCCTTACTTCTTATCCAACCGCTTGTTGAAGATGCAGAGGCGAGGCAGTTGAAGGAACAGGCTGTCAGATGCTGGCTTGTGTGGCTCAAAGATGCAGTCTATGACGCTGAAGACATTCTTGACGAGGCCAAGACGCATGAACTACTCATCCAGCGCAAGGCACAGCTTTCTGGTCGCCCAAGAAGCAAGGTGCGTGAATTCTTTTCTCTTGATCATAACCCACTCTTGTTTAAACTTCAGTTGGGGAAGAAGCTCAGAAACGTCAATGAGAAAATAAATGACCTCATTGAGAAGATGGACAAGTTCAAACTCAGGCCGGATGTTGAAAACAACAGCAAGCCTTTGGGGAACAGGCCTCAAACCTACTCATATTTGCATGAATCAAGAGTTATTCTTGGCAGAGATGAAGATAAAGAGAAGTTAGTGCAGATGCTGATCAGTGATTGTTTTGGTGAGAAAGTGGCTGTGGTTTCTGTAGTCGGCATGGGTGGTCTGGGTAAGACAACACTTGCTCAGTTGGTCTATGCAGATGAAAGGGTCAAGAATCATTTTGAGAAAAGCATATGGGTATGTGTTTCTGATGATTTTGATGTGCCAAAGCTTGCTGGAGAGATCATACGTACAGCTGGTGGGGGAAATCGTGATTCTACAAACATGGAGATGCTGCAACAGGACCTGCGAAACGTGTTGGGGCAGAAGAGATATTTGCTGGTATTAGATGATGTATGGAATGAAGATTTCCAAAAGTGGGATGCTCTTAGAAACATGTTGCTCGATGGAGGAGAAGGAAGCAGAATTCTTGTGACCACACGCAATGAAAAATGCTCTCGAGTGATGGGTGCTCAGAAACCTTACATTCTCAGTGGTTTATCAAAAGAAAACTCTTGGGTTTTATTTGAACAGAAAGCATTTGTTGATGATGCAGAAAAAGCACCAGAATTGGTAGAGATTGGTAAAAAGATTGTTATGAAATGTCAAGGACTACCACTTGCTATACAAGTAATGGGGAGTATCATGCGCTGTAAGAGCGACGAAAGTGAATGGCAGGCTGTGTTGGAAAATGAAACATGGAAGTCACGCCATACTGAAAATAAAATCATGCCGGAACTGTGGCTAAGCTATGTTGACTTGTCTTCTCACTTAAAGAGATGTTTTACCTTTTGTGCTATTTTCCCAAAGGGTCATCGTTTAAAGGAACAGAAGATGATTCAATTTTGGATGGCTCATGGACTTATTCCGTCTGGAAAAGGAACTGATATGGAAGTTGAAGGGCGAGAGACTTTCACTGAGTTAATAAAGAGATCTCTTTTACAAAATGATAGTTCTGATCGGGAATATGAAAGAGTGTGTAAGATGCATGATCTCATCCATGATGTGGCACACTTTGTTATGGAGAATGAATGCTTCACATCGTTGAGGGGCAGTGCAGGCCCCGAAATCCCAATAAAACCACGTCATTTGAGTTTAGATGCTGGTGAAAATTATAACCAAGGTGATTGCTCCAACATCCATACTGTGCTAGATTATGGAAGAGATACTGTGCTATATTGTAGAAGAGACTTAAGTGTGTTGTCAAAGCTGAAGTTGGTGAGGGTGCTTGACTTGAGTGCAGCAAACATTAAGGAGTTGACTGCATCAATAGAGTATTTGCACCATCTAAGATACCTTGATCTTTCTTTTACTGATATAAGGAAACTACCGGAATCCATTTGTATGTCGGTTAATCTGCAGACATTGATTCTCTATGGTTGTTATAAACTTTCTGAGCTTCCCAAGAGCATAACATACATGAACAGTCTCAGACATGTTCTTTTTGATAATAATCATCCAGAGTTCGAGGCATTAACTGCTGGCTTGAGTCAATTACAAAACTTGAAAACACTGACAGGATATACTGTGGAAGACGATGCAGAGAACAATATAGGACAATTAAAGTCCTTGAATCCATTTGGTGAATTTGCTTTGTATAACCTCCAGAAGGTGAAGAATGCTGATGATGCTAGAAAAGCTAATTTGGGCAACAAACAACTTATTCACACATTAAAATTAAGTTGGGGAAAATTAAGTTGGGGAGATGTTGATGAATGTTGTTCGATGGAAAATGCGGAGGAGGTGTTGGAAGCCTTGAAAGCTCCCAGTGGAGTAAAAGAACTTACAGTTAGTTATTATCCAGGTAAACAATTTCCAATGTGGATGGGAGAAAGGCAACAATTCCAATATCTACATCACATTGAACTATTCAAATGCAAAGCATGTGAGCAACTCCCACCACTTGAGATATTACCCTGTCTTGAGTCTCTTGAAATCAGTCAAATGCATGGCATCAAACACATCATTAACAACAGAGGCAATGCACAGCAATCATTCCTTGCATTGAAGTTTCTTAAGATAGAATATATGGAAAACCTAGAGCGGTGGTGTGTGGAGGAGGGTAGAGAAGCAAATCTGTCCTTGTTTCCGCGCCTCAAAAGGATGGAAATTAAAGGATGCCCCAAATTGACAACCCTACCACTCGAGATTTTACTCTGCCTTGAGAACCTCAGAATGAATGAAATGGATGGCATCAAACACATTGTCAACAATAGAAGAGGCTATGCACTGCAATCATTCCCTGCATTGATAGATCTGTGGTTAGAATCAATGAGTAACCTAGAGGGGTGGTGTGTGGAGGAGGATAGAGAAGTAAATCTGTCCTTGTTTCCTTGCCTCACTTTTTTGGAACTTGGAAGATGCCCCAAATTGACAACCATGCTACCAGAGATATTACCCTGTCTTGAGGGACTCAGAACTTATGAAATGGATGGCGTCAAACACATTGTTAACAAGAGAATATGCGATGGACCACAATCATTTCCTTCATTGAAGAAGTTACGATTAATAAAAATAACGAACCTAGAGGCATGGTGTGTGGAGGAGGGTAGAGAAACAAATTTGTCCTTGTTTCCATGCCTCACTTTTCTGGAAATTCAAAGATGCCCCAAATTGACAACCCTGCCACTCGGGATTTTACTCAGTCTTGAGAAACTCATAATGAATGAAATGGATGGCATCAAACACATTGTCAACAATAGAAAAGGCGATGTACTGCAATCACTCCCTGCATTGAAGGATTTGTTCTTATCGGGAATGAGGAACCTAGAGGGGTGGTGTGTGGAGGAGGATAGAGAAGCAAATCTGTCCTTATTTCCATGCCTCACTTCAATGGAAATTAAAAGATGCCCCAAATTGGCAACCATGCTACCAGAGATATTACCCTGTCTCAAGGAACTCACAACGTATGAATTGGATGGCATCAAACACATTGTTAGCAACAGGATATGCGATGAACCACATTCATTTCCTTCATTGAAGAGGTTATGGCTAGAAAAAATAACGAACGTAGAGGCATGGTGGTGTGTGGAGGAGGGTAGAGAAGCAAATCCGTCCTTGTTTCCATGCCTCATTTCGATGGATATTATAGAATGCCCCAAGTTGACAACAACCATGCCACCCATTCCAACTCTCCAAACATTATATATAAAGAATTCATTCTGTAAGACACAAATCTCTCTCATGTCCACAAGAAGAAGTTTCTTCAAGCATTTGGAATCTCTTCGGAGGTTGAATATAATTAATTGTACAGAGGAGTTGGTTTTGTTGCTTGAAGATGAAGAGGAGACACGAGCCATGAAGTCATCACTTGAGTACTTATCCATTGCAAATTGCAGTCAGCTTTCATTGACATTGGTTTTGCAGAACCTTACATCTCTAAGAAACCTACATGTTAAATCAATTGAAAATCTGGTGTCCTGGCCAGACAAGATGCAAGGTTGGAAGTCCCTCAATAATCTGACAATTAGTTTGTGTAAGAATTTGACCGCTGCATCATCACAAGGCGACTGTGGTCCACCGTTTCTAACGGGTCTTCATATTTCTGATTGTGATGCCCTGAGAAAATTGCCCATGTGCCCCAAATCACTCCAATCCTTGAGTATTAACAATTGTCCAGTAATGGAGTCTTTGTGGCCAAAATTGGGACACCTTACTTCGCTTTCCAGATTAGAAGTGTTTAATTGTCCCAAGCTCGTGTCTCTATCTCATGGGATGCAGGCCCTCACTTCCCTTCAGGATCTATATATTACATTTTGTCCGGCACTGAAGTCATTCCCAAAAGGTCTCCAACAACGAGTTCCTACTCTGAAAAAATTAACAATCAAAGGATGCCCGGAGCTAGAGAGGTTATGCAAGCCAGGAGGAGACTATTACAACCTTCTCTCTACCATTTCATATAAAAAAATAGGAGAAGAGTCGATTCAAGTCCCTCGTGAGATTAGCAGTACTGGTGCCAAACAAGCTTTGAAGTGCATCGCCACAAATCGATTCCTTCTATTAGCGATTTTGATTTGTGCTATTGCTTGTTTCATAAATTTCCTTTTCAACCAACTTGATAGCCAGGTGCCCTATTTCTTCCTCCTTTTTTTTAATCTTTTGTTTATAATTCTAGCTTTTTTGGGTTTGTTGAAAATATATTTTATCCTATCCCTTAACATACTTGAACTCGGAGCAATGAAAGTCCCTTACTACTATCAACTTATGCAAGTGAGATGTATTAGTAAGGCCCTCTTGCTTCTCTTTTCTTTTTTTTTTCTTTTTTTTTATTTTTGGGAAAATAGCGAGAGATATTTTCCTATACTATGTTGAGTTAGTGCTTTTTTATCATAATCTTAAATAATTTTTTTTCTGGGCAGATCACTAGCTTTATTGTTTCCTTTTCCATGTCTTGTATTATTAATGATTTTTTCTTTTGTTTGTTTTTTTTTTCCTTTCAAGAATGAGAAAGAGTTTTGGTATATCCCCCCAACATGATGACAAAAAGCAGTGGGAGTCTGAAATCAGAATGTAAAGGAAACGTATCATTTCCAAATATCAGTTCAATTAGCAAATTTAATTCTTGGTATCCCATTTATGAATATATTCTTTATATTACTTCCTAGAGATGAATCAATAGTCTGATGAAAGCGTCCAAAATCTCAATTGGAATAGGCAAGTTTTTTCTTAACTAATGGCTCATAAGAATCTAATTTTGTTAAATAGATCTTTTTTTTAATTATTTATAACAATTTGATGCAGGATAAATTCACTTTGCCATAAATGTACATAAACTATTGTGGGGTGTACACCTGATGTGGTTCCCGTTCATAGAACTTCTGTCAATCAAACTGATTGTTCAAGCATTCTGATCACTATACTCCTACTCCTCCTACTCCTGTGAGTGGAAATATTATTTGTATTTATAAGTCATGGGACTGAGGCAGGTGTTTAAATCTTTTTTCAAATCCTCTGTTCTCAATCCACCTGGCATTTCCCAACATAAGTGATGCACAAGATTTGTAAGAGCAAACTCAATTGTGGCAACTGCAAACTGCATTCCTCCACAAATCTTTCAGTAAACTGAAAATCATGCCATCGGAAATCTAAACAACTGTTCATAAATCTCTCCAGTATGAACACTTTGTGCAGGGCTGGAGTTGGAGGATGTTGTCTTGTCACTTCTTCCCTTCAAACTCTGTTAATTGAAGATTGTCCAGTGCTCCAACCACTTCTTTCTACCCTCAAGAAATTGAGAATCTATGAATGCTATCTCATGTTCAGTAATAGGAGATTAATTATGCAAGCCTGGAGGATATTATTACCACATTCTCTCTACCATCTCATGTTCAGTAATAGGAGAACAAGTTTTGAAGAGCATGGTCACAAATCCCTTCCTTCTATCAGCAATTAATTTTCGTTTGTTCTATTGCATGCTTCATATATTTGTACTTCAACAAGCCTGATACCTAGGTACCACTTTTTTTTTCCCATGTTCTTTTCTTATTTTTTTAAACTAGCTTTTTTTTAAAGTTGGTTGAATATGTATTTTATCAAATCTTAATTGATAAATAAACAATTAAACAAAGATCTTATGTATTTTATCACTTCATTTCAAACCTGAAACAGGAGCCTAATGTTTAGCAATTTTTTTTTTGCCAATAGAATCGACATGTTAATTAGAATTACTATGAGTCAGTATTCTTATCATTGTGTTGACTAAGTGCCCTCTCTGGAACATTTATATCTTAGAGAATGGAGGAAGAAATGGCAGAGATATTTCTCCATACTTCATTGGATGTAAAAGAATATGATTATTTTACAATCTTGTTTCTATTTTTTAATTATTCCAATGATGCATTCAAACTTGAAGGCAAAGTGCCTTTTTTATCATAAATTGCGTACCATTTTTCCTTTGAATATTGACCAAATTAGAAATTGGAATAGAGTGCATTGCAGTCTATATACTCATGACATTAGTGTTGGTAGACCAAGCTTTATTGTTCTCTTTCTCATGTCTTGCGTTCTTATTGATTTCCTTTGTTTTATTTTCTTTTCTAATTTTTTGGGTTCAAGAATGAGCCCCCAACGTGAAGGCAAAATCAGAATGAAATTGAGAAGTATCCATTTCCAAGTATTGATTCAATTAGCAAATTTGGTGCATGGAGTCCTCTATCTGTGAACATGTTCTTTATTTTACTTCCTCAAGATGAATCAATAGCCCAATGAAACCTTGTGAAATTACAATCGCAAAAGGCAAGGTGTTCTTAACCAATAGCTCATGAAAATCTAATTTTGTTTGCTTTTCTTCTAATATTAACATGTGAGTCAGTTTAATCCATGGAATTTACCGTAAATAAACTTTTGCTTTGAAATTTTTTATAACCACTTGATGCAGGAAAGATGGATCTGTGCATTCAATGTACAGAAACTCTTGTGTTGTGCGCACATGATCGTTCTCAATGATAGAACTTCTGTCAAGCATATTTCCAATCATTCTATCACTTAGTATAACCCTGTGGGTGGAATTGTTTTAGTACTTATAAGTCATCGGAACTGAGGTAAGAGTTCTAATTCTTTCAAATCTTTTGCGCTCTACCCATCTGGCATTTCCTAACCAAAGTGACGATGCACAAAATTTGCAAGAGTAATTCGAGTGTGGCAACTACAAGCCACATTCCTCCATGAGTCCTTCGCCAACACTAAATGAAATAAACTTGGAATCATGTCATTGGGAATCTAAATCTCTTTGCATAAATTTATCTGGTATGAACTCTTTTAGCAAGTCTCAAGATTTTTGATCCCTCAGTAATGCACTTGCATTGATGATTACTCTCTTGTTTAGGTGGGAATCTTGTATCCTTACATCTCAGTGCCTTTGATGTTGTCAAGCATATTTTATTCACATCCTCTTTGGTCCACATTGAACTCTTTTAACCTGCTGTCCTCGCCTCGTCTTGTAACTTCTTCATTACTTTTGGATTCCAGCAGCAAACATGTTCTGCAAGAATGTTGCAGACTAATAACATTGAAGATCAACTAATTATCTGTGTATATGGGAGGTTTTTGATACAAGTGAATTGTTTTGTGCAGGAGCAGACCAAAGTTCATTTTTGCAGAAGATGATGTGCACCTGATTCTCGTATCTCTTAGTGCAAGAATTTAGAGTTTCTTGTTTAAAGATAGTTTGAATGTACAATCAATTTTCAGCCGCAACTTTGTGTCTGATTACGGCCATGACTGAGCAGATGCCCCGGGGATGATCAAAACTTGACATGTTGAAGAACTAAGGGATTCATGAAATACTTGTGTATCTCTTTGTTGCTGTTTTTGGAGATATCAATCAATCACCAACTGATTTTCCTGCTGCTTTTTTATCAAGGATTTGGAATTGCTAGCACCTTTGAATTATCAGAATCAAGCAGAAGTTCATTCCTTGCAGACAAAAAGACATTGTCACATGTTTTGCACTAGTTCGAATGTTGAAATTAAGCTTGTTTTGATTTCTCTCTTGTTACTACCTTTTGCGCTAGGTTGTCTATGTTAAAAATGGAACATGATTCTTTATTGCTCTTCTGTTTACAGAATAAATTACAGAGAGTGTGTATTGTTGATTGTACTATACTTGTGTCCATCCATTTATCAGATGTTTTTTCAGCTCCATTGTCATAAATACAGAGAACAACCCTCAACCAGCAATGTTGAAAATGCTTATCCAAATGTAGGTTTGCAATACAATCAGAATGTTGTAATTTCAACAGAGGATGGGGGAGAAAATAATAAACACTAAAGCTGATGAACTTGCTCTCATGAATGCCCCAGTTGACATTGAGGATCTTAGTTAAAATTCTCAATAGCCTTGAAGAAGTATACAAAGAATTGGCCAATGTTATTCAAGTCCGTGAATCACCGGTGGCCTTTGAGGAGTCGTATATATGAAAAACTCCTTAATTATGAAGGGCGTCTTGCCACCAAATAGACAATTTGAAAAAAAATGAATTTTATTACTCAATCAAAAGAAGAAAACAAAAGAAACTAAAGTACTAATTTAGAAGATGAATGGAGACGTGCGCTTAACATTAAAATTGCACTGTTGGATTGATGTTGAAGTGTTCCCTCCCATGTATACACATGAGATCCCCTCTTATGTGAAAGGAAAATCTTTGGCAACGGTGGAACCAACCATGGCTCTGGCATTTGCTTCTATGATGTAGAAATAGAGAATCCTCTGGGTATTCACAATGCAATGAGATGCCAGCTGGTATGAAAACCTTCTTGGTGTGTGTGCAAGGGATGCTAGAGGGAGTTTCAAATTCAGTCCGAGTGAGCAGAATGAAAACTCACACACGGGTGTCGATTTTTCTATGGCTACTTAAACTACATGTTCTCTGGAGCACCAGTGAAGGCAAATGGCCTCTGATCTACAAAAGTAGCCGACGAGGCAAAACATTGTGGTAGAGTGTATTAATTCGTGCATACATGCCCAAGAAAACTCACCCGTCGCTCAGGCCTGTACAACTGTAGATGAGCAAACGTGCCGGAGCCCAACTAGCCAAAACGGACACATTAGGTGGCACTGAGGATTTACATCAGTCCTTTGCATATATAGTAGAAAAGAATGGGTATGTGTCGATTTAGTATGTGCTCTCTCCTCACAACAAGAAGAGGGTTTGAAAAAGGGTGGACCCCACTCCATAGTTAAATCAGCTGGATCAGCTCTAAAGCAAGGTCTGGTTGGACAAGCTTTAAAACAAAGTATAGGTTTGACAAAGGGCCTCCTTGATGTTGCTGGTGAATTGTTGGGATCAAATTCAAAACAAATCTTAATGCACACCTATTTGAATGACTTGAACTACTTATCCTAGCCATTGGGCTGGTCTAAGATAGAACCCATTCAATGATATGGAAACTGATAAACTAGTGCACCATAACCCTAAAAAGGATATGGTCAACCATTCCCCCATAGATCAGCAAAGAAGAAGAGGCCATCAAGAACACCTCTTGAAGCACTCGAGGCTAAAAAAGATAAAGATGGAGGTTTCAATCATAAATGTCAACCACAACTTGGAACTTTATGGGTCTCATGCAAAGAGAGTGACCTTGGTGAAGATCCAAGCATCGGTTAGATTTCAGAGTCACCCTATCACACCCTATGGTTCCTTTCTCAGGTGTGTCGTTATTTGTGTCTCTACAATTTACTACTCTTGTGTTTCTCCTCTTTTTCATTTAGTTGTGTGTCCTCTCTCTCTTCCTCTCTTTGTATGTTTTCTTTATCCTTTTTGTTGTCCTTGTATGCTACTTTTGTTTTTGTCTTTTATACTTTTACTTTCTCTTAATTAATTGCGGTTTGTCTATTTTTCTAAAAAAAATACTGAATTTAATGTAGTTATGCTTTTCACACTTCAATTATGCTAAAATTTTGTGATAGAACTCAACTAGTTTTGGTAAGAAACAGTTAACATACTCCTAATTTATTTCCACAGAAAAAGAGACAAATCTGCTGATTGACTCCTAATAAAAAGAACCAATTTGACCAATTCAGCACAACAATAAGTTGCATTATGTGACAATAGAGCTCTTACAAATAATAATTATGTTCACAAAGAAACTTGCATTATCAAGATACTGCATGTTTCCTCTCAACATTGACTTGCTGATATTTTTATAAAGGCGTATCATCCCTTATATCTACTTTCATCTTCTCATGTGCAAGATGGGAATTCATAACATTTATTCTCCCTCTTAAGATAGACAATTAAAATATGTAGCCAAATATCTAGTTTGTAGATCAACAAAATATGCTAAAAAGAATGTAAGCAATTTGAAGTGGATAACTGTAGTCTAACTCCCATCGTTAACTTGCAAGGCTAGGGGATTATAATGTATGTTAATTCCCTTGTGTAATGTAGTATTTGAAGTTCAATTGGTAACCCATCTTATCGATGAAGCAATATATGAAAAAGAAACACTATACTATTTTGTTATGCCAAGTTGTTTATTTTTAGTTTTACAACCAAGAGGGTATATGTTCCCAATGAAAAACAATTTTACTTATCACTTCGTGAAGCAAGTAAAGGTTAAAGTTAAATGTGCCTACAAAGATCATCGATGTAATAGTCATGTGATAATAAATTTACTTTCTATACATGAAATTAGTCTATTTTTCTCCCAAAATACTATTGAGTATTTAGTAAATGATGGTCATTTGTCCACATTATACCGGGGTTACTTCTCTCTCACTCTCTTTAGGTTTTTTATTTTTAATTTTTTAAAATATCTCTCTCTCTCTCTCTCTCTCTCTCTCTCTCTCTCTCTCTCTTTTAAAGGTGAATAAATTGCATTCATTAAAAAAAGAGAGGAGAACAGTTTGAAAAAACAACACAACCCACAACAAGCCAACGAAACAACAAAAAGAAAAATGGAACCACCGGGGGTGGTCCAAACAAAAGCCAAAGTACAACAACCCTAGGGGAGGAGATGCCTTATGGAAGGGAGACGCTATCCACAACTAGATCTTGCTAGGGCTTGGGGCGGGCTCAAGGGGGACACTCGGCACTGAGTCCTTAGAGGAGAGAAACTCAAGTCTATCCTTGACTTTCGCCATTGGCTCCTCCAATCTTGCCTTCTTCGAATCAGGGGTTGTAGAAAACCACAGAAGAAGCATATGATCAATTTTTGAAATAATGGAAGCAATCAGTAGACAAATAGAAGAAAAAATGTGGTTATATCTTCGAAGCTTTCTAATGTTTTTCCTCTAATCCTCCCCCCCCCCCACATAAGTCCCTAATGGACCAAGGGGCACAACTAATCCTCAAGAACTAGCCAAAGAAATTACAGATGTGAGATGCCACGGGGCACTAGATGAGGAGATGGTCGGTATTGGCATGTTACACCAAACTGAACGGCGTCGGCTAATGCAGTTTCTAATGGGCTTGCAAGATACTTTTTCTCAACCTCAAAGCCAATTGTTACTCACTGTAGAACTCCCTTCTATTTCTCATGCTTATTCCTTATTAATCCAAGATGAAGCACAACGACTCCACTATCAACCATTTTAACCTACTGAGCACTCAGTCCTCCAGATGTATAATACTCATGAAACAAAACAAGAGGCTCTGAATAAACCTACTAGCTTTCACCAAGCCCATGTTGCTAGCGTACTCCTACTCGTTCAAGACCATGCTATACTCATTGTGCCATTATTGGCCACACTCAACAAGTTTGTTATTGTTTACATGGACACCCACCGGGCCACAAGTTTTACAAAAAAAGGGAATACCCAGGCTTTCCTTGCCAAAAACTCTCAGAATGCCACACAAACTAAATATATACTTTCTTTAGATTCCATACAACAATTGCTTCATCTTCTTCGAGAGGTAAATGAGCCCAAAGCCAACCTTGCTAGTACGCCTCTTACCCTTTCTTCTACTCTTCATTTGCCTACTGAATGGGTTATTGATACTAGTGCCATTGGCCATGTTTCTAATAATTCTTCTTTATTTATTGAACCATCTATTTCCCCTATTTCCCATCTTCAATCTCTGTATGCAATGTGCTTCCATTCCTATCCTAGGGAAAGGCAATGTGCATGTCTCACCCCATCTAACTTTATCCAATATTTTGTTGGTACCAAACTTTCGATTTAACTTACTTTCTATTCAACAAATCACTAAAGTCTTAAATTGTAGTGCTACCTTTTACCCTAATTATTGTATTTTTTAGGACCTTTTGACGAAGAAGGAGATTGGTCAGGGCCATGAGCAGGGTGATTTATACTTTTTCACTGATACTTCAAAGGCCACTAGTTTGTTAGCAATTCCTTCCTTCACATGGTATTCTAGGCTTGGACATCCCTCCCACAAAGTTCTTAACTTTAGCTTCTACTTTAGGTTATTCTGGTTCATGTTTTGCTCCTTATGAAATTTGTCATTTGTCAAAACAAATTGGTTTAACTTTTCCAATTCATCAGATTTCTACTACTGCTTCTTTTGATTTAATCCATATTGATGTTTGGGATAAATATTCTACACCCATTTGAAATGGCCACCATTATTTTCTAACTATTGTTGATGAATTTTCATGAGTAACTTGGACATATTTGATCAAATTAAATTTGATGTCTATGCTTTACTTTGTTCGTATTTTAGCATTTGCCAAAACTCACTTTAACACATGTGTTATAACTCTTATATCAGATAATAATACTGAATTCACCAACCAGCCATTTCAAAAACTTTTGCTTGAATCCGGTATTCTTCATCAACTTAGTTTCCCCAACACAACTCAACAAAATGGGGTAATTGAATGCAAGCACCTTCATCTTCTCAATGTGGCACATGCTCTCTGTTTTCAAGTAGATTTGCCTCTTAAATTTTGGGGTGATTGTATCCTCACTGCCACACACCTTATTAATCGTACCCCTACTCCAATTTTAAAAGACAAAACCCCTTATGAAGTCCTTTACAATCATTATCATGATTTTACTCATTTGCGTACTTTTGGATGTCTTTGTTTTGCATCCACTAACCACATGCATCTTAACAAATTTGCTTCTCGGGAAACACGTTGTATTTTTCTTGGCTATCCTTAAGGACAGAAAACCTATAAGTTGTATGACCTAGATGCACAAAAATTTTTTTGTTAGTCGTGACGTGCTTTTTCATGAAACAAATTTTCCATTTAGGGATGATCCCCACTTATGTAGCATATTAGACCCGTCACCAATTTTACCCTTACCTATCCATGATTTTGATTTCACTGAGCCTTTCACAACTATCTCATCACATACTTCCTCTTCTCCAACCCAAGAACCTTCCAACCATGATGCAGTTCCAAATATTCTTTCCCTCACTGCCTCAAACCCAGTAACACACCCACGATTTAGAGGACTATGTTTGCAACATGGCCTCGATTCAATCTCCGTCAATGTCTTCTGGTATGGAATATCTTCTCTCTAATTATCTTTTCTTGAATACGTACTCCAACCACCATCTCCATTTTATCAATACCATCCTTAAGCATGATGAACACACCTTTTTCACTATTGCTCATAAAAGACCCCGACTGGAGAAAGGCAATGAAGGATGAAATAAAGGCCCTTGAGACTACCCAACTTGGACTTTGGTGAATTTACTCTTAGAAAGAACCTGACTTGATGCAAATGGGTTTACCACATCAAGTATAATCTTGATGGCACCATTGAGCATTACAAGGCCCGTCTTGTTGCAAAAGGATATTCTCAAATTAAGGGATTGGATATCACTAATGTTTTTGCCCTTGTCACTAAACTAGTAATTGTCTGCGCTGTTCTTAGCGTTGCTGCTGCCAAAGGTTGAAAAACTCATCAACTTGACCTCTCCAATGCCTTTTTGCATGGGGTTCTACAAGAGGAAGTATACATGAAACTTCCTCTCGGCTTTAATCGAAAGGGGAAGACTCATGCATGTTTGCCGTCTTTGCAAATCCCTTTATGGACTCAAGCAGGAATCTAGAACTTGGTTCTCCACCTTTTCTACAGCTCTTTTAGAAGTCTGCCTTACTCAATCTAAAGCAAACTACTCCATGTTTACTTATCGTCTTGGTTCACGATTAATAGTCTTGCTTGTTTATGTTGATGGTATTGTCATTAAAGGTGATGACGATCTTATTGCTAATCTCTTGGAAAGCTTCTTGGCAAGATGTTTTCATATCAAGGATTTAGGTCCCTTGAAGTATTTTTTGGGAATTGAAATTCACAATCTTTTACTGGTATTTTCTTGAATCAACAAAAGTATGCTCTCGACATCCTCTTAGATACCGGGCTCCTTGGTAGTAAACATTCTTCCACACCTATGGATGCCAACCATCAATTATGTCTAGATATGGGTGATCCCTTCCAAGATCCTTACATCTTGTAGGTCAACTGCTATACTTGACAGTCACATATCCAGATATTACTTATGCAGTAAATCTCCTGTCTTAGTTCATGTCTTCACCACAAGAACCTCATTGGCAAGCTGTTCTCCAAGTTATTCGTTATACTAAAAAATGCACTATATCTAGGAATTCTCTTACATGCACAAAATTCCTTGCGATTGCAAGCTTATAGTGATGTTGACTGGGCCTCTTGTCCAACAACAAGGCGCTCTACTACTGGTTATTGCACTTTATTATGTCCTAATTTACTTTCTTAGAGAACTAAGAAGCAAACCATAGTTTCTTGTTCCTCAGCTGAAGCCGAAGATCTTGCCATGGCCAACACTGTAAGTGAACTCACCTGGCTCCAGTTGTTATTAAGGGAATTGGGCATTCCGAAGTATCTAGCTCAATTGCATTGTGATAACCAAGCATCTCTCCACATTCCCAATAATCCAGTTTTTCATGAGCGTACTAAACATGTGGAGATTGATTGTTATTTTTTTCCGTACAAGATCTAAGGGCAGCTTCGTACTACTTTTGTACCTTATCATCTTTAACTACTAATGTTTTCACAAAGAGTCTATTCCCTAATCCTTCGAGAGCCTCACATCCAAGCTCATGCATCATCCACGAGCTTGAGGGGGAGTGTAAAGATATTATTCTGTGATGATTTATTACCATATACTCCATGTGCATAATTATAGAGATTGACAATCACACATATTAGGCTATCTCCTAAGACAAGAATGACAATCATACATATTAGGCTACCTACTAAGATAGGAATGATTTAACATTATTTTCTCCTTTATTGAAGCAACTAATTTGTATTTATGGTCGTATATATTCATTACCACATCGATGAAAATGATCAGCATTATTAGTTTTTCCTCTTGAAGTATCACAATTTCAATTAGATATATTTTTTAATTTATTTTTTTAATAAAATTTTGAATTTATTGGTTGATTAACGAACACATTAATTGTAGGCTATATAATTTATTTGTTTATTATTATATCATTGAAAAAAGCATCTAATCATAGATTCATAATTTTGTTTTGTATTTTTATCTTTGTTTTCTCCGCAATCCTCTACCTTGAGTTAGACATGGCCACGGTTCAGGAACCGCCGGTTACGGTTCCTGAACCGCTGGTTCGGGTTCATAAAAATCTTGAACCGGAACCGAACCGCCTAGACAAGGTTCTTGGCGGTTCGGTTCCGGTTCCGGTTCTGGCGGTTCGGTTCAACGGTTCCGGTTTGGCAGTTCAAATGGTTCAAGTTTTTTTTTTTGTTAAATTCAATATTTCAAATTAATGAACACAAAAATACAAAAATTAATTTAATACAATATTTTATTAAAAAATAAAAGTATTAATAATTCAAAACAATATTTTCCAATAAAAGTACAATAGGGGAAGAAATAAAAAATAAATAAAGAGCTTGAACTTAATTATATCAAGTTGCCTACGTATCCTCTAGAGGAATCAAAGCCCACGTAGTTCTTTTATTTTTATTATACATATTTCCCATATTTTCATAATGCCTAATTGTTTGCATCATTGTCGGAGGAGTTGGAACTAGAAGCCGCCGTTGTTGTACCAGAGCCATCATTTACCCACTCGTCTGATGATGATGAGTGTATAAGGTCATCTTGACTTCATAGTCTAGCTTTTTCCCAATCATCAAGATAAGTTTGTGCTTCCAATGATTCTGGACCTAACCTTGATCATCTTTCATCTAAGATGTTGCCTCCATTACTAAATGTTTGTTCAACTACGACGGTTGAGGCGGGAACTGCAAGAAGTTGTTTAGCAATCTTTGCTAAAGTAGGAAAAGTCTCTGTGTGCCTACTCCACCATTCTAAAATTGAAAAATTTGGACCTGTATCATCATGAAACTCAAAAACTATTGTTAGATAAACTTCAAGCTCCGAATATGTGCCGGATGTTCTAGGCCTCTTCCTCCTTTCTAAAATTTTGTTACCCCATTTTGTGAATTTCGAGGAGGATGGAGGTAGTGGAGGCTCTGCTTCTTCATCATGAGTGGAAGGTGAAGAAAATGTCTCACATAACTCATTACACAAAACTCTAATTCTACTAACTATTAACATTACATCAATATCTTCATCATTAAACCCCAACAAATCAAAATAATAAGTGTTCAACATCTCTCCTAAACCTTCAAATTTACATCTAGGATCAAAAATCATAGTAGTAAGATAAATATCTGGAATAGTTTTATAATAACTCAACCATTTTTCTCTCATGCCATAAATTGCATCATAAATAGGAGGATGTTTGAGTCCTTCCATTAAAGCACCACTAATATTTATTACTTCAATTAAAAATTGATGAGAAGTTGGTTTGTATACACTACTAAATGTATGAGTAGCATCATTAAAAACACGAAAAATATCTAAAATAGTAGAACATATTTCCCATTGGGTTGGCAAAAGTGTATGATGTTTAATATAAATAGATGCAAAAGAACACAATAAATTTCTATAATCATAAGATTGATCAAGTAATTTAAACGTGGAATTCCAATGAGTAGAAACATCTTTTGAAAAACGTTTTGGTTTCATTCCATTTTGTTTACAAAACTTTGCCCATTCTTTCATAACTTGTGGATACACTCAAATATATGAAATTACTTTTTTTAGTGGAGATATATGTTGATTGAGCTCATGAGCCAAAGCATCTTGTACACATAAATTTAAAATATGGCATGCACAACGTATATGAAAAAATTTTCCACCAAAATTCGGTTGACAAGTTCTTTTTAACTCAAAAATAGAGGCGGTATTAGCTGATGTATTATCAAAAGAAATTGAAAAAACTCTATTAACCAATCTATATTCTTGCAAAATATCCAAAATCATTTTACAAATATTTTCGGCGGTATGTCTATCATCAAAACATCTATATGCAAGTAATCATTTTTGTAAAATATTATTTTCATCAATCCAATGACAAGTTAAACCCATATAAGAATGTTCACACCAATGATCACTCCAAATATCACTACAAAGAGAAATATGAAAGTTATTGTTTTGAAAATATTGTATTAATTCACTTTTACGTTTTTTATATAGTTTCAAAAGATGTCTTTTCAAAGTATTTCTAGGAATTTTTTTAAAACTAGGATTTAAATAATTTTGACAAAAATGATTAAAACCCAATTTTTCACCAAAATTAAAAGATAAATGATCAATAGAAACCATCAAAGCTAATCCGGTTCTACATTCATTTTCATTATAATGAAATAATTGAGTAGAGTTAGAAGGAGAGACAAACCCGGTCATTTGAGATTGTCTTTTGCTCAATCCAACCTTAAGTGGATGTTTTGTTTGCAAATGTTTGGTGCAAGTCCCATACCCGCCTCCTTTTGAATATTTGTAAACTTTATTGCAATAATTACAAGAAACATCGAACTTTCCATCTCCTTTCGCTATCTTTTTGAAATGAATTTTGAAGATATCGGAATTTGAATCTCTCCCACTTGCCTCCCCTTCCGGTTGTGATGACGGTGGTAAATTACTTCCACTTCCTTGGGTTGAATGTTCTATCTCATGACTCTCACCAAAACCACTTCCGGAGCTTGCCATTTTTTTCGTTTGAATTACGAGTGCTAGAAAGAACTAGAGGTTGAAACTTGAGAGCAATTATCAATTGAGAGAAATTTAGTGTGAGTGAATTGGATAGCGAAGTGAGGTATTTATAACCAAAGAATTGGAGATTTGGAATTTTGGAGGAAAATATGAATTATAAAAATAAATAAATAAATAAAATGCAGCGGTCATATAGTTTGAGAATTGCTTAGAGTTAGACATTTGATTGACCAATTTGACCGTTGCTTAGTTAGAGTTAGACTGTTAGTGTTAGACAATAGACAAGATATTTGGCAGATGGCCAATTGTGCCAATTGCCAAATTGCCAACGGTCCAAAATTGGCCCAGATTTCTGATTCTCATTCATTCACTAAATTACAGAATACAGAGTAACAAATTATATATACAAAGGAGAGACAGGCAGAGTCACAAAGTTACAATTACAAAAATTTAAAATAAAAAACAAGATCATCATCCATGTTGGTCACCGGAGTGCAAGCTGCAAAGAAAAACAAGCAAGATGGACGAGCAGCCTGGCACTCCCCTTCACGGTTTCACCCAAGAGTTCCCCGTTGCCATTTGCAAGTAAATCCCTAATTAACCGGCAAGATTCAAAGAGATTATCAAAGCATAGATGATGATAACCTCCACTAATAAAAAAAAAAGATTATAAAAAAGAAAAACAAGAAATCAAACCGAACATTCTCAGAAAATCTACAAAAAAAAAAAAAAAAAGACAAAAACCCTTCCAGCCCCTGTTTCTCCTCCTTTTTCTCCTCATCTCCTCCACAGCTCGATGCCTCCACCATCTCCGATTCTCCGTGCCTCCACCCTTCCGCCGCGCCACCGCCCGAGAGATGAATTTAGCCAGGTTTTCCGAATTTCGGTTTTGGAGAGGCAGCCCAGAAGAGACGAAGATGGTTTAGGGTTTCTATTTTAATGTCCACCATCTAATCTGACCGTCCACGTATATAAGTATATTATCTAATGATTCTAATCTAACGATTCTAACAATTGAAAATAATAAATCTTTAAAATTGAAAATATTGGTGTTTTAAAATTGACCGTCCACGTATATTCTATTTTCTTTTTGGTTTCTAACTTTCTATTTAACTTTACAAATTGAAAATATTGGGGTTTTATGACTTTATCTATATCTTTAATTATTTAAATCTTTAAAATTTATTTATAAATTAACTTATAATTTATATTATAAATATCAGTTGTTAAATAATAAATTTTTACAAAAATTCTACTAAGAATATAATTTTATATATTATATAAATTAATTTATAAAAATAAAAAATTAATTTGTAGATGATAAGGATAAAAAATATCAACAAAAACTAAAACATAGTAATTTATAAAATATCAATAAATTAAAAAATATTTTTTTGTAGAGATATTTTTTAAAAATTATTATGGTTTAGAACTTTAGATGATAAAGATTAATTTGTATAAAATTTGATTTTGGATTAATTTGTATATAAAATTTGATTTTGGATTAATTTGTATAAAATTTGATTTTTGTTTAAATAAAAATAAAAAAACTCGAGAGAGAGGAGAGATAAAAAATTTATTATGGTTTAGAATCTTTAGATGATAAGGATTAATTTGTATAAAATTTGATTTTTTTTTAAATAAAAATAAAAAACTCTATCTATCTAAATATATAGAGAGAGATAAAAGAAAATTATTATGGTTTAGATGATTAGGATTAATTTGTATCAAATTTGATTTTTTTTTTAAATAAAAATAAAAAACTCGAGAGAGAGAGAGTAGAGATCAAAAATTTATTATGGTTTAGAATCTTTAGATGATAAGGATTAATTTGTATAAAATTTTATTAAATTATATATAGATTAAAAAAAATAAAATCGGGCAAATTTGCTCACTCATATATATTAAATTATAAAAATAATATAGAAATCTACTACAAAATTGAATATTTTTTCCCCTCAATTCTCAAAAGATTAATTTGGTAAGTGATAAATAAAAAAAACAGACTAGTTATATATATCATATTAAGTTCTCTACTCTCCAATCATTTATATTGCTCATAAGAATCATAACTACATACGTGATACGTCTCCTTGCAAACTAACTAACATGCTATAACACAAGGCCACAAAGTTTGGTTTCTTATAAATGCTCTTGATTGTAATATTTCAAAGACAATGTAAACCAGCAATTCAATTAGTATAAAAATTGAGATAAAGCTCTTTTAAGTTTTAAGTACTCTTCATTAATTAAATTATTTTAATAAATCCATATTTAATTTGTTACTAATAGATTGCGGCATAATCAATTAATTATAACTTATCTTCTTACATGAGTAACAAAGTTTGGCATGATGCAATACATATAAGTCGGAGACTCGGACCTAATCAACTAATCAAGTGTTTAGAATCAAACCTAATCAATAATTAATTTGGTTAACTTTAATTATTTATTTAAAATATATTTAAACAAGTAATTAGTTAATTAATTACTAATTAATGATTTTAACAAAATAAAAACCTAATCATTCATGGCATTATATATATATATATGATATTTTGATTTAACAAGAACCGGAGGTTGAACCTCCTGTTTGAACCGCCGGTGGAACCGCTGGTTCCACGGTTTTCAAATTTTGAAACCGGAACCGAACCTTATAAAGGTTCCAGTTCCGGTTTTTGGACGATTCCGGTTCAGTTTTTGACGGTTCGATTCCGGTTCGGTTCCACGGTTTCGGTTCAAAATGGCCACGTCTACCTTGAGTGCCGCCCAAAATAAGTTCTAGAGGGGACTCCATTTACCAAGGCACCACTCAAGAGATTTTATTTTTTAAAGAGAGAAATTTATGAAATGAGATTTCTAGGAGTAAAACAGTGTGGTGATTTTTAGATGTTTAAATCTCTCTCTCTCTCTCTCTCTCTCTCTCTCTATATATATATATATATATATCACATCACATCAATCCATGTCATTAGGGTTGAGCAAAAAATCCCTGATCCAATGATCCGATCCAGTATCTGATTTTTGGACCTGAATTTTGAGGATACTCGATTGAAAAAAAAAAAACGAGTACCCGATCCAAAATTTTAAATTTAAAACCAAATCAAATCGGGTAGGGAGAAAAGAAAAACTAGATACCCAAATCCAATCCGGTTTTTAGTATATATATACATATTTAAATTTTACATGGGCTAAAAGTAAAAAATCCAAATTCATAATCTAATCCTTATATATGCATAATAACTTAAAATTTACAAGAACTATAAAAAAAAAAAAAAATCCAAATCCCTAGTCTAATTAATCTAAGAATATAATTTTATAATGTTTAAAATTAATAAAAATATCCAATTCCCTAATGCAATCCCTTTAAAATATATTTATTTTTCTTTTAAATCTTTTCCTTTAGTCATCATCAGTCAGTGTTTTCTCTCTAGCTTCATTATTGATAAGAATGTTTGATGCTTCTAAAAAATATTTGATTTTTTTATTGTTTGTGATTGACACAACTTTTTATTATTTTTTTTGAGTAGAGAATAATATAAGATTTTAATCTTCTTTTGTAAACTATAAATTTGTTATATTTGTTATATTTGTTTTTTCATGTAATGTTATTATATAAAAAAAATCATAAAGCCAATAAAAATTAAATTTGGATCTGAATATCTAATATTTGATCCGGTTTAAATTGCGTATCTGGTTTCTGGTTTTCGATATCAAGTTTAAACCAGGTACAATATGGGTTGAATTTTTACCGATCTGGATACCCAATCCGGTTTTAATCCGGTTTTGCTTATCCCTACATGTCATCACCTAGATGATAAATGGACCTTTTAAAAATACTATGATATTGCTTGTTTTTCATGAACATCCTTCTATTTTGAAAAATCACAAAAATGAAATTGTTTTTGTCTTTCTAATAAGTTATTATTATTTTTTAAAAATTAATATTTTTCGATTGCATTTATTTTAAAAAAATGTCGTTAATAATAATAATAACATATTTTTATGAAATAAATGTTGTTGAAAAAATATAACCTTTTAAACAATAATAATAACTGAAAAGTGTTAAAAAGGAAAAAAAATTCATTTTTGTGATTTTTTAAAAGAGAAGGACGTAATATGTTAGAATTTTTAAAAATTTCACTCATCACTAGGTGATAATATTACTTGATGTGATATTTTAAAACCCATGTTACGGAGGCAAAAAATTGTTTTAGGAGGGCGAAAAAGTTTTTTTTAAAGGGAATCAAAAATATTTTTAGAGTACCAGTAAAAAGTAAATGAGGCAAATAACAAATTTTTATAAATATTTTTCTAAAAATATATTTTTAAAATAACATATATGCTAGAAAACTAAGTTGTGTAACAATAAATTTTATAAAAAAAATTGGTACTATATAACCAATTATTAAATGTCAAAAAACTAACCAATAAAATTTTATAAATATGTTTGTCTAAAACTATAATATTTTTAGACTACATATACCAATTTGAAAATAAATAATAACTCACCAAATAATAGACTTTTGCTAAAAAATATATATATATAAATCAATTTGTAAAATATTGAAGAGGCAAACAATAAAATTTCACAAATATTTTTTCTAAAAATATTATTTTGATATTAAATACATTATTTGATATATATATATATATATATATATATATGTGTGTGTGTGTGTGTGTGTGTGTTATTTATAAAAAACCAAAACCAAGTGGGGCCCGCCCTTAACCTTCCCGGCCTCCCCTAGCTCTGGCCTTACATATTAGTAAATAAATTTAGTTATAATTCTCTGCACAGTCCATCTATTTTTTAAATTTATTTTTTAGTCAATTATTTCAAATTGTAATTTTTTAGTCCCTCTACTACTTTTAAGTGTGCCATATTAATTAGTCCCATAAACCCTAAATCCTAATTCTAAGAAGGACTAAGAAACTCACTTAAAAATAATAGAGGGACTAAAATATTACAATTTGAAGTAAAGGACTAAAAGGATAAATCTAAAAAAATAGAGGGATTGTTTAAAGAATTATATTTAAATTTTATATGATATTATTTTGATAATTTATAAAAATATTATATTGGAAACCCCCCCTATATTTTGGTTTCTCAAATTTGTGATGCTTTTTTATTTTATTTTATTTTATTTTTTTAAGAAACTTTGTGATAACTTCATACTATATTTTATTCCCTGTGCAAACGCAAAAAGTAATGTGGACACATGGGTGGAGGATTAAGGGTGGGCTTTTTCTTTAGGTCTCTCTCTCTCTCTCTCTCCATTTAGGTTTTTTATTTTTATTTTTTAAAAATCTATCTCTTTTTCTTTAGGACTGTCTCTCTCTCCTTTTAGGTTTTTTTATTTTTTATTTTTAAATTTCTCTCTGTCTCTCTTTCTTTAGGTTTTTGTATTTCTATTTTTTTTATTTTTTAAAAATTTCTCTCTGTCTCTCTTTCTTTAGGATTTTTTATTTTTATTTTTATTTTTATTTTTAAAAAATTAATTTTTTAATAAATTAATATCAATAGTCTAAAACATAATAATTTTTTAAACAATATTTACAAAAAATTATTATTTGATCAACTGAAATTTTATAAATTATTTTATGGTGTATAATTTTAATTTTTTATAAATTAGTTTATTTAATATATAAAATTATATTTTTAGTATAATTTTTATAAAAAATTATTATTTGATAGTAAATTTTTATAAACTAAACTATAAATTAACATATAAATAAATTTTAAAAAATATAAAAATTTAATTAATTAATTTTTTTAATAATTTGCCCATACTCGATAACATCCACGTGATCGAGCTCATCCTTATTTTTCTGCACATTTGTTTAAAATATTTTATTTTATAAGTTCTAATAAACGTAGACATATCACAACTGTTATTGTAAAAGAGAGTTTGAACTCTCAATTTTCACTTAAAGGAAAGAAATGTACTACGACTTTTGTAAGTACAATTGAAAGATTGTGTAAGATGCATGATGTCATCAATGATATAGCACCCTTTGTTATGGGGAATGAATGCTTTCACCGATGAAAAGCAGTGCATTAAATTCCCAATACGGCTACATCATTTGAATTTATATGCTGATGAAAAATTATAACCAAGGTACTTGCTCCATCATCCATAGTGTGCTACATCGCCCAAGAGATTATAGTTAGTTGTCAAAGCTGAAGTTGGTAAGAGTGCTCAACTTGAGTCCTGCATACATTGATGAGCTGCTTCAACCGATGAAGCATTTGCACCATCTAAGATACCTTGCACTACAAGACAATTGTGCTATAACACAGATTTATAAATTTGTCGCACTAAACCTCTATAACTGTAGATTTTCAAATTCATCACTATAAATTAACTGCATATCATAGTCACAATATTTGATTTATATATTAGTTGCTATAGATGTGTTTTTAGTGGAAAACTTTTTAATTAGCTACTGTAGACACAAGTTTATTTATTTATTTTTTTTAACAATAGTTTTTATAGCAGCCAATTCACGTATTAACGCTATATATATTAAATTTCAAAAATTATATTTAACGCCGGAAAATGGTTTTCATTGCTTTTATCATTTATTTAAATAAAAAATATTAGTGGAATAAATCTTTGTCACAATATATTATTTAAAAAGTTATTAGGGAAAACATTTACTTTTGGGTGAAAATTATTACTGTTGTGAACACTATGCAATCTAATCTATGTTCTCATCCAATTATTTAAATAACAACAACAACAATAATAATAATATCTACACACAATGGACATAATAGTATCTCTGCATCCAATTATTTTAAGAATGCACATCCAAACAAATTTTACACATATAAAACTATTTCTGTATTAATTTATTCAAACATAAAAAATAGAGAAACACTCAACTTACTTTAAAAAAAAACACTTTTTTTAAAGTCCTATTAAACTGAAAAAAAAACATTTTTTCTTAAGTCAATCCAAACAAGCCCATAATATTTAAATAGTTTCTCTTTCTTACTCTCCATGCCTATGAGTAAAAGGAGACATGGGCCGACACTTGGCCTATCCCGGAACTGGCACGTTTATAACCAACGGGCCACTTGATCCGGCAGGCTGGCCCGCGGGGTCACAAGTTGGCCCCTTTTTCCCTATTTTATTTTACTTTAAGTTGGCCTGTTTTTCCCTATTTTATTTTTAAAGCAAAAGATTAAAAATTTTATGAACAAACCCACCCAGGAATCAATCCAAGAGCTCATCTAATCTTATGCAACAAGATAGCCACTTAACCGAATCTTTCTTGAAAAATAATAAAACTTAAACTATAAACACATCTCTTACCATTTTGTTTCAATTTTCTTTACAATCTATGTATATGCACCCCTTCATCCAATTATTTTGTATTTAATATTATTTTATTTTACTTTAATTGTTATTAGCATAGGAAAAATATTCATTAGTCAATATTAAAATCCACTATTTTTATATTTATTAATCATCTCCATTATTGAAATTACTTAAATAGAATATAATTTAGGGTTTAGACTGCCATGATCTTGATCGACCCGGTTGTCGGCTGGTTTGTTAGAAAAACATCTGCCGATAGCGTAACCAGGGGGATGGGGCATCCTCGAGCTTTCACACTTCAACCAAGCATTACCAGGGAAGTGGTGGTGGACGTTCAAGATGGACCCAACCTAGAGAGGGGCAAAAGTGATTCATTTTAACTATAGTGGGCCCCGTAGGCAGCTATGCTCACCATCTACGAGTAGGATCTCTTTCTTTTGGAAAGGAGTGATGAACGTCCTATAGCCACTGTGGGCTTTCCTCTCACATGAAGTCAACACAGGCGGAGGAAACACTATTTTGGAAAGATAGTTGGCTCAATGGGAGGGCCCCAATGCACCTTTGGCTAGTTGAATATGAGACATGTCTTTTTCCCAACAATACTGTTTATGAGCTTGCTCACTTCCTAGAGAGGGCTCCTTTCTCAGAGTTTGGGGAAACATCACGTATCTGCAAGAAGTTGAGGTTATCTAATGGGGATGTGGGGGATAAGAAGAGATGGAAGCTTACCAGCAATGGGATTTTCTTTGTCAAATCCTTCTATAACCTTCTCATTGACGGCGGCTTGCGCTGCCCGGTGGAGAAATTTTTCTAGCATAAAGGCTGTCCTAAGAAAATCTCTCTATTCAATTGGCTAGCTTGGCAGAACAAAATTCTCTCACTTGACAATCTTGCACGTAGGAGGTGCAATAGGCTACCAACTAACACCTGTGTGCTGTGGCATGCGAGGACCGAATCTGTCGATCATTTATTCTTGCATTGCCCTTTTGCCACGCAAGTCTGGGATCACGTCGCCCGAATGCTAAGGTTGCCACAACCACCGCCCTCTGTGCTGGACCTTTGGGGGCCATGGAGGTTGACGGTGTTGCCTGCGAAGCGAGATGTCAGCGACCTAACTGTGAAAGCTATTGTCTGGAATATTTGGATTGCTAGAAATGACTGCATATTTAATGCCAATTTTCTGCATGTGCTCTGTATTATCTTGAATGTTGATCGGATGCTTTTATGGTGGTTAACCTCAGCCGCAGATGGAGACAGAGAGAAGAACGAGGAGGCTATCACCTCTGTTAGGAGGAGTTTGGAGTTTCTAGGGCCTCATGTGGGCCAACTGTAGAAGCCTTTGCAGCCGTCGGAGGAGAGTCTTGATACTTTCACGGGCTAGGAGGTTTTGTGCCCTGAGTTGATTGTTGTTGAGGACATGGTCCTCCATCTATGTATTTTTGTTTTGTTGCGTCTATTGTTCCCCAACCACAGTTAGTGGTTTTGCATCTTTATTTCTAATAGAAGTGGTTAATCCACCTTTTTTTTAAAAAAAAATAGAATATATTTTATATCAAATATTTATAAAAAATATTATTATATAAAACAATATAATTTCATTGGTGTGATGCACTATAAAATGATTCTCAAAGAAATTCAAATTTAATCCCATATCAAATAATATTTTTTTAATAATATATGATTTTTGTAAAATTAAAAAAAAAAGACTGGGTTGGCAAGTATTGAACTTGAGACATAAGTATTGTTATGAATTTTAACACCACTACTTTAACCAACCCATTCGTTAGTAATTCATTAAAATTGATCATTTAAAAAATGATATAATTAATACATAAATCTTATGTTATTGACATTTAGTTAGTTACACATGACTATTTTATAAAAGACAATATAATAACTGCTTAGAAAAGGAGTGATAGCTTTCCCAACCTTTCTATTTTAGTTTTTACTTATTTTTAAATCATTTTTGAATTATATTTTAAAATTTTATTTAAAATAAATAAAAATAAAAATAAAACCCCTGTAAATTGGTGGGTTCCGGCCCTCCCACCGGTTTGGGCAGTGGCTCAGGCCGGGTCCACCGAGCCAACCCGGCCCACTAGTTCGGCACTGTTGGTCGAGCCAGTTCCGGGTCGGTTTTTGGCTGACTCACACCAGCTAGATCTGGCCTAGTTAACCAGCCTGTGCCTCCTTTACCCATCAGAAGCGAAGTAGATGGTAAGTTTGACCTTGTTTTGAGAGATGTTATCAAGCCAGCTCATCGGTCTTCATCTCACACCTCATCCTCACCAAGAAAAGGGCATTTTTGTTTTTCCAAAGTAGCACACCACGAGGGTTAGAAAACAAACTCCCTCTTGTTCAAGGATGTACAATTAATATCTCATTTTGCATTAATTTTTTTAATAAAAAACTCATAAACAAAGGACTAAAAATCAAAAGCAAATATTACATGGAGTCTTCAGAGAATTTTCAGAGATGCCAATCTCGGGCCCCCAATTCCTACTCCCATCCTCTAGTCAGAAGCAACCACCCTGCTAGAAGACTTATTCAATAGTTATTAATAGCAACATCAAGACACTGTTCATTTTGAACATAAGAAGCAAAAAGCAGCACACAGTTTTCAACAACCATCTTCAAAACTACACTCTGTTAAACATATCTTGATATCACATTTTAAATTTAAGTTGGCACTCACAACCATATATATATGTAATGGTAATAACAATAATAAATTTGATCAAAAGGCTATAAGCCTATAGCATTAGTAGTATGGTCAAAACCACCACCTCCTGCACAAGAGCCACACACCAAAAGTTCATGAAATGAAGCTGAGAGGCCAAGCGAAGCCAATGAAACTCGAATTCTGATCTTTGTAACCATCTACAAGTTTGGATTTGAGCTTAAGACATTAACATGCTGCTCGGCCACCGTCTCGGCGTCCTGCATCATCTCCGCGTCCTCTGGCTTCATGGGCCTCTCTGGCCAGCTCGTTGCTCACTTCGAACACATCGCTGTACTTGATCAGATCCGGCTCCGGCTTCAGCTCCTGGACTCCGATTGGGATCTCTCCCCGCCATGGTTGGAAAACAAAAGCTCTCCACTCCATCCTCTTTAGGCCTTCACATGCTCTGGTGAGCTCTTCGGTAGGAGAGAAAGAGATTTAAGGCTCAAATTGAACTGTAACTTGATCTTGGGGGTAAGATGAGATCTCTCTACTCCAATCTTTGTTTTTTTTTTTTTTTTTTTTTTTTGCTTCTTTTAGTTCTTATTTTGTCACGCCCCGAACCTGACTCAATGGACCCCGGACGCCGACAAACAGCCTTACACCTACAAGGCCGAAACCAAGTAGACATACAAGGCCTCAAAACCTGATCCATAACAGAACAAAAAAAAAATAGACTAAGTGGTTTGGAAAAAACAATACAAATTTATTCAAATACCCACAAAAATGGGATTTATTACAAGCTAATTAATCGGTGATTGCCCAACGATCCTCGTTAAGCTATCCGCCACTCAACTCTACTCTTTATCTGAAAAAAAATATCAACCACATTTATGAGCTTGATAGCCCAATAAGCATCCACTAAAAATATAGGGATCATTTACAAAAAAAAAATCATAATTTATCACAATAAAAAATCAAAAATCAAATTTATTTCACAGATGTCAAAAACCGAGCATATAGGTCCCCCAAACAACTATTGCCAAAACAAAATAACAGAATTCATATATTTACCCTAGTGACCCGAGCCAGAATTATCAGAGGCCGTTATTCTTTACAGACAAAATGCGGTGGAAAACTATAGTTTCTATATCAGAATACATGTCGACACGATCAATGTTTAACCCCTAGTAACAGGGTTAGTGCATAGTTAATTGGGGACTAGTTTTTATGTCAAAATACTTCATGCCCACAAAATAATAAACTATCAAAATTCAGATTGGGCATAATAAGAGTAATTTGTCAGACAAAATTTTTAGCAGTCGCGTGATCCTTTTTTATCATATCAAAATAAACAAGTTATTTGAATCCAAACATGAACAGATAATTTAAAAAAATTAATAATAATTAATTAGAAATTAACCGAATTTAAATAATACGTATTTAGATAAACTATCTAAATTTTTTAGAAATTAAATAATCTAAATTTAAATAAATATTTAAACCTTTCAAATAATTCTAATCCAAAATAAAATATCATCAACTCGAAATTTCAAATAACTTAAAGTAATTATGAAAACAATTATCAATAAATAATTCAAACTATAAATCAAAATAATCAATATCTTTCTCAAAAATTCCAGAAGTTAAAAAAAACTAGCATTTTCTAGTATATACATATAATAGTATTTATATGTGGGATACTTACCTGTTTAACACCCAAAAAACAATACTCCCAAATCTTACTCGAATTCAAGGCTTTTGGTATGTCCTATATTTGGGAAGAAATTCTATTAGTTTTAAAACAATATCTGATGATGCGACAAAGCTTAAGAGGCTAATAAGAAAGAGTATTACAAAAATTAGATTTTTAGAAGGGTACAGATGCAAAAAGTTCAAGCTATTAATCTAGACTCCCAAATATTGATTCTTGCGAGGGTATAACAACAATTATCGATTTTAAAGGGCAAATGAACAATTCCATCACGACCATTGAGCACTAAACCCCTCATAACTTTACATATACAATTCCAAATCACAAATTTCAAGATTATAAGAAAATTAGACACCTAATACTATGACATCCAAAATTCACATTATTTGGAGTACTAGTCAAATTATAGCATTCATTTGATTCTCCGGTTATTTCTGCAAACTTGTAATTCAGACATATACCATTAAAATATGTATATCTCTCAATCTACAACTCCAAAAGTAATTAAATTTTATTGACAATCATATAAACTCAAAAATGAACAACTTTTCTATTTTTCACCTTATCTAATTCAATTTCTATCATCATAAAAAATGGCCATAATTCTTCAAGTTCTGAACAGAAATATCATCCGAGACAATTATACTAATAGGGCTATATCTCACAAACTACGGGTGCATGAAATCTAAAATTTTGTAGGTATTTAGGTCACATCAAAATATACAACTTTTATACATAAATAAATGTCTAATTCACATAAAATATGATAAAATAAATCAAAAACGCTTAAAGGCCTGCATAGAAATCCTACCCGAGCCACTTGCATTCAAAGGCTATATCTTACAGGATACAACTGCAAAAATTCTAAAATTTGGCAGGTACTAAGCCAACCTCGAACTCTACAAGTTTCTTATTTTACTCTCCTCCAATATCTGCCTTTAAGACCCCTAAAATCGAAGAGGGGTTTCTACCATTATCAAAAATGAAATCTGAAACCTATCAAATTAATCCCAAACTCCTCAAACAAGTAGCTAACCTAACCCATCCATCACTAACATCCATTATTAACAGATCAAGATCTAGAAAAATGAGACTAGGTCTTTCTTTTTCCTAACGGTGATCTAAATCAACCATGGATGATGAGACCCTTCTCCCATCCTCACCGCCGACACTACCCACAAACAGGGAGAGAAAGATGAGACTAGGTCTTTCTCTTATCCTAACGGCGATCTAAATCTGAAGAGGTGAAGAGGTGTATAGGGTTTTGAAATTGAAAACACAAACAACGGCTAGGATTAATGTGGGGCCCGGTCTTCTTGTCCCCATTCATTTGTCAAAATAATTCAAGCTGGTTCCCTGCCCTTCTTTCCATGCAAAACCCTTGAATTAAGCCTTGTTTTAATCCTTGTTTTGTGGAATCTTTGTTGCCATTTTGTTGGTTGCTTGTTGAGCCAAAGACATTAGCAGCCTCCCCATCTTCTACCCATTTTCTGGAAGAGAGAGAGAGAGAGAGAGAGAGAGAGATGTAATTCTGGTACCAGAAAACTTCCGACCTCCGAACCTCCGGTGAGCATTGGAGACAACTAAGAAAGTCATGAATATTAGAGCTCTTTAGTAAGAAGAGAGTGTAGTTCTTTAAGAGAGTGAAAGTAGATGGAGTTCATGTCTTGATCCAAGTATAAGGCATTCTTGCTCTCAAGATGAAAATCCATGGGTGAATCTAAGTGAGGTGCTTTTCTGCACGAGTTTTAATATCACAAGAAGTTAAACTTTTGGTAAGGGGTTTTCTAGAGAGGGGGAGTGTAATAGAGGTGAGCTCCATGATCTTATGAGGGAGACCCTTGAGATGGTGGGTGAGTTATCTATTGGAGATTTCTTCCCTTCTTTGGATTACTAATCAAGAGCATCATTGGATTTCTTGAAAGCTTGTGAGCTTGATAACCCGGAGTTGGTCACCACTTCTCTCTTTAAACCTATCTTCAAGAGAAACCATGCTTCTCTCCTAAATGGCTGCCACCTTGATAGTGTAGTTCCTCCTACTCATCTCACCAAGTAAGTCTTCCTTCTACTTGATTGTATTGCCCTTTAGCATGTTGTTTCTCTTGTTTTATTGCCCTTTCATTTCTTGCATATATGTTGGAAAGTGACCATGCAGTCCTTGGGTGTTCTTAGGTAGTTTTCTTGTTGATGACCAATGACTCTAGTTTATGGTGTTCCTTTTATGTTTTGATTGGTTCATGATTTCCTGAGTTAATGGTTGCCAATCCCTGGGTTATAGGACCATTTGAGAAGTGACTTTGGGTCTTCATGTTGTGTCTTGGAAAAAAGTAATTTCGAGGTAAGTAATCCACGATAACTCCGTATTTTCATTATTTGAGAAATTATTTATTTAGTAAAATAATTATCTAAGTATTATGTTATTTTTATTTTGAATACCTGTTATTTTTGTTAATATTGAAATTATTTATCTTGAATATGTATTTTGAGGTATTTTCTTTAGTTAATTGTTTTTATTTAGTTTTTGATGGAATTGGTATTTTGGATAAATTTTTATATTTTTCTTGCTTAAATCTTTATATTTCATTTCTAGTTATCTATTTATCTTCCCTAAAGTGGGATCTTAGATTTTAGCATTATCTCTGGGTATTTATGAACTTGATAAACTCTGAACTAGTATCCTTGTAAATATTTTTGTATTTGAATGTTTTGTTTCCAAATAAGCAATATGCTACCCTGTCAGTGGGGGGTTAAACCCTGACCTTGTCGACAAGAAATTCTGGAAAAATGAGACTGTAGTTTCGCACCTTGTCCGTTCAGTGAAATAATTAATGGCCATCTGATATTCAGTCCCGAGTCACCGAGGGTAAATAAATGACCTCTGTTATTTTGGCTCGGGTCACCGAGGGTAAATAAATGACCTCTGTTATTCTGACTCGGGTCACCGAGGGTAAACAAATGACCTCTGACATTCATAGTGAATTTGGAGACATACATTGAAATTTGTTACACTTTGCTTTGACTTTGGATTTTGCTTTTCTTTAATTGCACTATTTATGTGTTATTGATTTTCGGGTATAGCACAGACGCATTTTTTTCTTGCCTTGAAGTTGCTGCATTTTTGAGATCGCATTTTTGGGTTTCCAATTTTGATGAATGACATATTTGGAAATATTCTTTTGTTAGAATATTATACTCTGTATTTTGTTTAAATTATAATTTCAAAGAGTTGTATTATTCTGAAACTGCAGTATTACTTGAAAACTATACTATTTATTTTGTATTTGTTAAGCTCTATTTAGTCTAAGTTGAAAGCTTAATTGCTCTCGGTAATTGAAATTGAGATTTATAAACCCTGTTGTGTTTTTTTGAATTTATAGATTACTTACTGGGCTAGCGAGCTCATGGATTTGCTTTAAATCCTTTTCAGATCAAGAGTGGTAGACCAGTGTGGACTTTGAAAGGCTGTCTGTGGATGTTATAGTGTCCTGTTGTAAAATTTGAGTTCTTGTCATTGTCTATCCCTGTATCCCTGTATTTGTATTTTTGACTTCTTGTATCCCCTCATTGTATACTCTGTAGAGTCTGTAATCCCGTAACTCAATTGGGTTATTTTAGTTTTGTCTACTTTGTATCAGGTTCTGAGGCCTTGCAGGTTTATGAGGTTTACGCCCTGTGGGTCTGTGGCCATTTGTCCGCGCGCCGGGTCCGCGAGCCAGGTTCGGGGCGTGACAATTGAAAAATAATATCAATGGCTAGGATTTAATTAAGGGGTGTGGCATTTTTTTGTGAGAGACCGGCCAACCTCAGTGAGACCCAGCACAAGTCAGATATTGTTTTGCTTAGTCGCACATTAATTCACACTCCCCCGTAGTCGAACCCATGACCTAAGCCTTTTATCTCACCTATAGTGAGCACCTCTCACCAATTGATCCCACTTGGTGAGAGGTGCTCACTATAAGTGAAACAAAAGGCTTAATTAGGTCGCGGATTTGACTCCGGAGGAGTGCGAATTAATGTGTGATTAAGAAAAACAATACTTGGCTTGTGATGAGTTCTATTCTGAGTCTCATTGAGGTGGGCTAGTCTCTCACATATTTCATTTGGATTTGTGGAATTTGTGATTGTTGTCTTGGAATTTGTCATTAGGGTTTGGTTGAGTTTAGCTCCAGTTGGATGCAGTTGATTTTTGTTATTGGTTTTATGTGATTTTGATTGGAAAGGATTTGCTCTTGACATTGTATTTGTTTTATGAAATCGTTGGTTAATGGGAATAGGAAGCTGTTGTAGAATTTATGATTGTTTTGTTGAAATTTCTCACTAGGGTATTGATTGAGTTTAACATCCATTGTTAAAAAGATTAGAGAAACTTTTGTGCCTTTGGGTTTGATGCAATTGTTCTGTATGCTTTCCATGGCAATGTGATGTCACATTTTTCTCTCATGTTTTTTAAAAACAAAACAGAACAGGTTCTGAATCTCTTAACATGGCAAAATGAGATCTATTGATCATTAACTTATCTTCTGGTTAATATTTTGCCTCGTAAAAACTCTTTCCTCATTCTACAATTATTTTTTTGTGTTTAGTGATTTTAACTTTTGCGGTGCATGAAAACCTTCATACGAATCTCTACTCAACTATTTAACATTTCACATTATACTCTAGATGATAAACCTGAATGAACAGTCCCCCTGACTTATTTACCTTACAATGTTTAGTTCTGTTTAATATAGGGCTGATGAGTGAAATGTAAACAAATGGGTATGGGACGGAGCATTGAAAGTGGTTAGCTAAGGGGCAGAGTGTACCATTAAACTTGAGAATAAAACCACAGGTGCATCAATCTTCTAATTAGCTGGGGAAATATGCGCATTTAATTGATTGTTCTACTTTTATGAATCAGGGGAGTTGTATGCTAGATCATTTTTGAGGGATGGAGAACCTCATCCAGTGGAGCCTGTAATTGATAGTAGCAGGTTAATTCCAATTTGATTTCCTAACCTGACATAGTACTGATTTGACTTGTAATGCTTGTTATTTATGTATTTTAAATTGACAAAGTTCAAACTATCTTTCTTGCCACACATTTTCCCCAAAAGCGGTTTCTGAGTTGTCATTTTCTGCGTTTCCAGATATTTTGTACTTCGAGTGGAAGAGGATATTGGTGAGATTACATGTTCTCATTGTTGGAAGCCCATGTGTTTTGGGCCCATCTTAGCTTTCAAAACATTCTCATATTGTTTAGTACCACATTGTCTATTTACAAGAACTTCACCCACTTTATATATAACACTATTCATTAGCCTTCAACATTGTTTATGTGGTTATGCTCTCTGACGCGCAGGCGCAGGGGGGTGCAAATCTCAGGCCTGGGTTCGGAATTTGGGTTGAAAATTCTGAACTCGTGCAGGCGCATCATGCAGACACGAATGCACCGGTTCCCTCTGTGGTATTTAATTAATCTTTAAATTTGTTATCGAAAAACAAACTCAAAGAATAATTAAAAGGTAATGTTTTCTTTTAAAATTTTAATATCAAATTAATTTGTTATCTTAAAAATCTTGTTATAGAAAGAAATTTTTCTAATTAAAAAACTAATTTTTAACCTAATTTAATCCGTGATTATTTTATTAATTTTTAAATTTGAACTATTTTTGACATAACTAATGTTTTTTTTTAAATATATATAGGTTTGCTTAATACAAAAAGTAAACAAAGAAATGGATCCACAAAGACTTACTGGTATCTTGGCAGAAATCAAGCGTTATCAAGATGGCAAATCTATCTTGAAGCAATATGTGGAAAATGATCAAGCAGTTGATAATGGGAAGGTCTGCTCAGTGCAACTCGAGATTGTTCTACCTTTGTCTGATAATCATCAATTGATTAGTCGGCCAGTTATTAGGTTACAAGAGAGAAACATCATCTTGACACGAATTAATCTGCGGTATGTGCTTTTCTTGACCATAACTTCCTTAATTTTGCTTTGATTATATTTTTATTTTGTTCCCTTTGATGGAACTGTAAATGTTTGAAAAATTATTTACTTGAATTTTTTTTAGCGCGTGTATATATTTACTTTGCCGTTGTATGCTTGTCAACAAATCTTCTGTTAGACAAGTGTAGTATTAGTCTCTAACTGCTTCTACCTAGTTTATTGTTCCTTGCACTTCTTTGTATTCTTCTACACAAGAGGCTATGGTTTTGTTGCTTTCAATTGTGCTGACGTGCTTTAGCACTTCCATTTTCACATTGTTTCTTATGTTGTTGCACTGGTTTTCTAGTTTATATGAGTGGTTTTGGCTTACGTGAATTTTTTCCTCTCAAATAAACATATTGTGGGCATGTATGCATCCATGTGATGTACATAATAGAGTGTAAATGTCTGTCTTGATAGATACATGATACTACTGTTCTTGTATGACTAAGGCCTGCTTGGGAGGATCTGCGAACATGCTTAACCGCCACAGGTCACAAACGTTTTGAGGCCTATGTTTGTACAATGGCTCGAAGAGACTATGCTTTTGAAATGTGGAGACTACTTGATCCAAAGTCAAACTTGATCAACCCTAGGGAACTTCTGGATCGAATAGTATGTGTTAAGTCCGGTATGTGTTCCATAAGTTTTTCCCTTTCTATACAAGAAAAATCCACATGATTGTTTTTAAATGTTTGCCATTTTCCTTTAAATTTTAGGAAGACCACAGCTCTCCGATTTTATCATGTGATAGATTAAAAGTAGTGTCTGATAAATGTGATTGCCATGCTTAATTTCAAAATATGTTTTTGCTAGGCTCAAGAAAGTCATCGCTCAATGTATTTCAAGATGAAATCTACTGCCATCCTACAATGGCATTGGTAATTGATGATTGCCTGAAAGTTTGGGATGAGAAAGGTCAACCTCATGTTCAAGTTGTTCCTGCCTTTGCTCCATAATATGCCCCTCAAGCAGAGGTATGATGAATCCTACCAAGTTTGATTATACTTTTAATGCAATAAATCTATTTCTGCGGTAAGCATTATTATTTATAATTTTTTTGGTTTGAAAGATTCAGTTGGAGGGGAGCTGTTGGCTGTTGCTAACTCAGTTCAATTTCCAGCTGAAAAATGGACCCAAAAACTACCAGCCCTGCTCCGACTCCATTTCTTATGAGGATTTTACTCCATTGGTTTTAATGTTTTTACTTAGGTGAATATGATTACTTTACCCCTTTATTTATATAAACCTTTTTTATAATGCCTATCATTAGATATTAAATATATATAAATACAAGAATACATTATGTTTCTAATGATGTGTATGATAAAGAACATTCTAGATAATGAAATGGGCAAAAAAAAAAAAAAAAGATAATTTTATCTCTGAGTTTTCCCACTACAGATTTACTTATTTATTTTTTGTTGAAAAAATAAATAAATCTGCAGTGAGAAAACTCAGATAAAATTTTAAGATGTTGAATCCTGAAATTTTAAAAACTTCCAAACCAAACATGAGATTTAAAGTCCCATTTCAAAGATTAATAATCCCAGATTTGTCTATGATTTTCATCCCATTTCACTTCGTAATGTTTGTTTCAAAATTGTCTCTAAGATTCTTGCAAATCGGCTGAAAGTTGTATTTCCTAAACTCATTAGCCGTGAGCAAGTTGGCTTTGTTACTGGTCACTGTTCTTTTGATAATATAATTGCCTTACAAGAGATTGTTCATTCCCTAGAGCATGACATCAATCGCCCTTCTAGGATGTTAACAAAAATAAACATAGAAAAAGCTTATGATACGTTAAGCTGGAATGCAATTCTTGCCACTCTAGCTAAGATGAATTTTCCTAACACTTGGATTTCCTGGATCAAAACTTGTCTTATGTCCAGCTCCTTCTCTTTTCTTATCAATGGTTCTCTCTCCCCTTGGATTTCTTCTTCCAGTGGAATCTGCCAAGGTGATCTCATTTCTTCTTACCTCTTCATCTTGGTTTCTCAAAATCTTACCTCAATGCTTAATCTAGCTCTAAGATCTGGTATGATTCCGGGTTTAGATTCTAATCTGTCATATAATTTCAATTACCTTATGTATGCTGACGATTTGATCCTCATCTCCCGTGCCTCTAGGAAAGCAGCTAGGAACATTAATTTGTGCATGAATATTTACGCTTAGATTACTGGGAAAGATGCTAGTGTTTCCAAGTCTGCTATCTACTTCCCCTTTTGGTTCAATTCTAGAGTATCTAAAAGTGTCTGCTCAATTCTTAGGTTCAAAATTTACTCCTTTCCCTTTACATACCTCGGTGTTTTTACTTTTCCCAAGCGTTTAGGTGTTTCCTATTTTAGACCTATGGTTGATAGGATTTCTCGTACTTGTTCTAGATGGAAACATTCTAAATTATCTTTAGCTGCTAAGTCAATTTTGATCAACTCTTCTGTTCTAGTTGTTCCTACTTACTACTTCTCAGTCTATTCCATTCCTGACTCCATTCTCAGGTAGATTACTAAGATTGTTAGAAATTTCTTCTAGCACAAGGGTGGCAATAGAAAGAGCATTCATGATGTTTCTTGGAGTCAAATTACCGAGCCTAACACAGAGAGGGCTTTGCTCTAAAGAATCTCTCGATTGTTAAACATTATCTGAAGGCAAAGCATGTTTTCAATTTTTTAAATTCAGAGGATTCTGTTTGGGTAGACATTTTGCAACAAAAGTATGGCCGCTTTAATTTCTGGAAAGATCCGATTCCTTCAAAATGTTCTTGGTTCTTTCGAGGGTTGTGCTTGACCGCTTCCATCCTAAAACCGCATTGTTGGATTAAAACAGTCAATCCGTCTTGCATTTCTTTCCTCTATGACCCCGCGGTGTGGTGAAATCCCTCTTGTTTATAAATCAACTTATATTAATATGAATCTTGACTTGGATCTTCTCAATTGTTCTGATTTTTGTTCAAATAACGGATGGGATCTTCATTGTTTAACTGATTTGTTTGGTCCTTCAGTGGATGTGATCTTTCCCAGAATGGGTTAAGTGAATTCCACTTCCTCAAATGAGTGGGTCTGGGCTCCCAAGACCTTTAAGCTTAAGGTTGCCTCTTCTGTTTATCATTTTTTGAATAACAGGTTTGCAGCTCCCGATCCTTGAGTGGGTTGGAAGAAGCTTTGGTCCCTCAAAGTCATCCCCTGAGTTAAGTACTTCCTTTGGCTAACTTTGAATGTGAGGTAATCCACCACTGATTTCCTTCATTCTATAAATTTGGGTCCGAGAAGCATGTGTATTTTTTGTAACCTCTACCATGAATCTCCAGAACATTTGTTTTATAACTGTTGTAAATCTCAGGATGTTTGGAATTTGATTTTGGCTTTAACTAGTAAGAATATTCAGTTTTCAAAGGGATTTGTAACATGTAGCTGGCTCTCTCAACCGCTTTACCCTATGAGGATCAAACTTCTTATAACTTTGGTGGCCTCGTACCTTTGGAAAGCCCGGTGTGATGCAATCTTCTGCAATATCAGCCCCAATTTTTTCCATTATTGCTTGAAAGGCCATTAATTTTGCTAAAGACAGCAACTTTGCTCACAGGGATCCCATGTGCAGGAGAATAATTCTTAGTAATTTTACTCTTCTATGCTTCTGCGTGGAATGACCACAACCAGGTTTGTAGTGGGGGTTTCTGTGGGCCCCACTTTGTTTTTTTTATTATTTTCTTTTCTTGTTTAAAAATTTAATTAATTTAAAATTCAAACCAACCCTATCTTTTCAGAGATCGTGTGCCCACACGTTCCCTCTAGTGGTTACGAGGAATATAAAATTTTCAAGAACAGAGAATTTCTAGCCCTTCTCTCTCACTCGTTGATCTACCTTGGGTGTGTGTGGTAAGGACGAGGAATCTTCTGTGTCGAGTGCTCATCTAGGAGAAATTGTGGTAGGTTCTCCTTTTCTCTTCTTTGATTGTTTATTTTGTCCTCGTTTTGATTTTCTTAATGGTTAGGATTTTCCTTTATGTTCTAATTTGTTTTAGGGTTTTCAAAGTGGTCAGCAGTATCTGGTTTTATTCTTGAATAATTTAACAGGTATTTTCTTCCTTTTCTTAAAATTTATATGCTTTGATATATTCCTAGGGTAAAATTATGTTAGGGTTCTAGAGTTTGGATAAGTAGAGAAAACAAGCATGATTTGTATCATTTAATTTTTGTAATTAGTGAAAATTTTCATGATTTTTGTTTTAATCCGCCACTTTGAATTCTGATTTTCAGGCATTGAATTCTGATTTATCTGTGTGGTTGAAGTATATATATTTGAGTTCTAAGTTATCTGTGTGGATGTAATATATATATATATATATATATATATATATATATATATATATATATATATATATATCCGCCACTCACTCTGTTTCAGTGGCTTATATATACTTTGATTCCACTTTGCTGATTCCAGTATATATATGTTTGCATGTAATTAGATCACCATAGTAGAAATGTATGTTTTAGGGATGTGTCCGTTAAGGTTAATTAGAGACATGTTATATTAACATTTTTTTAATTTTGTTACTTATGTTCCGCAGAAATTTGATGTCCTTGAAATTTATTTTCAAATATAGGGCGTGTTCAGCAAGTTTGATTTGGTATAAGATTTTGGATTTTGGAAATTTAGCGAATATCAGGTAAGTAAACCACATATAAACTTGCATATATGTATATATAAAAAATGTTGATTACTGATAATAATTTACATAATTATTAAATTATCTTGGACCTTACTGTTTAAAACCTTACGATATAATATCTAAATGTTTTTGGGTTTTAAAGAATATGCATTTCATTCATTCTAAAACAGATGGGTTTTATTTATTTAATTGTTTATCTAATCAATTGAGTATGCTACTTTAATTTCGGATTGCATGTGTAGTTGGCAACAACTGTATTTAAGCTTGTTATATTCTTATTTGGTTTCTTTATGAAATTCTAGAAGTATGTATACATTAAATAATGAATGCTTGGCAGAGATCATGGTTTATAGTTTTTAATTGATTCTTATTATTTTTCGGTATTATATGCTCGATTAAATTCTATTTATTATGGTCATATAGTAACATTATTTTATTTTACAATAATTGGGATTACTTTTATAGAAAAGGGGATCACCAAATTTTACCAGTTTTGCATTGACAATGATTTGAACATGACATATTTTGATATAGTAACCTGTAGTCCCCAAGTTAACTTTGCAATAACCCTGTCACTGGGGGTTAAACACTGACCGTGTCGACATGCATTCTGACTCTGACAGAAACACTACTACATAACTGCGCTTATGCAGCGGTTCTAAAACTGCTACAATATACTATCTATTGCAGCGGTTTTGTAGCGATTTTATATTGTTACAGACAATTTTCCAACTAAGTGTTACATTTGACTAAAACCGTTGCAAAAACCGCTGCATATTAGAATAGATATGCAGCGGTTATACAACCGCTGCAAATGTTAACAAAAGCAGCGGTTCAAAACCGCTGCATATGTATTTCATTGCAGCGGTTCGTAATAACCGCTGCGTATAGGTTATGATAGGCAACGGTTTTTTTATAACCGCTGTATATGTGTTATAATAGGCAGCGGTTTTTTTAAAACCGCTGTGTATGTGACAAAAATGCTTAAGTTTCATAATTGCAAATAATTATATATTATGTAAAAATATATAATGTAATTTACATAATTAATATAGTGTAAAAATATGTATGGCATGATATGTATATATTAATTTTATATTTAATAGAAAACATGCATAATATATATAATTGTAATTTATATAATTATTATTATTATCATCATTTATACAATTTTATTAATAACAGATTTTTACATGATCAATTTTTTTTAAATGAGTTTTTATATTAAAAAACACTTTATATATATATATATAAATCAAAAAATTAATAAGTAAAGAAAAAGAACATACATCTCTTTTTAATCAACATTCAATTAATTAATAAATATCACTGAATATATATAGATTATAAGAAAATAAGATAATATTTTGTTTATGACAAATATACATAATAAAAAAATTAATATATAATACAAATTAATATAAAATGTTATTAAATAGATAAAAATGAAGACAACAACAAATATTCATACTTTGTTTAAATATTATTATATATTATATAAAATCCTTTTCAGATATACATTATTGATAAATTTTTAAATTTCTCAAATAATTTGTTTTTACTAATTATTATTCTAGTAATATAAATAGTAATTATCATAAGTTTTATTTTAGTAAATATATATTATTTTTTTAAAAAAAATCTATGCATATATATAGCGTCTTATTTGTTTATTTTAAATATTACAAGTATTCGAATTAAAAACATAAAATCATGGTTATAAAATAAACATAACTTTATCATTAAGTAACTACCAATTTAATAATAAATATATTTTATTATTTATCTATTTAATTTTCAGTTTAAGTTTTCACCGAAAGAATAAAGAAAAATAATAAAAAATAAAAAATAAAAAATATAAGCTCCATCCATTCACTTCCCCAAATCAGAACCCTTCCTTCATCTCCTTTGCCTCTCCCATCGATGAGCATATGGGCCTTTTAAGCTAGATCGAGGAACAATATATATCTATGTTCCTTCGAAGCAACAGCGTTTCGTTAGCGTTCGAGTCTTGAGGTCTGTTCTCTTTTACTTTCAATTATCGTTCAATTTTCATCTAAAACCCTAGATTTTTCCCTCTCGATCAATCCCATTCATCATTTGTTTGATACTAGATTGGTTTGTGCTTCGTTTTAGCTGCATTCTATTGCTTGGTGCTTTAATTTTATCTTTACTTTGCGTTTTTTTTTCAGGAATTCGTGTGATTTTGTTCTGCATTATTGATTTTTTGTCACATTCGGGGTTGGATTCTGAAAATTAGATGATTTGCTCCGGATGTGTAATTCAATCTCTGCTGTGTGCTTTAATTATCTTGATCTTTATAGTTTAAATGAAATTTCTATCCTATATATTATTTTCATCCAGTTGTTCAGTAACCTTCTCAGGCAGGCTAGTGGGGTGGATAATATGCTTTCTAATTTCTTATTGTATGTTAATTTGGGATGTGTAATTCAATCTCTAAAGACTTGAGGCATGACATTGCGTTATCCTCTATCGTCCACCAATGGAGCTTTGGAACCATGGCCACCAATGGAGCTCCGAGCTCGCCATCGTTCGAAGCTCTCTCTTCTCGGACGGCTCGATCTCTCATCGACTCAGTCGATGCCTTCCTCTTCGACTGCGACGGTGCGTGTGTCCCATTCGATTTCCCTGTTTCTCGTTTTTGTTTGTTTGTTTGTTTCTTTTGTTTTTCTATGTTTTTCTTCTTTTTTATATTAGGTTTAATGTTTTCAGGAGTTATTTGGACTGGTTACAAGCTCATCGATGGTGTTCCTGAAGTTTTGAAGACTCTCCGGTCTTTGGTATTGGATTACAATCTCTAATTTTGTTTTTTTATTTTTTTGTGTTTGTTGTTTGATTTCTTGTTGGTTATTGTTGTTAAATAATTAGGTTATCTAAAGTTTGTAGTTTGTCTAATTCTTAATAACTTGATGTTTGGTTCATATGAGGCTTGTATTTTAGAGGATTTCTATTTTAGATGTTTTATCAACTAGTTTTCTTTAATTTCTAAGCCTCTTTTTTTGGTTTGAACTCATAAAAATTGATGTTTATAGCGCTTTCTGTGTGATGTATGTTTCAATGATTGGATTCCAGCTGTAACAATAGACAAAATGATGCATTGATTCATGGTTTTACTTGCTAATGTTCTGAAAGTGATTTTTTTGAGCAATGACAAGACGTTTTTTTTAGCTAATTTATGTTGGTTTGGAGAATAAGTGAGACATTGGATGTTAAACTCTGATGATTTAATTTGTTTGGAGAATAAGTTCTTGAGGCAATGTTGATTGGAAAAGGCTGTAATAATGTTGTCCGAAGGAATTTCATCTGCATCTAAATTAAATATAGACAAAGAGGCAAGCCGACCCAATTTCTGGAGTGATGAAGATAGGGCATCAGCATGATCATTATAGACTTCATAAATGCTCAATTTGCATAGATTTGTGAGCTTTGGAAGTGTTTCCCATATCCATGATCCAGCTTTTAGCCCATTTAAAGTCTGCAAATTCTTTGGTACATTATTTCCCTTATTTGGAGTGATTGATGCAATTTGTAGATCAACATGCCTGAGATTGCCAATTGTCCAGAATGAATCTGATATCTTATCAGAAAATTTATAATTAAGTCCATATACAATAAAAGTCTGGAGATTACGGAGATGACCAACCCATGATGGAATTTCCTTCAGCTTATCACCTTGCAACTGAAGATATCTTAAATGAATTAATGATTTGATTTCACTTGGGAATTCTGAACTCCGCCAACAATTCACATAAAGCACTCTTAATAATTTAAACCTGCCAAGCTGTCCATTCAGAGCTCTGGAATCCCAAATATTAAAGAATAATCCCAAATGTGACTTTAACAAATCACTATCTTAATCAATAACAATCTAAAAGTGTACCAGATTATCTGGCTCATAATAGTTCCCCTACTGATTAAGCATATCCTGTTTCATTAACCTTTTGAATATCTGAATTGTTCATTATCCCTGAACTCGAGTATAACCTGTGCTTTGCCTCTTGCTAAAGTAATCCAAATCGAAATGCTCATTGAACTATCGAACTAGTTATTCCTCTAATTTTTGCCACAAGTGCTAAAATTTTTCTGAATTCTTTTGTGTAAGTTGGAAGGCAAACAATTTTCACCTTTGCATCCTTTTCTAGAATTGCATTTTTGATATTGCTTCTGAAGAATTTGCATGTTGGCATTTGAAGTACATGCTGACTGTACTCGTTTTAGGCAGTTGAAGACTCATATTGTAGAAATGAGAAGTGAAATGTTGAGGATGTGGAAGTTCTATCTTGGATCTTAGCGCATATCCTCAAATAGAATTACTTACAGTTGAACATGCTATAAGTTTATGTTAATTTTTATTAGAAGGGTTGGAATATAATATGTAGACATGTTCCATCTTTCCTGATGGATTATAATTTGACATGTTGAATTGGTTGCTAATCACTCTATCTGATGTATAAGCACATTGTCTCATTTTTTGGCATAAATTTCTTATATTAATTGAGCTTTAAGTTGAATTATTCCTTTTAGGGTCAGTTTCGTGGAAGACCTGAGATTGCTCCTGATCAGAGGGAGAAGTTTCGTCAGAAGCTCCAACAAGTACAACAGCAAGGTCATAGTAACCTTCTTGGTGCACCAATTCTTCCTGGTGCAAGTCACAAGCAATTTACTGCAGAACAACAAAATTCACTCTTACAGCAGGTTCTTTTCTAATTCTAAAACTTTTAAGTCAATTTCTTAACGGATTTATATCTTTTTTGTTTATAGATCCTGGAGATGGTTATAACACCATTCCATGTGTCTCTTATGGAGTGATACAATATACTATGTTAAAATGCTTTTTATCTTGAGAAGCGACCTTCATTATTGGTACCATTACTTGAAATGAATCTGTATTAATTCGATGGGCATGACCCAGTTGTAGATGTTATTTTGGCTCATAGTTCAAATGGGTCCTTGCATAAGGCAAAACAGATTTCCAGACATTTTAAGCTTGGCAATGTTGAACATGTTGGTGTTCCCATTCATAAGATCTAAATGAGAATGTCATGGTTGTTGTGTCCTGGGATCAAAAGTAGATTTGAATTTCTTATTTTTCTGCAAAAATGCCACACATTGTGAGCAAATCCCTTTCAAAATTTTGAAATTTAATGATAGTAGAGATGAAATAGAAAGAACCATTCTATATATTCATGAGAAAGAGAAGGGAATCTCTAGAAATAAGAAGGGTACTGAAGCATGGTGATGTATTGGCCTTTTACATTAGGTAGTAAGCCATCAACTGTAACATGTGCAGATGTCTTGCATTTCTTTTCACACGTCTTATATGTATTAACTTTGCATGCACAAATCATTGTTGACTGGGAATCATTGTTGTCTGATCTCCATCACTCCCACCAACTGAACACAAACACCATCAATAACTCAATAACACAATCTCTCTCTCTCTCTCTGTTTTGCATGCATGATGATGCAAAGTGATGTCATTCATTTACCGTTATCTAAAATATAATTTTTTTTTAAAAAATAAAAAAAATGAACTCTGATAATCTGGCTTGGGTTACCGAGGGTAAATAAATGAACTCTGGCAAATCTAACTCGGGTCACCGAGTTTAAATATATGAATTCTGTGGTTTTGTTTCTGGCATTAGTTAATTGGGGACATATATACTTGCTTATTTGGAAAATTATGTTTGTTTGAAACACTCTGAATTCTGAGTTTATTTCTGATATTTTTTAAGCATGTTTTTTTTTGGAAATTTTGAGTTTGTGATCCCTATATTTTGGTTGTTTTAGTGGTTGCTTACTGGGCTGTAAAGCTCATAAATAGTGGTTCTATCTTTTTCAGATCAGGAGTAAGTGTGGTGGATAGCTTAGCGGGGGATCAGTTGAGCGAGTACCAGCTTGTTAGCATGTAAATAGTTCTTTCTGTTGTGAACCTAGAACTTGTTACTTGTTTAAAATTTCGAATCTTGCAATCTTAGTTTCCTTGGACTATATTTGTATTCCAGATTATTGTATTCCCTTAATCCTTTTGTCATCGTGAAATTAGCACTTTTGTTAGGTGTTATTGTTCAGTTGAGACAGGTACTGAGGCCTTGCGCGCCTACTGGGTCACGGCCTGGTAGGTTCCTCATCCTCCTCCACACACCACCCCTGGGAGCTTTCAAGGCTTCAAACACCTCCTCCGAATTTTCCATCGAACAACATTCATCATCATCTTCCCAACTTAATGTTAATGTGTGAATAAGTTGTTTGTTGCCCAAATTAGCTTTTCTAGCATCATCAGCATTCTTCACCTTCTGGAGGTTATACAAAGCAAATTCACTAAATGGATTCAAGGACTTTAATTGTCCTATATTGTTCTCTACATCATCTTCTACAGTATACCAATTGATCCGTAGATCAATTGGTGAGAGGCGCTCACTTTAAATGAGACAAAAGGCTTAGGTCGCGGGTTCGACTCCGAGGGAGTGCGAATTATTGTGCGACTAAGCAAAACAATACCTAGCTTGTGATGAGTTTTGTTCCGAGTCTCACTGAGGTAGGTCGGTCTCTCACAGTTTCTTTGTTTCTTCCTCTAATTAACTATAATATCTCTGTTGCAGGATGCTTCCCTATTATTGCTGAAGCCCAAATTGAGGCGGACCTCCAAACCCTTGTAGTTGCTTTGCAAATTGTCAATAACATGTCCCTGCGAATTCATAATATCTTTGTTAGCAACCCGAACATTCCGTCTCTGCTCCATTCCAGCATTTCTGTCTACTCTTGGCATCTTCGTCCTTGCATCAATAGCCTTAACCATCTTCTCCTTGATACTAATACTCCTCGCATTCACACTATTCCTCATCATTGGTTGTTTGTCTCCCTCAAGCTTGCTGTTTTTGGGCGTAATCTTCACGAGTTGAATCTTTTCCACTCTGGGCGGGATCTTTCTCAGTGGCTCATGTGTTATTTTTCTGAGTCTAGATTTGTTTTCTAATTTTTGGTTGTTTGTTTTTAAGGTGTTTTAGCTGTTGTCTACATTTTTCTTTCCTTACAAAACTCTTGTTGTTTCTTTTGTTTGTGTTTAATAAATTTAGCCTCTTACTTGCAACTTCACATGCAACGAAATAGGAAAATAGTTTTTCTTGAAATTACTTGCAACTTCACATGCTACGAAATAAGAAAATAGTTTTTCTTGGTCATTGTCCAGTGACTGCAATGCATCCACTATAATTTGTCCATGTGAGTCCACATTGACTGGGTCCAGGAGATCTAATTTTTTTTTTTAATCTCAATTTGAATGATGCGGTAGCCTTTTTGTTTAAGTTAATGCGGAGGACCTAGACCCACCCACAACTACTCCCAAGGCAGTCACTGATCAATGCCTTCAGGAAATATCACAAACAACAATTGAAAGAAAAAGGAAGCACCACCGTGTCTAGCTACACAATTAACACACAATCTCAGTTGAGCCGCAAATCACCCTTCACCAGAAACAATGGCCGGACTTTTCTCAAATGCTTTGGAGATGATCAAGGAGTTATCCACGCCTCATGCCGTTCAATATTTGGAACCCATATGGAGTGGAGTTGATGAGCAGCTTCAAAAGCTCCAATTCTCCTTACTTCTTATCCAACCGCTTGTTGAAGATGCAGAGGCGAGGCAGTTGAAGGAACAGGCTGTCAGATGCTGGCTTGTGTGGCTCAAAGATGCAGTCTATGACGCTGAAGACATTCTTGACGAGGCCAAGACGCATGAACTACTCATCCAGCGCAAGGCACAGCTTTCTGGTCGCCCAAGAAGCAAGGTGCGTGAATTCTTTTCTCTTGATCATAACCCACTCTTGTTTAAACTTCAGTTGGGGAAGAAGCTCAGAAACGTCAATGAGAAAATAAAGGACCTCATTGAGAAAATGGACAAGTTCAAACTCAGGCCGGTTGTTGAAAACAACAGCAAGCCTTTGGGGAACAGGCCTCAAACCTACTCATATTTGCATGAATCAAGAGTTATTCTTGGTAGAGATGAAGATAAAGAGAAGTTAGCGCAGATGCTGATCAGTGATTGTTTTGGTGAGAAAGTGGCTGTGGTTTCTATAGTCGGCATGGGTGGTCTGGGTAAGACGACACTTGCTCAATTGGTCTATGCAGATGAAAGGGTCAAGAATCATTTTGAACAACGCATATGGGTGTGTGTTTCTGATGATTTTGATGTGCCAAAGCTTGCTGGAGAGATCATACATACAGCATCTGGGGAAAAGTGTGATTATACAAACATGGAGGTGCTGCAACAGAGGCTGCGAAAAGAATTGTGGCAGAAGAGATATTTGCTGGTGTTAGATGATGTATGGAATGAAGATTTCCAAAAATGGGATGCTCTTAGAAACATGTTGCTTGATGGAGGAGAAGGAAGCAGAATTCTTGTCACCACACGCAATGAAAAATGCTCTCGAGTGATGGGTGCTCAGAACCCTCACATTCTCAGTGGTTTATCAGAAGAAAGCTCTTGGGTTTTATTTGAACAGAAAGCATTTGTTGATGATGCAGAAAAAGCACCAGAATTGGTAGAGATTGGTAAAAAGATTGTTATGAAATGCCAAGGACTACCACTTGCTATACAAGTAATGGGGAGTATCATGCGCTGTAAGAGAGACGAAAGTGAATGGCAGGCTGTGTTGGAAAATGAAACATGGAAGTCACGCCATACTGAAAATAAAATCATGCCGGAACTGTGGCTAAGCTATGTTGACTTGTCTTCTCACTTAAAGAGATGTTTTACTTTTTGTGCCATTTTCCCAAAGGATCATGAGTTTAAGGAACATGAGCTGATTCAATTTTGGATGGCTCATGGGCTTATTCCGTCTGGAAAAGGAACTGATATGGAAGTTGAAGGGCGAGAGACTTTCACTGAGTTAATAAGGAGATCTCTTTTACAAAATTGTTTTGTTCCTTGGTTTAAATATGAAAGAGTGTGTAAGATGCATGATCTCATCCATGATGTGGCACACTTTGTTATGGCGAATGAATGCTTCACATCGTTGAAGGGCAGTGCAGCCCCTGAAATCCCAATAAAACCACGTCATTTGAGTATAGATGCTGGTGAAAATTATAACCAAGGTGATTGCTCCAACATCCATACTGTGCTGCAACCATATTTTAGAGGAGGTGAATTAAGTGTATTGTCAAAGCTGAAGTTGGTGAGGGTGCTTGACTTGAGACAAGCAGACATTAAGGAGTTGCCTGTATCAATAGAGCATTTGCACCATCTAAGATACCTCAATCTTTCTTTTACTAAAATCAGGGAACTACCAGAATCCATTTGTATGTTGGTTAATCTGCAGACATTGATTCTCTATGGATGTAATAAACTTTCTGAGCTTCCCAAGAGCATAACATACATGAACAGTCTTAGACACCTTCATTTTGATCGTAGTACGGATTTCAAGGTATTACCTACTGGTTTGAGTCAATTACAAAACTTGAAAACACTAACAAGATATACTGTGGAAGATGATGCAGAGAACAATATAGGACAATTAAAGTCCTTGAATCCATTTAGTGAATTTGCTTTGTATAACCTCCAGAAGGTGAAGAATGCTGATGATGCTAGAAAAGCTAATTTGGGCAACAAACAACTTATTCACACATTAACATTAAGTTGGGAAGATGATGATGAATGTTGTTCGATGGAAAATTCGGAGGAGGTGTTTGAAGCCTTGAAAGCTCCCAGTGGAGTAAAAAAACTTACAGTTAGTAATTATCCAGGCAAACAATTTCCAATGTGGATGGGAGAAAGGCAGCAATTCCAATATCTAAATCACATTGAACTATTCAAATGCAAAGCATGTGAACAACTCCCACCACTTGAGATATTACCCTGTCTTGAGTCTCTCGAAATCAGTCTAATGCATGGCATCAAACACATCATTAACAACAGAGGCGATGCACAGAAATCATTCCCTGCATTGAAGTTTCTGAAGTTAGAATATATGAAAAACCTAGAGGGGTGGTGTGTGGAGGAGGGTAGAGAAGCAAATCTGTCCTTGTTTCCGCACCTCAAAATGATGGAAATTAAAGGATGCCCCAAATTGACAACCCTACCACTCGAGATTTTACTCTGCCTTGAGAAACTCAGCATGAATGCAATGGATGGCATCAAACACATTGTCAACAATAGAAGAGGCTATGCACAGCAATCATTCCCTGCATTGATAGATCTGTGGTTAGAATCAATGAGGAACCTAGAGGGGTGGTGTGTGGAGGAGGATAGAGAAGCAAATCTGTCCTTGTTTCCTTGCCTCACTTTTTTGGAAATTCGAAAATGCCCCAAATTGACAACCATGCTACCAGAGATATTACCCTGTCTTGAGGAACTCAAAACCTATGAAATGGATGGCGTCAAACACATTGTTAACGAGAGAAAAGGCGATGAACCACAATCATTTCCTTCATTGAAGTGGTTAAGGCTAGATAAAATGACAAACCTAGAGGCATGGTGTACGGAGGAGGGTAGAGAAGCAAATCCGTCCTTGTTTCCGTGCCTCACTTTTCTGGAAATTAAAAGATGCCCCAAATTGACAACCCTACCACTCGAGATTTTACTCTGCCTTGAGAATCTCAGCATGAATGAAATGGATGGCATCAAACACATTGTCAACAATAGAAGAGGCGATGTACTGCAATCATTCCCCGCATTGAAGAAACTGTTCTTATCGGAAATGAGGTACCTAGAGGGGTGGTGTGTGGAGGAGGATAGAGAAGCAAATCTGTTCTTATTTCCATGCCTCACTTCAATGGAAATTAAAAGATGCCCCAAATTGACAACCATGCTGCCAGAGATATTACCCTGTCTCAAGGAACTCACAACGTATGAATTGGATGGCATCAAACACATTGTTAGCAACAGGATAGGCGATGAACCACAATCATTTCCTTCATTGAAGAGGTTACGGCTACAAAAAATAATGAACCTAGAGGCGTGGTGGTGTGTGGAGGAGGGTAGAGAAGCAAATCCGTTCTTGTTTCCATCTCTCTTTTCATTGTATATTATAGAATGCCCCAAGTTGACAACAACCATGCCACCCATTCCAACTCTCCAAAAGTTATGTATGGTAAAATCATTCTGTGAGACACAAGTCTCTCTCATGTCCACGAGAAGAGGGTTCTTCAAGCATTTGGCGTCTCTTCAGAGTTTGGTTATAGATTCTTGTACCGACGAGTTGGTTAAGTTGCTGGAAGATAAAGAGGAGACAAGAGCCATGAAGTCATCACTTGAGGATTTAACTATTGCCAACTGCAGTCAGCTTTCGTTGACATTAGTTTTGCAGAACCTTACATCTCTAAGAAACCTATGTGTGAATTCAATTGAAAATCTGGTGTCCTGGCCAGACGAGATGCAAGGTTGGAAGTCCCTCAATAAGCTGACAATTATTTATTGTAAGAATTTGACCGGTGCATCATCACAAGGCGTCTGTTGTCCACCGTTTTTGACGATTCTTGGTGTTGATAGCTGTGATGCCCTGAGAGAATTGCCCACGTGCCCCAAATCACTCCAGTCCTTGAGTATTGTCAATTGTCCAGGCATCCAGTCTTTGTGGCCAGAAATGGGACACCTTACTTCACTTTCCTCATTAAACGTAGATGATTGTCCCAAGCTGGTGTCTCTATCTCACGGGATGCAGGCCCTCACTTCCCTTCAGGATCTATCTATTACATCTTGTCCAGCACTGAAGTCATTCCCTAAAGGCATTCGACAACTACTTCCTACTTTAAAAGAACTAACAATCAAAGAATGCCCAGAGCTAGAGAGGTTATGCAAGCCTGGAGGAGACTATTACAACCTTCTCTCTACCATTTCATATAAAAATATAGGAGAAGAGTCAATTCAAGTCCCTCATGAGATTAGTACTGGTGCCAAACAAGCTTTGAAGTGCATCGCCACAAATCGCTTCCTTCTATCAGCGATTTTGATTTGTGCTATTGCCTGTTTCATATATTTCCTTTTCAACCAACTTGATAGTCAGGTGCCTTATTTTGCCTTTCTTTGCTATTATTTTCTGTTTTTAATTCTAGCTTTTTTGGATTTGTTGAAAATATATTTTATCCTATCTCTCTTGACATACTTGAACTTGGGGCAATGAAAGTCCCTTACTACTATAAACACTTATGCAAGTGAGATATATATTAGTAAGCCACTTTTTTTTTTTTTTTTTTTTTTTTTTTTTTTGGGAAAATAGCGAGAGATATTTTCGTATACTATGTTGAGTTAGTGCTTTAGATATTTTCGTATACTATGTTGAGTTAGTGCTTTTTTATCATAATCTTAAATAATTTTTTTGTGGGCAAACCAATAGCTTTATTGTTTCCTTTTCCATGTCTTGTATTCTTAATGATTTTTTCTTTTGCTTGTTTTTTTTTTCCTTTCAAGAATGAGAAAGAGTCTTGGTATATCCCCCAACATGAAGACAAAAAGCACAGAGAGTCTGAAATCAGAATGTAAAGGAAGCGTATCATTTCCAAATATCAGTTCAATTAGCAAGTTTAATTCTTGGTGTCCCATTTGTGAATATATTCTTTATATTACTTCCTGGAGATGAATCAATATTCCGATGAAAGCGTCCAAAATCTCAATTGGAATAGGCAAGTTGTTTCTTAACTAATAGCTCAAAAGAATCTACTTTTGTTAAATAGATCTTGTTTTTTAATTATTTATAACCATTTGATGCAGGATAAATTCACTTCACCATAAATGTACATAAACTATTGTGGGGTGTACTCCTGATGTGGTTCCCGTTCATAGAACTTTTGTCAATCAATCTGATTGTTCAAGCATTCTGATCACTATACTCCTACTCCTGTGGGTGGAAATAGTATTTGTATTTATAAGTCATGGGACTGAGGCAAGTGTTTAAATCTTTTTTCAAATCCTTTGCTCTAAATCCACCTGGCATTTCCTAACATAAGTGATGCACAAGATTTGTAAGAGCAAACTCAATTGTGGCAACTGCAAACTGCATTCCTCCACAAATCTTTCAGTAAACTGGAAATCATGTCCTTGGAAATCTAAACAACTGTTCATAAATCTCTCCAATATGAACACTTTGTGCAGGCCTGGAGTTGGAGGATGTTGTCTTTGTTAGAAGAAGAGAAGGAGAAATAGTGGAACAAGTCCTTGAACCTTGAACAACATACATGAGTAACCCTTTGGGTCTACATATAGAACATGATAAGTATATATATACGTCTATACATACACATATATATACATACATACATATACAATACAACAATACATCTAACACCCCCCCTCAAACTCAAGGCGGATCGTATGTCTTGAGTTTGGATAACATGAATAGATGCTGATCACGTGTCTGCGCCTTGGTGAAAAAGTCAGCCACCTGGACCTCTGTAGGAAGATAATGAAGTGACACAGTCTGGGCACGTACGTGACATCGTGTGAAGTGTGCATCAACACCAATGTGTTTGGTCAGCTCATGCTTGACCGGATCGGCAGCAATCTGAAGGGCTCCAGTACTGTCACAATGAATAGGAATGGGAGAGATGACCGGTACACCAAAGTCCTGTAGAATCGAACGCAGCCAAAGCACCTCCTGGACGGTAGAAGCCAAAGCACGAACCTCAGCCTCAGCACTAGACTTGGCAACAGTAGGCTGTTTCTTGGTCTTCCAAACAACAAGAGAAGATCCAAGAAAGATACAGTAACCAGTGACAGAGACCCGATCATCAGGAGAGCTAGCCCAGGTAGCATCGGAATAGGCCTGCAGCTGGAGAGTGGACTGGCGTGAATAGAACAAACCACGAGATGCAGTGCCACGAAGATATCGCAATACCCGAATGAGATGAGCATAATGAACAGAAGTGGGTGCCGAAACAAACTGACTGAGAATGTGAACTGCATGTGATATGTCAGGACGGGTGACGGCCAAGGAAACCAAACTGCCAACCAGATGTCGATAGCGAGAAGGATCAGATAAAGGAATCCCATCAGAAGCGCGAAGCTGTAAATGTAACTCCATCGGTGTAGTGGCAGTACGGGTATCAGTCAAACCAGAGCGAGTAAGTAGATCGTGAGTATAACGCTGCTGAGAGAGACGGTAACCATCAGGATGAGAAGAGATCTCGATACCAAGGAAGTAACGAAGCGGACCTAAATCAGTCATCAAGAAGGTCTCGCATAACTTCTGCTTTACAAAGGTAATGTGAGCAGAGTCATCACCTGTAAGGATCATGTCATCTACATATAAAAGAAGAATGGTCCGACCACGAGCGGAAGAGTGAATGAAGACCGCCGGATCATGTATGCTCGGAGTGAAACCAGCAGCCTCAACTACTGTGCTGAACCGCTCAAACCAGGCCCGTGGAGCCTGTTTGAGCCCATAAAGAGCGCGGCGAAGACGACAAACAGACCCCGGAGGCACTCGAAGGCCGGGGGGAGGAGTCATGTAAACTTCCTCCTTCAAGTCCCCATGAAGAAACGCGTTCTTCACATCAAGCTGATGAAGAACCCAACCACGAACAGCAGCAACAACAACCAAAGTACGCACAGTGTGCATGTGGGCTACTGGAACAAAAGTCTCCTCATAGTCACGACCATACTCCTGCTGAAAACCACGAGCAACTAAACGCGCTTTATAGCGCTCGAGAGACCCATCAGAACGAGTCTTCACACGGTAGATCCAGCGACAGGTGATGGGAGTGGCGTGAGAAGGAAGGGGAACGATATCCCACGTATGAGTTCGAGTCAATGCATCAAGCTCCTCCGCCATGGCAGTCCGCCACTCAGGCAAGCGAACTGCTTCCCGGTAGGTACCTGGCTCAAAGACATCTGAAACACTGGTGCTAGTAGAAGCATAACGGACAGGGGGATGTAAAGTAGAGCGATCGCGTAAAGAATAAGTGTGAGAGGGTACCTCAGGAGCCGAATCAGTAGTAGGAGTGGTGTTAGAGATAACCGACTGAGATGGAGGCTCTGCGGGATCCCGACGGTGATAGGTGAAACGAACAGGTGGGTGTGCAAGAGGAATCGAGGGAGGATGGGAAGACACTGCAGGGGATTCAACAGATAAAGGAGGATGAGACACTGCAGGAGACTCAACAGATAAAGGAGGAGAGTGATCAAGAGAGGAGTGAGAAAGCAACTCTGTAGGAGGATCGAATGATGGAGGAGAGGAAGATACAGGGGGAGCATGTGCAACTGAAGGGGTAGGAAATAGGAAGGACAGAGGGACTGAGGGAGATGGGGACTCAGTAGAAGAAGGAGAAGTATAGAAAGGTGTGGACTCATCAAATGTGACATCACGGGAGAAGCGAATACGACGAGTGACCGGATCATAACATCGATAACCTTTATGCTCAAGACTATATTCTAGAAAAACACAAGTAACAGACTGGGATGTTAGCTTTGTTTTCTCCCGAGGTGAGAGCAAAACAAAGCAGCGACAACCAAAAACACGAAGATGATCATAACGAGGAGGTGACCCATGAAGACACTCACCAGGACTACGACCATTAAGATGAGAGGAGGGTTGTAGGTTAATTAGGTAAACGGAAGTGCTGACAGCTTCAGCCCAGAAATGAGGGGGAAGAAAAGCACCTAAAAGAAGAGCACGTGTCGTCTCTAAGATATGACGATGCTTGCGTTCAGCAACACCGTTCTGAGGATGAGCACCAGGACAAGATAACTGAGGCAAGGTGCCTTCAGAAGACAAGAAGACACGAAAGGCGTGAGAGGTGTACTCACCGCCAGAGTCAGATCGAAAGGTCTTAATAGAGGCAGAAAATTGGGTGTGGATCATAGCGGAAAAAGAGCGATAAATAGACAATAACTGACTACGGTGAGACATAAAATAAAGCCAGGTGAATCGAGTGTAGTCATCTATAAAGACAACATAATAGCGATGACCACCTTTAGAGACAAAGGGAGCGGGACCCCAAACATCAGAGTGAATAAGTTCAAAAGGAGCAGTAGTCTGAGATACACTTAAAGAATAAGGACGTTGAAGTTGCTTACCAAGTTTACAGCCAAGGCAAATGACCTCGGAAGGAGGAGAAACAGCTCCTAAGACACCATGACGAATAAGGGCTGACATACGAGACGGACATAAGTGGCCAAGACGATGATGCCACTTATGATGAGACTGGACGGCAGTATAACAGTGATGAACAAGTTCAGGTGAAGATGGAAGACGAAGAGAATCCAACACATAAACTCCATTATGACGGCGACCAACTCCAATCACCATCCCACTGCGATCCTGCACACGACATGAGGTTCGGTCAAAAATAACCTGACAGCCATAATCAGTAAGCTGGCTCACAGAGATAAGGTTCATGGATAAACGAGGAACATGTGAAACAGAAGGGACAAAGAAATCATTAGATGAGAGATGACCAGTAGAGGAGACAGGAAGGAGTGTACCATCAGCAGTACGAACACGAGTGATAAGTGATGGTGGACGGGAATGATGAAGATGAGTGGCATCAGGAGTCATGTGAAGAGAAGCACCAGAGTCAAGAAGCCAAAGAGGACAAGAACTACCTGGAGTGGATGGAGGAACCTGAGTCGAACTTGCATGTCCAACGGAAGAAGTAGAATCTGCCTGATAGGACTGCAAAAATTGCCTGAACATTGCCAAAAACTGCTGATCCGCAAGAGATAGTGGAGTATGAAATGAAGCTGATGAAGAATCGTCAGGAGAAGCGACACACATGTGTCCTCTCGGCTTGATCCTCGTCGACTGTGGAGAAAGCCTAGAGGAATCAAGAGGAGGAGCCTGAAAGCAAGTAGGAGAGGAGGCTGAAAATACAGGGGAAAAATGAGAGACAGTCATAGTAGTGTCCCTTCCAATTTTTTTTTTTTTACCCAACAATGTTTTGTTTTATCTTCACATGAAAACAGTAATGGCTAGGATATATATATATATATATATATATATATATATATATATATATAAAGGAGAAAAGAGAATCTCGGACTGCGTGAAGTGTGTGTATATATAATATATATAAAAGAGAAAAGAGAATCTCGGACTGCGTGAAGTGTGTATATATAATATATGAGAAAGTCACGTGCTTGAATAGTGAGAAGGTTGGCTGAGTAACTGACAGCTTTTTTTTTTTTTTTTTTTTTTTAACCAGGATTTTTTTTTTTTTGTTTTTTGTTTTTTTTGTTTTTGTTTTTGTTTTTGTTTTGTTTTGTTTTTTTTTTTTGGAAATAAAAAAAAATAAAAAATAAAATGGATGGGCCCTACAAGATTGTTTGGGAATTAATGACAAGATTCCTCATGTTGGTTCCGTGGGCCCTCAGAGATTGTTTGCTAATGGTTGGCAATTTTCTTTAAGGTTGGCAGTTGTTGTTGGAAAAGATGTTCCATGTTTTGCAAAATTCCAAGCTGAATTTCAGATGTGTGGTTGTCCGGCGGGAGCTTCGACGGTGCACAGTAACAAGCGGCAATGACTGGCAGCAAGGGCACCACGATGGCTGGTAGCAAGGGAGCTTTGATGGTGACAGTAGCTGACAGCGAACGGCGATGATGGCAACAAGCAAGTGGTGAGTGTTTTGAGTAGTGAGCGACGGTGGCGATGAAGCTGCGTGGGTGAGGCTCAGTTGCGGTCGGCGTGGATCTCAAGTGTTGAAGCTTTTTTTTTTTTTTTTTTTTTTTTTTTTTATAACAAAGAGGAGCAAGAGAAAGAAGAGATAAGGATGATTGACGAAGAAGAAGGTGGCCGGAATTGGGATGGCCGGATCTGTTTTTTTTTTTTTTTAAATCAAAACAGAGAGGAATAAGAGAAAGAAGCCCGGAGAAAAAGTTGACCGGAGCTGGCTGTCGGTAGTAGCCACGGAATGAGAATAAGACGAAGTAAGAGAAAGAAGCCCGGAGAAAGAGGTGACCCAAGAAGATGGCCGGAGTAAGAGAAAGAAGCCCGGAGAATAAGACGGCCGGGATAGTGATGGCCGATGACCCAAGAAGATGGCCGGAAAGATGGCCGGAAAAAAAAAAAAACCTAGGCGTCTGATACCATGTTAGAAGAAGAGAAGGAGAAATAGTGGAACAAGTCCTTGAACCTTGAACAACATACATGAGTGACCCTTTGGGTCTACATATAGAACATGATAAGTATATATATACGTCTATACATACACATATATATACATACATACATATACAATACAACAATACATCTAACAGTCTTGTCACTTCTTCCCTTCAAACTCTGTTAATTGAAGATTGTCCAGGGCTCCAACCGCTTTTTTCTACTCTCAAGAAATTGAGAATCTATGAATGCTATCTCATGTTCAGTAATAGGAGATTAATTATGCAAGCCTGGAGGATATTATTACCACATTCTCTCTACCATCTCATGCTCAGTAATAGGAGAACAAGTTTTGAAGAGCATGGTCACAAATCCCTTCCTTCTATCAGCAATTAATTTTCGTTTGTTCTATTGCATGTTTCATATATTTCTACTTCAACAAGCCTGATACCAAGGTACCACTTTTTCCACATATTCTTTTCTTATTTTTTTATTTTTTTAAGCTAGTTTTTTTTAAGTTGGTTGAATATGTATTTTATCAAATCCGAATTGATAAATAAACAATTAAACAAAGATCTTATGTATTTTTGCACTTCATTTCAAACCTGAAACATAAGCCTAATGTTTAGCATTTTTTTTTTGCCAATAGAATCGACATGTTAATTAGAATTACTATGAGTCAGTATTCTTATCATTGTGTTGACTAAGTGCCCTCTGTGGAACATTTGAATCTAGAGAATGGAGGATGAAATGGCAGAGATATTTCTCCACACTTCATTGGATGTAAAAGAATATGATTATTTTACAATCTTGTTTCTATTATCTAATTATTCCAATGATGCATTCAAACTTGAAGGCAAAGTGCCTTTTTTATCATAATTTGTGTACCATTTTTCCTTTGAATATTGACCAAATTAGAAACTGGAATAGAATGCATTGCAGTGTATATGCTGACGTTAGTGTTGGTAGACCAAGCTTTATTTTTCTCTTTCCCATGTCTTGCGTTCTTATTGATTTCCTTTGTTTAATTTTCTTTTCTAATTTTTTGGGTTCAAGAATGAGCCCCCAACATGAAGGCAAAATCAGAATGAAATTGAAAAGTATCCATTTCCAAGTATTGATTCAATTAGCAAATTTGGTGCATGGAGTCCTCTGTCTGTGAACATGTTCTTTATTTTACTTCCTCAAGATGCATCAATAGCCCAATGAAACCTTGTGAAATTACAATCGCAAAAGGCAAGGTGTTCTTAACCAATAGCTCATGAAAATCTAATTTTGTTTGTTTTTCTTCTAATATTAATATGTGAGTCAGTTTAATCCATGGAATTCACTGTAAATAAACTTTTGCTTTGAAGTTTTTTATAACCCCTTGATGCAGGAAAGATGGATCTGTGCATTCAATGTAGAGAAACTCTTGTGTTGTGCGCACATGATCGTTCTCAATGATAGAACTTCTGTCAAGCATATTCCAATCCTTTTATCACTCATTATATTCCTGTGGGTGGAATTGTTTGGTACTTATAAGTCATCGGAACTGAGGTAAGTGTTCTAATTCTTTCAAATCTTTTGCACTCAACCCATCTGGCATTTCCTAACCAAAGTGATGATGCACAAAATTTGCAAGAGTAATTCGAGAGTGGCAACTACAAACCACATTCCTCCATTTGTCTTTCGCCAACACTAAATGAAATAAACTTGGAATCATGTCATCGGAAATCTAAATCTCTTTTCCATAAATTTATCTGGTATGAAATCTTTTAGCAAGCCCCAAGATTTTTGATCACTCAGTAATGCACTTGCATTGATGATTACTCTCTTGTTTAGGTGGGAATCTTGTAGCCTTACAACTCGGTGCCTTTGATGTTGTCAAGTACATTTTATCCGCATCCTCCTTGGTCCACATTGAACTCTTTTAACCCGCTGTCCTCGCCTCGTCTTGTAACTTCTTCATTACTTTTGGATTCCAAATGAGCACTGGCATAGCACACTCCAAGGAATATATGTATGAGGTAGTTGTTCCAGTGGCAAACATGTTCTGCAAGAATGTTGCAGAATTATAACATTGAAGATCAACTAATTATCTTGGTATATGGGAGGTTTTTGATACAAGTGAATTGTTTTGTGCAGGAACAGACCAAAGTTCATTTTTGCAGAAGATGATGTGCACCTGATTCTCATATCTCTTTGTGCAAGAATTTAGAGTTTTTGGTTTAAAGATAGATTGCATGTACAATCAATTTTCAGCCGCAATTTTGTGTCTGATTACGGCCATGACTGAGCAGATGCCCCGGGGATGATCAAAACTTGACATGTTGAATAACTAAGGGATTCATGAAATTCTTGTGTATCTCTTTGTTGCTGTTTTTGGAGATATCAATCAATCACAAACTGATTTTCCTGCTTCTGCTTTTTTATCAAGGATTTGGAATTGCTAGCACCTTTGAATTATCAGAATCAAGCAGAAGTTAATTCTTTGCAGACAAAAAGACATTGTCACATGTTGTGCATCATCTTTTGCACTAGTTCTAGAATGTTGAAATTAAGCTTGTTTTGATTTCTCTCTTGTTACTACCTTTTGCGCTAGGTTGTCTATGTTAAAAATGGAACATGTTTCTTTATTGCTCTTCTGTTTACAGAATAAATTACAGAGAGTGTGTATTGTTGATTGTACCATACTTGTGTCCATCCATTTATTAGATGTTATTTCAGTTCCATTGTCATAAATACAGAGAACAACCCTCAACCAGCAATGTTGAAAATGCTTATCCAAATGCAGGTTTGCAATACAATCAGAATGATGTAATTTCAACAGAGAAGGGAGAGAAAACAATAAACACTAAAACTGATGAACTTGCTCTCATGATTGCCCCAGTTGACATTGAGGATCTCACAATTAAAATTCTCAATAGCCTTGAAGAAGAATACAAAGAATTGGCCAATTTTATTCAAGTCCGTGAATCACTGGTGCCCTTTGAGGAGTTGTATATATGAAAAACTCCTTAATTATGAAACTCATCTTGCCACCAAATAGACAATTTGAAAAAAAAATGAATTTTATTACTCAATCAAAAGAAGAAAACAAAAGAAACTAAAGTACTACATTTAGAAGATGAATGGAGACGTGCGTTTAACATTAAAATCACGCAGTTGGATTGATGTTGAAGTGTTCCCTCCCATGTATGCACATGAGATCCCCTCTTATGTGAAAGGAAAATCTTTGGCAACGGTGGAACCAACCATGGCTCCGGCATTTGCTTCTATGATGTAGAAATAGAGAATCCTCTGGGTACTCACAATGCAATGAGATGTCTGCTGGTATGAAGACCTTCTTGGTGTCGGTGCAAGGAATGCTCAAGGGAGTTTCAAATTCAGTCCGAGTGAGCAGAATGAAAACTCACACACGGGTGTTGATTTTTCTATGGCTACTTAAACTACATGTTCTCCGGAGCACCAGTGAAGGCAAATGGCCTCTGATCTACAAAAGTAGCCGATGAGGCAAAAGCCGCAAAACATTGTGGTAGAGTGTATTAATTCTTGCATACATGCCCAAGAAAACTCACCCGTTGCTCAGGCCTGTACAACTGTAGATGAGTGGAGTAGGGCAGCGGAAGTTTAGTTCCCAGCTCATGCATAATTATTCAAAGAATATGAAGAGAATACTCAATAATTATTCAAAGTTTTCTACCCCAAAGCCATTACAATGCATTCTTAAATAGAAAATAATGTAAACTAATGACAGAACAATCAATGCATAAGTAAATATGAAAGAATGCTAAATTTGCATGGAATCCTTGTGCATGGAAAGTCTTCCTCCAAATCATTCTTGCATGGAAAACACATGTATGGGAAATCAATCACTAGCTGATTGATTCTCGTGTGATTGGTTCCACGTCATTCCCCCTCACTTGGAAAGGGCTCGTCTGCAACAGGATACAATGGCTCATCAGGAGAGTGATATTCAACTAAATCAGCAACATTGAATGTACGCGAAATAGTAAACTCCTCCGGAAGGTCAACTATATAAGCGTTGTCATTAATCTTCTTCAAAATCCGGCAAGGACCAACCTTCTTTGGCTTCAATTTGTTGTAAGTGCCGGTAGGAAATCGCTCTTTTCGTAAGTGCACCATCACAAGGTCACCTGCTTTAAACATCTTTAGTCGACGATGTTGATCTTTCTTCTCCTTGTATATGGCATTTGAAGCTTCGAGTTTGTGCTTAACTTCGGTTTAAACATCTTTAGTCGACGATGTGATACTGTAGCTTGGAATCTTAGGTAAGGGAACCAAGTCCAGCGTATGCATCGGGGGTCATTGGTACACTATCGCAAACAATGTTTTTCTCGTTGACCAGTTCATCATATTGTTATACGCAAATTCTGCTGGAGCTAAGGAGAGGTCCCATTGCTTGGGACGGACACTACAAAGACAACGAATGATGTTTCCCAAGGTTTTGTTGACGACTTCCGTTTGACCATCCATTTGAGGATGAAAAGAACTGCTATATTGGAGATCTGTCCCAAAGAGCCTCCATAAGATTTGCCAGAAGTGAGATAAAAATTTAGTGTCTCTATTGGAAGTGATCGTTTTGGGTACACTGTGTAGACGCACGATCTCCTGGAAGAATAGGCTAGCAATGTGAGAGGCATCGGAAGTCTTCTTGCACGGGATGAAGTGAGCCATTTTGGAGAATCGATCAACTATCACAAACACATAATCACAACCTCTCTGGGTACGTGGTAAACCAAGAACAAAGTCCATTGTTATATCTTCCCATGGAGCAGCTGGGACCGGAAGAGGAGTGTATAATCTAGTGTTTTGGGCTTGACCTTTGTTCCTTTGGCAAATAAAACACTTATGCGCATATTTGTCCACATCTCTCTTGAGTTGGGGCCAATGATATCGTTCTTCCACCAACGCGATCGTCTTGTCTCGACCCAAATGCCCTCCAAGTCCTCCCCCATGCAACTCATTGATCAAATGTTCTCGAAGAGAACCTTGAGGAATACAAAGGCAATTCTTGAAAAATAGGAATCCATCTTGTACCAAATAAGGTGTGATAGGGTTCTGCCAAACTTTTGCAAAATCCTCATCTTGGGAATATAGACTTTGCAAACAATCAAATCCGATGACTTCGGTTTGCATAGTGATTAGTAACGCAGCCCGCCGGCTTAGCGCGTCGGCGACTTTGTTTTGAACCCCAGCTTTATGCTTGATGACAAATGTAAATTGTTGTAAATATTCCACCCATCGTGCATGCATCCTATTGAGAGTCTTTTGATTGTTGAGGTATTTCAATGCTTGATGATCAGTTTGAAGCACAAATTCACATTGGAAGAGATACTGTTCCCAATGTTTTATGGCCAGCACTACTGTGTATAATTCCAACTCGTAAGTAGTCCACTTCTTCCTTGCTTCACTAAGTTTCTCACTAAAGAAAGCAACAAGTCGCCTTTCTTGGGAAAGTACTGCGCCGATTCCGACGAAAGAGGCATCCGTTTCCAACTCAAATGCTTTTCCAAAATTAGGAAGAATAAGGATTGGGGCATTGGTAAGCTTCTCTTTGATTAGCTCAAAGCTTTGTGCAGTTGCATGTCCCCACTAAAATTTCCCTTTCTTCATGCATTTGGTTATTGGAGCCATGATGGTGTTGAAATTTCGAATGAATCGCCGATAGAAAGTGGCAAGGCCGTGGAAACTACGGACGTCACTCACCGTTTGTGGGGTTGGCCAATCTCGAATAACTTGAATCTTCTCTTTGTCAACATGAATGCCATCAACGCCCACAATAAACCCAAGAAAAAGTAGTCGTTTAGTCATGAAGCTACATTTCTTGAGGTTAATGTATAACTGATTTTCCCGCAAAGTTGTAAACATTTCTCGCAGGTGCCGCAAATGCTCATCTTTAGACCTGCTATAGATGAGAATATCGTCAAAGTAAATGACAATAAATTTACCTATGAAAGGTTTCAAAATCTGATTCATGAGGTGCATAAAGGTGCTAGGTGCGTTTGACAACCCGAATGGCATGACCAGCCACTCGTAAAGCCCTTCTTTGGTCTTGAAGGCGGTTTTCCACTCATCTCCGGGGCGGATTCGAAGTTGGTGATAACCGCTGTGCAAGTCGACCTTTGAGAACAACCTCAATCCTTGTAGCATGTCCAACATATCATCGAGGCGGGGAATTGGAAATCGGTATTTGACGGTGATTTTATTGATAGCTCGACTATCAATGCACATGCGCCAAGTCTTGTCCTTCTTTGGAACCAAAAGTGCCGGAACAGCACATAGGCTCTTGCTTTCTTGGATGAGACCGTTCTTGAGCAAATCTTCAACCATTCCTTGTAAGATTACATGCTCTGCAGGGCTCATGCGATAATGAGGAAGGTTCGGAAGATTGGCTCCAGGAACAAAATCAATTTGATGTTGTATATCTCTCACAGGAGGGAGACCTTCAGGAATCTCTTCAGGCATGGTGTCTTTGAATTCCATCAGCAGATCTTGTAGCTTTGGAGGAGCTTCTGCAAGCGGTACTTCTCCTTCTTTTATCACAACAGCAAATATAACTGGTGCAAGTTTTGCCTCCACCAAGAAGTCTTCACGAGTGCAAAGCATGATCTTCTTCCCTTTCTCTTTAGCTGACTTTGGTCGACTCCCACTGGGGAAAGGACAAAGTGTGAATTTTTGGCCATCCTTAGAAAAGGTGTAGACATTCTCCTTCCCTTTGTGTACAACGTCTAGATTGAATTGCCATGGTCTTCCCAGTAGAATATGATATGCCTCCATGTCTATTATGTCGCAGAGAGCTATGCCCTTGTATTTTCCCATTAAAAAAGGTACTTCACACTGTTCAGTGACTCATACCTCACCAATGGCTTTGATTTTCACCCGATGGTGCACGGTGTGGGGTGCTTTCTTGGGATTAGCTGAAGTTGCTTCACAATGTCTCGTGATATAAAGTTCTCACTGCTTCCACTATCAACAATTACATCGAAGACATCTTGTCGGATCTTACATCTAGTCCAAAAAATATTGTGCCTCTGAGAATCTTCATAGCTTTTGGGAGTTGAAAGTACCAACCTTTTGATGACAAAAGAGTATGCTTCTTCCTCGCATGCCACTTCTTCTAAAGCCGCATCAGGTCCAATGATACAAGCATCTTCACTTGATTCATCATCGTCTCTTTCTTCTCGTTCCGCAATGTTGACGGACTTCTGGGCTCTACATTGGCTAGATGTATGTCCAGTTTGTTGACAACGATAACATTTGTTACCATAGTTCTTGGCATAAGGCTTGTGAAATGGTTTCTTAGTTGTTTGTGCATTATTGGTTGGTTGGGTTGGACCACTTGCCATTTCTGTCACCCTTGGAATGGACTTGGAGGAACTTGCCTGTGCATTAGCTTCTGGCTTGCTTCTTTGGAGTGAGGAGTTATTCATGCTCCTATATGATAGGTTTCTTTTGCTTTGCCTAGCAAGCATATGCTCTGCTTTCAATGCCAAGCTCACCGCTTCATCAAGGGTCCAAGTAGTTTGAAGGGAAACAACATCCTGAATGTCAAAATGAAGGCCATTGTTGAATCTAGCAACTTGTTGGGCATCAGATTCCGCCAAATGATTTTGAGACGCCAACCTCATGAACTCCTCTGCATATTCAGTAACAGATCACGATAACTGGCGATAATTCTGGTACTGAGAATACAAGGTTTGCTCGTAGTCAACGAGTAGGAAGTGTGCACACATCAATTGCTTCATCTTAGACCAACTTTGGACTGGTTGCTTCCTTAGGTAATGTCAACTAGCTTGGGCATTATCCCACCAAGCCAATTCAGCACCCTTGAGTTTGAAGGCGACATATCTCACTTGAGCCTCCTCGGGGATGTTCATCAGTTCAAAATATTTTTTGACTTCAGACACCTAATCAAGAAAATCTTTGATGTGTAGTGATCCTGAGAAGATGGGAATGCCCGCCTTGATCCTCGGATAGTTGTCTTGTATTCGTGTTGCCGAAACGGCTCCAAACATCTCATCTTTATCAGAGATATCTTGGTTGGTCACCGGAATTAATGAATCTGCCTATTCTCTGGCGTGAAGGTACATATTCGAAAGGGCTTCGAGAATCCCTGCATTTTGCTCACTTTGTTGTTGCATCTGCTACTGCATCATCTAGAGTAACTGAATAATTACGGTGTTGGGATCTCCCATGAGTTACCACGCAGGATATTGCCTCGCTCTGGTACCAAATGGAGTAGGACAGCGGAAGTTTCGTTCCCAGCTCATGCTGAGCTGTGAACCAGATTGTTGTGAACGCACACAACCCAACAAAGAATATGAAGAGAACACTCAATGATTATTCAAAGTTTTCTATCCCAAAGCCATTACAATGCAGTCTTAAATAGATAATAATGTAAACTAATGACAGAACAATCAATGCATAAGTAAATAGGAAAGAATGCTAAATTTGCATGGAATCCTTGTGCATGGAAAGCCTTCCTCCAAATCATTCTTGCATGGAAAGCACATGTATGGGAAATCAATCACTGGTTGATTGATTCTCTTGTGTGATTGGTTCCACGTCAATGAGCAAACGTGTCGAAGCCCAACTAGCCAAAACGGACACACTAGGTGGCACTGAGGATTTACATCGGTCCCTTGCATATATAGTAGAAAAGAATGGGTATGTGTCGATTTACTATGTGCTCTCTCCTCACAACAAGAAGTGGGTTTGAAAAAGAGTGGACCCGACTCCATAGTTAAACCAGCTGGATCAACTCTAAAGCAAGGTCTGGTTGGACAAGCTTTAAAACAAAGTATAGGTTTGTCAAATGGCCGACTTGATGTTGCAGGTGAATTGTCGGGATCAAATTTAAAACAAATCTTAATGCACACATATTTGAATGACTTGAACTACTTATCCCAGCCAATGGGCCGGTCTAAGATAGAACCCATTCAATGATATGGGAACTGATAAACTAGTGCACCATAACCCTAAAAAGGAATATGGTCAATGATTCCCCCTAAATCAGCAAAGAAGAAGAGGCCATCAGGAACACCTCTTAAAGTACTCAGAGGCTAAAAAAAAGATAGAGATGGAGGTTTCAATTACAAATGTCAACCACAGCTTGGAACTTTATGGGTCTCGTGCAAAGGGAGTGACCTTGGTGAAGATCTAGCCCTCCCAAGCATCGGTTAGATTTTAGAGTCACCCTATCACACCCAAAGGTTCCTTTCTCAAGTGTTTCGTTATTTGTGTCTCTACAATTTACTACTCTTGTGTTTCTCCTTTTTTTCATTTTGCTGTGTGTCCTCTCTCCCTTCCTCGCTTTGTATGTTTTCTCTATCTTTTTGGTTGTCTTTGTATGTTTCCTTTGTTTTTGTCTGTTATACTTTACTTTCTCTTAATTAATCGTGGTTTATCTATTTTTCTAAGAAAAAAAATACTGAATTTAATTTAGCTATGCTTTTTACACTTCATTTATGCTAAAATTTTGTGAAAGAACTCAACTAGTTTTGCTAAGAAACGGTTAACATACTCCTACTTTATTTCCACAGACAACGGTCAAATCTATTGACTCTTAATAAAAAGAACCAATTTGACCAATTCAGCACAACAATAAGTTGCAAACTCTTACAAATAATAATTATGTTCACAAAGAAACTTGCATTATCAAGATACTGCATGTTTCTTCTCAAAATCGACTTGCTGATATTTTCATAAAGGCATACCATCTCTCCTATCTAGTTTCATCTTCTCATGTGCAAGATGGGGAATTCATAACATTTATTCTTCCTCTTAAGATAGACTATTGAAATATATAGCCAAATATCTAGTTTGTAAATCAGCAAAATATACTAAAAAGAATGTAAGCAATTTGAAGTGGATAACGCTAGTCTAACTCCCATCGTTAACTTGCAAGGCTAGGGGATTATAATGTATGTCAATTCCCTTGTGTAATGTAGTATTTGAAGTTCAATTGATAACCCATCTTATCAATGAAGTAATATATGTAAAAGAAACACTATACTTTTTTGTTATGCCAAGTTGTTTATTTTTAGTTTTATTACCAAGAGGGTATATGTTCCCAATGAAAAACAATTTTACCTATCACTTCTTGAAGCAAGTAAAGGTTATAGTTAAATGTGCCTACAAAGATCATCGATGTAATAATCATGTGATAATCAATTTACTTTCTATGGAAGAAATTAATCTATTTTCCTCTCAAAATATTATTTAGTATTTAGTAAGTGATGGTCATTTGTGCACATTATACCGGGGTTACTTCTGTCTCTCATTTTAGGGTTTTTATTTTTATTTTTTAAAAATATATCTCTCGCTCTCTTTTTTTTTTTTTTTTTTTAAGTTAATAAATCACATTCATTAAAAAAAGAGAGAAGAACAGTCTGAAAAAACAACACAACCCACAACAACTTAACTAAACAACAAAAAGAAAAATGGAACCACTAGGGGTGGTCCCGGACAAAAAGCCAAACTACATCAACCCTATGGGAGGAGATCCCCTATGGAAGGGAGATGCTATTCACAACTAGATCTCGCCAGGGCTTGGGTCGAGCTCAGGGGGGACACTTGGTGTTGAGTCCCTAGAGGAGAGAAACTCAAGGCTATGCTTGGCTTTAGCCATTGGCTCCTCCAATCTTGCCTTCTTCGAATCAAGGGCTGCAGAAAACCACAGAAGAAGCATATGATCAATTTTTGAAATAATGGAAGCAATCGGCAATCAAATAGAAGAAAAAATGTTGTTATTTCTTTCAAGCCAAATGTTCCAGGTGATTACTTGTACAAGCAGGTCCCAGAAAAAAAAATGAGAGGCTTTCTAATGTTTTTTCTCCAATCCTCCCACAAGTCCCTAAGCGACCGAGGGGCACAATTAACCCCCAAGAGCTGGCCAAAGAAATCAAGATGTGAATGCCATGGGGCACTAGATGAGGAGATTGTCGGCAGACTCAATGTCAGCATGACACATAACGCACATGATGGAGTGAAGACAGTTACATCTACGCTGCGCTAAGTTTTCTAAAGTCAAAATTTTATTATCACGTGCCAACCAGTTAAAAAGGTTCATCTTCTTAGGACAATTCCCTTTAAGGATCATGGGAGTCCAGCCACATCTTAGCCGGCCATCAGTCAAGAAGTTATAGGAGGATTTCACCATATAAACATCATTCGTTGATAACTTCCACTGTTTCTCATCCCTCCCAGAAGTGAGGTACAAGTTGATTTGATCAATCATGTTGCAAGTCGCAAAGAAGTCACCAAGTGGAACAAGAGAGATCCTACCGGCCAAATCTTTGATGGTGCCTTCCTTGCTTTGCGCTGATTGAAAAAGATCTCACCAGATATCCGCCGGTGCACGTCCTTCCATCCAATTATCAAACCAAAACAAAGTGGAGACCCCATCTCAAATGATGGAAACTAGAGTTTTCATGAAATGTGGTAAAGCCTGGAGAATTCCATTCCAGAAGAACGACCTCCTCGAGCATTGTTTGTGGAATAAGTTCAAAGAAGGAAAGTTACGAAAGTAGTTTGTGCGGAAGATTAATTCGCCACACCAACACCTATCAGCAATGATTTTCCATCACCATTTGCCAAGTAAGGCAATGTTAAAGATGGTCAAGTTTAAAATCCCCTATTCATCTTGTTTTCTTGATCTACAAAGTTTCGACCAACCGACCAATCTCATCTTCGGTTGGTGTCCATCCGCGCCTGACAAGAGAAAATCTCTTTGAATTTTGTCAATGTGTCTAATTACCCAACTGGGCAGCTTATAAATAGACATCCAGTAGGTTGCGATAGCAGAAAGCACAAAATTCAGAAGAGTTAGTCTTCCTCCGAGTGATAGCAGTTTAGATTTCCACACTGCTAACCTGTTTCTGATTTTGCTTATTAAGGGGTTGATTTGCATCGTTTTTGTTTTCTTATTTTTTTTTTTTGTTTTTGTTTCACTTTTGTTTTGTTTTTGCTTTATTTTCATTTTATTTTTAATTTTTTTAAAACAAAAACATGTTTGGATACACTAACTATTGTGTATTTTAAAAAGTTGTAAATAAAAACAAGTTTGGTTAACATAAAATTATTATAACGCTTTTTTATCGTTTTTTTTTCAAATCCATATTTTTAAATGTTTTTTTGTAAAGCTTTATTTTTCATATTAGTTTACTTGATTATATTATTAAATAAAATTAATAACATAAACAATTACTGTATGGGTAAAAAATATCTCATAAAAATTGCACCATTTGAAACTAAAAAATATTTTGGTATTTTCCTTACAAAATTATATATATATATATATACATTCGATTTAAAAAAAAATAATGGCAGAGAAGGGTCATACAATTATTTTCACAAATAATTTCTAAAAATATAATTTTTTATACTATATAAACTAATTTGTAAAATATTAAAACATAATAATAAATTTTTATAAATATTATATATATATATATAATTATTAATTTGTAAAAAAAATTGATATTTTTTTATGAAAATAAAAATTAAAAATTAAAATGAAAGAGAGAGAGAGAGAGAGAGAGAGAGAGAGAGAGAGAGAGAGAGAAGAGTAGAAGAGGAAGGGTTTCATAGTGAGAGGAAGAGTTTTGAAAACGTTTTCAAAACAGTTGAAAACATAAAATTGTTGTTTTCTGTTTTTTTTTTTTTTTTTTTTTGAAACATGAGGATTGTTGCCAAAATTTTTAAAAACAAAAAACAAGCTGCCAAACATGTTTTCTCAGTTTTGTTTCCAAAACATGAAATTGAAAATAAAAAACAAGAATTGACAGCAATGCCAAACGACCCCTAAGATATCCCAATCTTGTCTCCTTGTGCAACATTGCACATATATTTTAATAAAGAAGAAATGATCTTTTCACACTATAAAGTTATCATCACTTAAATAAAGAACACTCAGTCATCATATGAAAACCTTGGAACTAAAATGATTATAAATAAAATAATCGTGCTTATGAAACAAAAATGGAGGTGAGAAAACAAATCGGTATGATTACCAATGCAAACCATACCTAAAACATGAATCAAGTGTCATTTATAATCTGCGTGTGAGCAAAGATATAAATACACAATAGATTAATTTTTATTGATAAATCTAATGGACAATCAATCAAATTTCTTAATACCTATGGGCGATTTAAGAAATAAAAATTATTTATTATTTTATCCAAATTACTTATGAAAAATACAACAAAATTCCTACGGGGCAAAATCATCATATTAATCATGATTAATCACAATTTATGTCAATTAATCTTAATGTGATCATATATGCACTCTTAATATGTGATTTTACATAATCATGACAACTCCACAATTAGTCGAATACACATAATCACATGACATCCAATTTTATGCATAAACAAGGCTCAATAATTGTGTACAAAATATAAATTAATTTCACGCAAAAAAAAAAAAAAAAAGCATCTCCACATGTTATTAATCTAAATGTGATCATGTATAAACTCTTAATGTATGGTTTTTCATGATTATAGATATTGTGGCTAGTCTATAACCAATCAAAACTATACAATCACATGACATAAAACCTTGTGCGTAAATAAAGATTTATTAACATAAAATATAAAGCATGTTTAATACAAACAAAAGACTAAATATTAATTATACTTAATAGGAATTTATGTCATTCAATCTATATGTGATCTTATAAGAATGTACAATTATTCATAATCATAGGTGTTGTGGCAACACCATAATAAATTAATGTTAGTGCAAATGCACTTTAAGATTGGCATAATTTGACACCTAGTCAAGGTGACGTGGCAAGCATGATGACGTGGCATGAATAATGACATGGAAAGAAGGATGACATGGAAAATAAACCTGGCTAGAAGGAATATATCATGGGAGATCTTGGAGAAGTTATTTTTGGCAAGAAGTTGCAACTCGCATGAAGATTAAATGAAGATCTTGTTGAAGCTATTTTAGGCAAGAAGATCAAGCAAACAATATCTTGGAGTCAAGATCTCATCAAGACCATATTTAGAAGATGTGATTGAAGAATAAATATGGATGGAGCTAAATGAAGAAATATCCTATCAATGGTATGATTTTGAAGACTATTGAAGGCAAGATTTGAAAAACCTTAATAAAGATGATTTGAAGTCTATTAAGGGTATGTGTGAAGATGCGCCTATTGTTGCCAAGATTTGGATGATTGATTGAAGATCTTTGTTGAAGATTTGAAGACCAAACTTGGGTGAAGTGAAGACTAAGTTTGGCAAGTTTCATGAAGATGCACATAGGACGTGCGCCCTTTGCGAGGGGACTGTGTGGTGAGGAGCTAAGGAGGGAGGTTAGTTGCTGGTGGTTCGGATGAGGTGATCGGGCTGCATCGACTCAGACTAAGCATGACCAGGTGGTTGATGGGTCTTGAGGTCACTTAGCAATGGAGCCAGAACTCAGTCAAGCCAACAGTCAGGGTCATGTTGCAACATATGTTACAACATAAGTTGCAACAACTATTTTCGGAAGGTTTTAAAGATAGTAGCCACGAAGATTCTAAAAGGGGTATGCGCTATATTTGGGACGTTGAGACGTCTATATATACTACCTTGGTCTGAGATTGGGTACGACTCTTGAAAAAGGAAGTAGGGAGGTACTGGACAATCTAGAGAGGGTAGTATTCTTTGTATGTGAGAGAGAGTGACAAGTGTGTTTGTACTCTTCTATTTTTACCTCTTTTTAGTGGATTGTTGATCTCTGGGCTTGGCCCCCCAGACGTAGGCGAGTGGACGCCGAACTGGGTTACCAACGTCTTGTGTCTTCTCTTGTGTGGTTTGTGTGTGCTATTCTTGAGTGCTTAGGTGAGTGAGTGTTCTTCTAAGTTCGCAAACCATAACCGGCGGAACTAACAATTAAAATTACACGATCACATGACAGATAACTTTATGCACAAGTGAAGTTCAACAACATAAACAAAATTTTGATGCAAACAAGGCATCTTTATTAATTATAATTAATCACAATATATGTCATTAATCCTAAATGTAATCTTATAAAGTCTTAATGTTTAATTTACATGATCATGGATGCTATGACACTTCCAAATCAGCAAGTTTATACGATCACATGACATATACCAATATGCATAAACAAATTCAATGCAAATAAAATAAGTTAGTTGCTTACAAATGCAAGTCATACTGAAAAGAAAACATTAATCAATTTCTTATCACAATTTTCCTATGGGCAAGATACAGATACAAAAGTATATTCACAACCACCGATAAAACTAATGGATAATTAAAATTCCTTAATACCTGTGGGTGACTTAAAAAATAAAAAGTAACCATTATTTTATCCTAATTAATTATGTAAATATAACAAAATTCTTGTGGGCAAAATCATTATATCAAACATAATTAATCACAACTTGCCACCTGATAAAACTAATAAATAATTAAAACTACATAATTCCTATGGGCAACTTAAGTAATAAAAATTATTCATTATTTTATTCTAATTAATTATGAGAAATATAACAAAATCCTTGTGGGATAAAATGATTATACTAATCATAATTAATTACAATTCATGTCATTTAAGCTAGATGTGATCCATTACACTGATAATGTGTAATTTATAATTTTTAAAAATAAAATCTTGAATATTGTGGCCACTCCATAATTAACAAAATTTCATTCGATCACATGACATGCCAACCATATACATGAACAAATTCAATGTAAATAATTAATTATACAAGTTATAATTAATCCACTTAATGCATGAATAATTCATACAAACAAACCCTAAAATTTAAATAAATAACTAGACAGGGTTCTACATGCAAAGGTACACTCAAGTAAAGCAATTTTGCAAAAACCACCCATTATTCTATTTTATTTAAATTCATTCAAAATAATGAATAAAATAAAATAGAATAAAATAATAATAAAATTAGGGTTTTCTCTTTCCTCCCATGGACAGCCGTCAGCGGACGAGTCGCGCCTAACCACCCCCGGCTGGCAGGTAGGCGCTACGTGCTCATGGCTAGCGCCAACGAACAGCTAGGCCTGTGCATGGCCCGCTAGCGAGTGCACGCCTAGGCCCTGCGCATGCGGCCTAACCTAAGCTCCGCGACCAGGCTCGGCGCGTGGGCGGGGCCAGCCTAGCGCTTGCGTGACCTAATGGCCAGCGTTGTGCATGTGCGGCCCATCCGTGGTCTGACAAGGGTGTTTGCACATCTTGTCCATGATGCGTTTAGTTTTGGGCCTAATACCCAATTCTTTCAAACCCTAAATCAGCATACTTTATTTCATTATAAAACATGCGTAAACATAAGGGATTTAGTTCATACAAACCCTAATTCATGCACGTCTATTATAATCTACATGAGATAATGCACTAGATTCAAACGATATGTAATTTCTAAAAAACACATACATGTCCGAATTTAATCATCTTAGGCAGCGGTATGAAACCTGGCTCGGATGCCAATTGTTAGATTTCATCAAATCTTAATTACGACATCTATGTCATATCTTATATGCGGAAGCATGATCACTTACCTCCAGCCATAGCAAATTGTTGAAGATGACGGGAATCTTGAAGTCCACGCTTGAAGAAACCAAGGGCTCTTCTAATCTATCCCATTCTCTCCCGTCAATGGGGCTGGGTATTCTCGAAAATGTTAGATTGGTGACCCATGGTGTTATACTATATATAATCTTTACCATCAAAAGATTAACTCAACTTAAAATTTAAGTAGATCATTATCCAAAGTGTCAATGAGAGTTAACTTAGAATTTCATTAGATAAAGACATGGACCACTTTATCCAGTTTGAATCTAGATTGGATTCATATCATCACGAAATTAATTTAGTATAGAATTCAAACTAACAAGAAAACATTTCAAACACTAAACACAACAAGCAACTAAGTCTTGTATACACCAAATCTTAACACCTTTCATGCCACCTTGGTAGTTGAAAACTGGTAATTGGTATCAACTGATAATTGAAAACTACTAACTTATAACTAAGTCACATGCACATGTTCGTCCCCCAAAGGGCAAGACACCGGCGACCATATCCCAAAAAGTATAGGTAAGGTTTTAATAAGTAGTGGTTTAAAAATTCTCCTCTCATAAATGTGATATGAAATGGAGACCCAAAGATCAAAAAAGTGCTTGCACCTAGCCCTAGCATAATTGGATGTATCGAAGAGCTATGTACCTTATTTAGGTCTCTAGTAACCCCTCTAATTAACTAAATAATTATTTTCCTGAAATTCCACAGCACAGTGCATCACAACAATAATCATTCATATAAGCACTGAAAAATTGAAACTGGGAAACTAATTTAATTTATATTGAAAATAGTAGGCATTCAAATTATTAATAAAATACTAATGAACACATGCATTCAATAAATAATAAATCCGAAAAATCAACCACTACTAACTCACATGTTTTTTTGTGATCGCTGCTTGACTGAATTATTTAATATATCTCTCTTTCTTATTTCCTCTTTACCCTTGCCTATAAATAAGATAAGTAATAAATATTAATAATGAATAATAACTAATAACTAATATTTATTTATAAACGAGAATATACACATAAAAAATTGAAAAATTCTTCTAATTAGGTCCACTCACTTAACCGGTTTGAATTACAATTACGTCAACTAATTGGGCTTGAATTGCTTTCTCAACTATGGCTTAACTAACTCACAACCTAGGTCCTAAAACAATTCAATTGAATCAAACCAGCTTAAACCCATTCAAGTGATCAACCCTGCTTGAACCAATTAAATATCCTATCAATTTGATTGACCCAAATTGGTTCAACTGAACAACCCCACTGAACCGGTTCACCCCAGTTTAACTGAACCAGGCTGAAATCAACACGGGCCCAAATAAACCATTCAACTAAATTGAACCAACTGAACCAAACCAGCTTAACAACAATTAAGCCCAACCAGCCCAAATCCAACACAATATATATACAACTCAATTCAACTTGATAGTATCAAGCTCAAACAAACTCAACTTAAAATCAACTCAACTCAATTACATTAAGTCAAGCTCAAACCCAACTCTCAATTCAAAATCCAACTCAACTCAGCCAACAACTCAAATCCAAAGTTAACCCAAAGCATCCAAGCTCAAACCAAGGGCGGAGCCACCTATACCATAAGGGGGGCAATTGCCCCCCTTTAGTTTTGAAAAAAATTATTTTCTTTTAGAGTTTTTTTTTCATATTATATAATATATTTTTTTTAATATTTCATTTGCCTCCCTCTATTTTTATTTATTACGAATTATGAAAGAAATATTTGTATTTTCACCCCTATAAAAATATATAATTATATATACACTCTTATAAAATAATATTTACATGTTCATCCTCACAAGTCACAAAGCATAAATATTATCAGTTATCCTTTACTTTTCTCTTTGAAAGTCTTTGGAAGAGAAAACCAACGAAGTCATACTCTCGTCTCATCCATAGGAATCTTTGGGCATTTGTTTCTCATCTTCACCTTGATTTCTCATCCTCATCAGTCATCACTACCAAGTTCCGGCGGTCCGACCTTCAAGATTTGTTACGCTATCTCCCTCATTTTTGTCTTCAATTAGGGTTAAGAATAAGGTTCTCATCTTTAGTTACTACAAGAAAATTACTATTTTGAAACAGCATTTTTCGTTTCTATTCCGTTGCTAATTCGGTTTAGCAGCGGATTAGAAACGGAATTTATCTGTTTCGAAAATCCTTGTTTCTAATTTAAATAGAAACGGGAAATATTCTGTTTCTAACTTTAGAAACGAATTAGAAACGGAAACCAATATGTTTCTAACTCTTACAAAATTAAAACGGAATAATGTATGTTGCTAATCCATTTATAACTTCCGTTGTAATTCCGTTTCTAGATTTAGAAATCAATTTAAAACAAAAAGTTTTACCGTTACAAAAATTAAAAACGGTTTCCAAACGGAATATTTTATGTTTTATTTTTGTTCCTCCTCATTAGATATAAAAGTTATTTTGTTCCTAATCCGTCTTTAAAAATTTTTTAAATTAAAAAACAATATTAAAACAAATAAATCCGTTTCTAATCTGTTTCTAACATTCAAGGAAAAAAATAAAAATTATATTCCTGATATTTTTTAAAACCTGGTCCATGAATTTTTTTTTTAAACCTAAAATACCAATAAATAAGATAAAACATTATTTGTAGCCCAGCCTAATATACATGAGAAAACAGTCCCAATAAATTTGACATCCTAATATTAGTATTTTAATTGAATGAATGACAAGAAAATATCATATTGTCATGCCAAGTAATGCATAAATAAAAAATAAAAAATACAAGGTGTTTTTTTTTCAAATTAGTAATTGGCTTAATGTTCCATCACAGGTCCATTTCTTAATCTCCATTTTCATGCATCCATGTTGGCATCACCATCAATATTGTCTTAGTTTCAGACCTCCAAATTCAAAAACAATGAATAAATCACTGTAAAAAGTCATTCACCGCCAAATTGCAACAGTCTCAATCATAGACATTGTGTTCTAGATTGCCCAGCAAATACTGTATTGTTATAGTTTCCAAACTGTCATTAATCATTTAAAATAAATAAAATTTAAAAAAAAACACTTCATATTAATTTAAAAATCAAAACCCATGAACATGCAACTCAAATGGCAATCCTTCCCCTTCTTCTCTATTTAAACACCCCATCACCATCCAATATCCATGAATTTTCAGAGCTTTTTGCAGCATTGGTCTCTTTCTCCAGAATGTCAACGAGTTCATTTAGCAAAAAATTCAAAAATTCATGAGCGTCCTATCAAAGAATTCAAGGAGATCATTGAGATTTTAGAGTGATTTGTACATTGACATAAATAACAAACAAATAGCAGGATAAACAACTAGCTAGAAAACGAAGGAAAGAGAATTATAAGTGGCTTAAAATAAAAGCCAGATTAATTAAAAAAAATTAGCATGCATGGAAAACTCGAGAATCTTTAGGGTGTGTTTGGCAACCTTTTCCTCCAATACTGTTTCATTTTTACAGCTCAATGTTCCATGTGCCTAGTTATGAATCTTCTATTTTTCCATTTCCCATTCCTGCTATATTCTAATTTCTCTATTTGAATATTCTATTTTTCCCATTTTAACTTATTTGCATTGAATATTAAAATCACTATTTAACATGTTTTTAGAAAACAGAAAACCAAGAACAGTTTTCCATGCCAAAGACACCCTTAAATCTATCAACCAGTCCATGAATTGAATCGCAGATACAAAAACTTGTCTTTTAGGATTTTATCATGAATTTATGGTTTGCAGCAGACACACTTTACAAGGTGCCAGTATGCACCAAAATCAACTAATTACTGATGAAGAAACAGACTGAGTTCAATTACCTGATGCATATAGCTGCAGAAAAGCTCATTTTGTTTTTTAACTCTTTGTACAAAACGTTTAGGAGCAATGACACCAGTTTTCTTCTTCTGAGAGTTGATCTGCATAGAATTTCATATAAATATTATGACAAGAACATAGAACCTGAAAAAAATCCAGCAATGACTTCCACTAGAACACTAACCAAGATAAAGTAAAATATAGGAAGAAATATCAAAATAAAAAGCCTGCTGCACTCCATATTAAAAATAAATAACAAACAAATAGACCAAAATCTTGATATGAATATAGTCCATGAAATTGGCTGGGTTTTATTAAAAGATTGATTACAGAAGATTGATATATTTGACTGATACCTTGCCTTATTAGCATTTCGAAATCATTTTTGTTACCAGTGCCTAACACATGATTAATGGATCCCAATAATGAGTTGTGAGAGACCGACCCACCTTAGTGAGACTCGGAACAGAACTCTGCACAAGATCAATTGGTGGCACTCACTTTAAGTGAGACAAAAGGCTTAGGCCGTGGGTTCTACTCTGAGGGAGTGCGAATTATTGTGCGACTAAGCAAAACAATACCTGGCTTGTGCAGAGTTCTGTTCCGAGTCTCACTGAGGTGGGTCGGTCTCTCACAAAAAAGACTCGGTGGGTCGGTCTCTCACATGAGTTCTATACCTCTTAAAAATAAATCATTGACACATGAAAACAAAACAAAACTTAACCTGGATTAAGACAGGAAGAGATTTTAAGAAACGCTCTTAAAGAAATGAAGTTTAGAACATACGAAATCTTTTTTGATGACATTATCATATGATTAGTGAATTGTTAAGAAGTAAACCAAAACACCAAAAATTCTATCATACGCTAAAGTTCACTAATCAATTCCCATAAAAACCTGATATCCAAATGACTATGATGAACAGTGGATTAGAAGAATACACCAACAATTGGATGAGAAACCACATCACCTACGTCAGCATGCCCCAGGTACTATTATTCAAAATGATTTAAAGCAATCAACATTCTTAAGAATTCTATTTATTGTTCACATGTATATTTTCAATTTGTCATTTTTCCCAGCAACACTATAAAATCCTAAATTTAAGAGTATTGATGCTATCCTCTCAAGGAACTATGAAAGAAAAGACATACCTGATCTAGACAACATGTGTATGTCATTTGGCCTCATAAATTCACATATATTAAATCAAGTCAAAGGAGTAGGCTGATTTTATCCAACACAATCTTGATTTCTTGCTTGGATGCTTTGCACTAGGCATAGCACTACAATAAAAAAATTCATGCTACACTTGATGTTTCACTTCCAATCCAACTAAGGAAAACTTAATAATAATCATTAAAGTTTGAAACCCCAATCAAGAAAGACATAAACTTAAATTCATAAACAACAACAAATTCAATTTCAAAGGGAATAAATCAAAAATATATACAAGTCAAGGAACCACATTGCTTGTTCTAATGTTCTAATTCACATCAAAACTAATCTCACCACCAATGCTAACCTCTTTGCTGCCAATTGCTGCAGACAACTCCAGTAAAGGTGTGAGCGTTAAACCAATGCTAGTGGTGATGAAGGTATTGTACATCAAGCTGCCAAAAAACAAAAATGAAATATTAATTTCCAAACATAAAAACACCAACATATCAAGCCAGATTCTAAACCAGCAGCCCTAGATTCATACCTAAATCTAAATATTGCAAAAATAGATTAAAAAAAAATCAAGAAACCCTAATAAAAAACCCTGACCCATGTCCTAAAACCGATCACTTAGCAAACCAAATCAGCAGCCCTAGATTCAAACCAAATCACTTAGCAAAACAATCCACAAACAAAATAAACAAAAAAAGAAAGCTCAGAACAACAGTCACAAGGCCTAGCGAACCGATCCAGAGGTCCCGATATCTCTAACACCTCTCGCAGAAACAACACCTCCCTATAAATCCCCAAGAAACAGGCGATTCAACCCAAAAACCCCCACCAAATCTGGATTTGAACCTTCAAAACCTCCCCAAACTCAAGAATCAAAGAATCGATGCACATATCTCGTGGTTGAGCTCTGGCGGCTTAAAAGTGAGAGCTTGTAGTTCGTTATCCATACTGTTTTAGAGCGATATATGTTGTAAAATTTGTTGTGAAATTATGGAACTGGGTAGAGCAGGGCCACAGCAAAAGTACTTGAAAAATAACAGCAATAAAGATAGACACAGAATTTACGTGGAAAAACCCCAAAATAAATTAGGGTAAAAAACCACGGAAAAGGTAGAAGAATTTTACTATAGTGAAGAATAGGAGCTACAAGCTTTCTATTAACAAGGAGAACACCAACTTATTATCTCCTGTAACAGAAACAACACAAACCCTCTAAATTTTTCTTTCCACTATTTTCTCCCACTTTCTCTCTCACCCTCACTCTTCTTCTCAGAAAATGGTACGAATCAAACCTTCCTCATTCCCCCTATTTATAGTAGAAAGGAATGAGAGTTAGCTCACCTAATCCTTGGATTAGGTGAGGGTTAGGGAGAGTGTGAGGATTAGGTGAGAATTTATATATATTTATATATATATACTCACATGTGCAGCCCATAATAATTTAACATTTCTCCCATTTGAAGATTTGATTAAAGTTAATCAGATCTTCACACCATTCTTTCTACCTTGTCATTCGATGTTGCTTACGTCTTTGTCAGGCCACATGAGGATCGACACCATATAAATTTATCGATGTTGATTGCTTTTGTCAGAAAATCTGCTAGGTTATTCTTTGTGTGAATTTTCTGCATATCCACTGTTCCTTCTTCCACTTTCTCCCGGACAAAGTGGTATTGAACTCTGATATGTTTTGTCTTTGAATGAAACGCCGGATTTCTTGCAAGATATAAAGCGCGCTGGTTATCACAATATAGAGAAATGTTTTCTCACTTGTGCCGGAGTTCTTCCAGCACCATCTTCAACCACACTGCTTCTTTACTGGCTTACGTAGCTGCCAAATACTCTGCTTCTGTCGTTGATGTAGCCACGACTGACTGAAGTTTTGAAACCCAGCTCACAACTCCTCCTGCAAGTGTGAATACATATCCTGTAGTGGATTTTCTTTTATCAAGATCACCTGCATAATCAGCATCAACATATCCACTGATAGTAAACTCAGATCCTCCATAACATAATGCAACATCTGAGGTTCCCTTTAGATATCTAAGAATCCTCTTTATAGTATGGCAATGCTCTCGACCAGGATTCGCCATGTATCGACTTACAACTCCCAATGCATGTGCAATGTCTGGTCTTGTACAGATCATGGCGAACATTAGGCTTCCCACTGCTGATGCATACGGTACTCGAGACATCTCCATCCTCTCTTCTTCACTGCTAGGACACATACTTGAGGATAACTTGAAATTAATAGGAAATAGGGTAGAAATTGGCTTACAGTCTTGCATGTTGAAGCGCCGCAAGATCTTCTTTAGATAATTCTTCTGAGAAAGCCAAATCTTCCTATTATTTCTGTCTCAGTAAATTTGCATCCCTAGAATCTTGTTTGCCGGTCCCAAGTCCTTCATTTCAAATTCCCTAGCCAATTGTGCCTTCAATTGCTTGATACGATCATTGTTGGGACCTGTTACCAACATGTCGTCAACATACAGCAACAAGAAAACAAAATCTTCTTCTTCAAAACTCTTGACATATGCACAAGGGTCTGTATTGAATCTGCTGTATCCAAGGCTCATAATGAAGGAATCAAATCTCTTGTACCAACATCTTGGCGCCTGTTTTAGACCGTACAGAGATTTGTTCAACCTACAAACCAAGTTCTCTTTACCTTTTTCTACAAATCCTTCTGGTTGGAGCATGTAAATCTCTTCTTCAAGGTCTCCATGAAGAAATGCAGTTTTAACATCTAACTTCTCAAGCTACAAGTCAAATGTAGCACACATTGCAAGGACTACTCGGACTGTTGTGAGTCGAACCACAGGTGAAAATATTTCATTGAAGTCAATTCCTTCCTTCTGAGCATATCCTTTTACCACCAGTCTAGCACGATAACGATCTACTTGATCATCACTATTGCGCTTGATCTTGTACACCCATTTGTTGCCAATGGGCTTTCGCCCTTGTGGTAGTAACACCAGTTCCCATGTCCTATTTTTATGAATAGCTTCAATTTCTTCTTGCATTGCTGCCAACCACTGAGATGCATCTGAATTTCTTAGTGCTTCTTGAAGAGTTGATGGTTCTCCATCCTCAGTTAGAAGACAGTACGCAATGTTACCCTCCATAATATAGTCAGAATGCCAACTTGGTGCCTTTCTTATACGAGTTGACCGCCGAACTTCTGGAGCTTCAGATTCAGCTGGCTCTTGTACCTCGTGCTCTGGTGTAGCTTCAGCTTCTTTTTCTTCTTCTACCTGTACCGTTGTAGTCTCTGTGCTTTCTTTTAAAGTGTTCCCACCATCTACTTGCTCTTATCCTTTGTCTTTTATGAAGATAACATCCCTGCTGATTACAACCTTGTGGGCAGTGGGATCCCACAGGCGGTACCCCTTAACTCCATCAGCATAACCTAAGAATATACATTTTCTGGATTTTTGATCCAGCTTTGTAGTTTCTTGTGTATTATACATTACATAGACAGAACTTCCAAATATATGAAGGTTAGAATAATCAACTGGCTTACCAGTCCACATCTCGATCGGTGTCTTCAACTAGATTGCAGTTGATGGAGCCCGATTCACTACATAACAGGCGGTGCTGACTGCTTCTGCCCAAAACATCTTTTCTAGGCCTGCAGCTCCCATCATAGCTCTTGTTTTCTCCAACAGAGTCCTGTTCATCCGCTCTGCCACTCCATTTTGTTGAGGAGTGTATGCTGTAGTGAACTGCCTTTTGATGCCTTCTTGCTTGCAGAATTCATCAAATTCTTTGCTAGTGTATTCTCCTCCATTATCAGTTCTCAAGCACTTGATCTTCTTGCCAGATTCAAGTTCCACTCGCGCTTTGTAAAATTTGAAGACTTGAAACACATCAGCCTTCCTTTTGATAGGATACACCCAGCATCTCCTGGAATAGTCATCTATGAATGATACAAAGTAATTTGCTCCTCTTAGGGATGTGATTGGTGCTTGCCACATGTCAGAGTGAATCAATTCTAGAATTGCTTTGCTTCTAGAATTTGATGTGTTGAACTTTAGTCGATGCTGCTTGCTCACAATGCAATATTCACAAAAGGGTAGCGTTACCTTTGTGAGACCTTGAAGTAGATTTCTTTCAGCAAGAATCTTCATTCCTTGCTCCGACATGTGTCCAAGTTTCCTATGCCATGTCATTGTGCATCTTTTACTCAGACTACTTGTGGCAACTGAAGCTTCTCCTTCTTGCAAAGTTTCTCCCTTCAGCATGTATAAATTTGCAGCTATTTTATCTCCCTTCATACATACAAGCGCTCCTTGAATTATCTTCATCACCTTGTTCTGGACTTCGATTTTGTAACCAAGATCATCAAGTTGTCCAATAGACAACAAGTTCTTAGTTAGTCCCTCCACATGTCGGACTTCTTGAATAGTCCGATTTATTCCGTCATACATCTTTAGTTTGATAGTGTCAATACCAACGATCTATAGAGCTTGATCGTTGCAACTGTACACAGAACCTCCAGAGATAGGTTCGTAGTGATAGAACCATTCTTTTCTAGGAGTCATATGAAAGGTTGCCGCCGAGTCTAGAAGCCAAACATCAGCAAACCTTTTCGCTGTGTTTGTTGCTACTTCACATACCATGGCATTTCCATCTTCTAAAGAATTTGCAACATTTCCTTGAGGATTGGAATCCTTTTTATTTAGACTCCAACAATCTTTCTTCAAGTGACCTTTCTTGCCACAGTGATAGCACTTGAAAGTCTTCTTACTCCTTGATTTTGATCTACCATGACCATAGCTCCCACTGTGGCCACGTTCTACTGGCCTTCCTCTCGTCACCATTAAGGCCTCTGCTTGTTATGAATTTGCCAACCTGTCTTCCTTGTTCTTGTGCCGACTTTCTTCCTCCAGAATAGCAGCTGCAATGTGGTCGAAGACTAGAATGTCCTCGGAGACATTATTTGTTAAGTTGATGACGAGTTGATCATAAGAATCTGGTAGACTTTGGAGTAAAATTTCCGCACGTTCACTTGACTCTATTGTATGTCCCAATGATGCTAGTTGGGAAAATAGAGTGTTCAGTGTGTTCATGTGCTCTGTCACTGAAGTAGATTCCACCATACGCAACGTATAGAGTCTTCTCTTAAGGAAAATCTTGTTGTGGAGTGACTTGGCCTCGTACAGCTTTGTGAGGTGATCCCAAATCTCCTTCGCCGTCTTCTTCTCTGCTATACTTGATAGAACTCCATCAGCAAGTGCGAGATGAAGATTTGTAACGGCATTACTGTCGATTTCATTCCACTTGTCATCTTTAACTTTAGCTGGCTTATTAGTAATAGCCGCTAAGCAATTATCCTTCCTCAGGATAGCCATCATCTTTAGCTTCCACAATGAGAAATTACTCCCATTGAATTTTTCAAAATCATACTTTGCTGCCATTGCTTCTGTCACGAACTGCTTCAAGGGAAGTAACCAGTTCCTACAAAGGGTGAATAATAATCTAACTTATTTTCTGATGTGGAGGATCCACTATTAGTGGCAGCCACAGAGCATGCAATAAGTAGATATATATACACACCCTAAGTCTGGCTCTAGTACCACTTGTTGTAAAATTTGTTGTGAAATTATGGAACTGGGTAGAGCAGGGCCACAACAAAAGTACTTGAAAAATAACAGCAATAAAGATAGACACGGAATTTATGTGGAAAAACCACAAAATAAATTAGGGTAAAAAACCACGGACAAGGTAGAAGAATTTTACTATAGTGAAGAATAGGAGCTACAAGCTTTCTATTAACAAGGATAACACCAACTTATTCTCTCCTGTAACAGAAGCAACACAAAACCTCTAAATTTTTCTTTCCACTATTTTCTCCCACTTTCTCTCTCACCCTCACTTTTCTTCTCAGAAAATGGTACGAATCAAACCTTCCTCATTCCCCCTATTTATAGTAGAAAGGAATGAGAGTTAGCTCACCTAATCCTTGGATTAGGTGAGGGTTAGGGAGAGTGTGAGGATTAGGTGAGAATTTATATATATTTATATATATATACTCACATGTGCAACCCATAATAGTTTAACAATATAACCTTGTCCGCCTCTCAATGTCCGGGTCTTTCCCCAACCGCTGGAGAATACATGAATATTAATTTCAATATTCATATATTTATTTTTATTTTATTTAATGATTATAAAAAATAAAATGTTACTTTTTAAATCCGTTTCTAATATCTTCCTATTAGAAACAGATTGGAAATAGATTTTTTTAATTTAATAATGTTTAAATAAAATATTAATTTTTGAATCCGTTTCTAATCCCTTTCTATTAGAAACGGATTCCCTTTCTATTAGAAACGGATTAGAAACGGATATTTTTTAATATTAAATAATATTTAAATAAAATATTAATTTTTAAATCCGTTTCTAGTCTCTTTCTGTTAGAAACGGATTAGAAACAGATATTTTCTAATATTTAATAATAATTAAATAAAATATTAATTCTAAATCCGTTTCTAATCCCTTTTTATTAGAAACGGATTAGGAACGGATATTTTCTAATATTTAATAATATTTAAATAAAATATTAATTTTTAAATCCGTTTCTAATCCCTTTCTATTAGAAGCGGATTAGAAACGGATATTTTCTAATATTAAATAATATTTAAATAAAATATTAATTTTTAAATCTGTTTTTAGTCCCTTTCTATTAGAAACGGATTAGGAATGGATATTTTCTAATATTTAATAATATTTAAATAAAATATTAATTTTAAATTCGTTTTTAATCCCTTTCTATTAGAAAGGGATTAGGAATGGATATTTTCTAATATTTTCTAATATTTAAATAAAATACTAATTTTTAAATCCGTTTCTAGTCCCTTTCTATTAGAAAGGGATTAGAAACAGATATTTTCTAATATTAATAATGTTTAAATAAAATATTAATTTTTAAATACCCGTTTGGAAGCCGTTGTTATTAAAATTATATTTAAAACAATTATTATTCTATTGCTAAGCTGTTGCAATTACAAACAGAATAAAATCCGTTTCTAATATTTTGTTTCTAAATAGTAACTTTCTTGTAGTGTTAGTCACACTCTCATCTCATCAATAGGAATCTTTGGGCATTTGTTTCTCATCTTCACCTTGATTACTAGCCCTCAATCTCATCACTCATCATTCATCACTACCGAGCTCCGGCCTCTGGGATTTGGTACACTATCTATCATTCTCTCTCATCTTTGTCTTCAATTAGGGTTAAGATTTAAGAACAAGGTTTTTTTTTCATTATTTAGATTTTAGGGTTCTCATCATTAGATTCTTTCACACTATCTCTCATTCTCTCTCATCTTTAGTTGTTTATGTAAAAGACTTTAACTTGTTATGATATTTAACTTGTGTTATTATATAATTTTGATTGTATTCAAAATTTGATTTACAAGATTTTGTTTGCCCTCCTTATAAAAAAACTTCTAGCTCCCCCACTGGCTCAAACACAATCAATTATTTACACCCAAGTTTGACCCAACCACTAAATACCATCTCCACCTTCTAAACAACCACCAACCCTTTTTCATTAATCCTTATTTACTCTATCAACATCCTTTTTCCACACCAC